>BLKM01007482.1:896460-910555 GCA_013340265.1 Coptotermes formosanus | reverse complement strand
CATTCACAAGAGCCCGCCACCTGTCCCTATCCTGAGCCAGATCAATCCAGTTCATGTCCTCCCATCCCACTTCCCGAATGTCCATCTTAATATTATCCTCCCATCTACGCCTGGGTCTCCCAAGTGGTCGCCTTCCCTCGGGTCTCCCCACCAAAATCCGGTATGCACCTCTCTCCTCCCCCATACGTGCCACATGCCCCGCCCATCTCAGTCTTCTCGATTTGATTACCCGAATAATATTTGGTGATGAGTACAGGTCATTAAGTTCCTCGTTATGTAGTCTTCTCCACTCCCCTGTCACCTCGTCCCTCTTAGGCCCAAATATCCTCCTCAGCACCCTATTCTCGAACACCCTCAGTCTTTGTTCCTCCCTCAGTGTGAGAGACCAAGTTTCGCATCCATACAGAACAACAGGTAAAATTATAGTTCTGTATACCCTAATCTTTGTGTTTTTGGATAGCAACCTCGAAGACAAAAGATTCTGCACCGAATGATAGCAAGCATTCCCCGACTTCAATCTGCTCTTAATTTCTTCATGAATGGAGTTTCGATTCGTTAGGGTTGCTCCCAAATATTTGAATTCCAAAACTCATATCCTTTTTCCGTAGCTGGGGTCGTACCAAAGAATCGGTCCAGGTCCGAGGCTTTGTAGGCTGTTTCGTAACATCATAATTTTTTATGGTGAGGAGTTGTTAGCACCTCGCCCAACCCCCAAGCTGGAGGACCACCCCTTGTCGGCTGTCCACGACTGCTTATTCAATGTATTCGCAGCTACCCTCCATACCTGGAGGCTGTTCCTCCATCCACAACCCGAGGACGCGCCATGCCGTGGTGACAGGGACCCACTTAACATGGAAGGTTAGGGTATACAGAAGTATAATTTTACCTGTTGTTTTGTATGGGTGTGAAACTTGGTCTCTCACACTGAGGGAGGAACAAAGACTGAGGGTGTTCGAGAATAGGGTGCTGAGGAGGATATTTGGGCCTAAGAGGGATGAGGCGACAGGGGAGTGGAGAAGACTACATAACGAGGAACTTAACGACCTGTACTCATCACCAAATATTATTGGGGTAATCAAATAGAGAACAATGAGATGGGCGGGGCATGTAGCACGTATGGGGGAGAAGAGAGGTGCATACAGGATTTTGGTGGGGAGACCTGAGGGAAGGCGACCACTTGGGAGACCCAGGCATAGATGGGAGGGTAACATTAAAATGGATCTTCGGGAAGCAGGATGGGTGGGCATAAACTGGATTGAGCTGGCTCAGGATAGGGACAGGTGGCGGGCTCTTGTGAATGCGGTAATGAACCTTCGGGTTCCACAAAAAGCGGGGAATTTCTTGACTAGCTGAGAAACTGTTAGCTTCTCAAGAAGGCCTCTGCTCCATGTAGTTAGTATAGTTTTAAATTGCTTTTCCAGGTAGTGTATAGTTTATGTACAAACCTTCCTTGTGATTTTTCCTTCAATTCACTTTCCCCAGCCTTTTTATTTGCTATGGGTATTTAAAGTCACTTAACACCCTTAGCTTATTCTGGGGTCAGTCTCCTCGTCTTACTATTGATATTCACTCGATGGGTGACAGCTACTTTACTGAGGTGTGTTTAGGTTCTTACTGCGAATTGTGTACACTATCTACCTTACCGTTGTTCTGAAGGATTACATCAAATAATATATTTTGCATGATTGTGTTCATATCATTTGATATTCAGTTTTGTTTCTTTATAAATATCAAATTTATCCGCGGTATTCTTGTGAATACCTTTGTTTGTTATACAAACATCCATGATATTCTCGATTGATCCTAAGCAATGCTTTTTGCCCAGTAAATACTTGGCAAAACTTGATTTACCATTACCATATTTATAATCATTAAAGTGTTCTTTAACTCTTTCATGGAAGGACCTCCCATTTTGTTCTGTGTACATCATGTTACAAGCCGGGCATTGTAATTGACAATCTCCATGTCTCATACATATTGCAATTGTTGCTATGTCTTGTTCTTAATAAATTTCCAACTGTATTCTTCCTCTTGTAGACTATGAACAATTTTGTAACATACTTGCTTTTTCAATATATGTAAACATACCCCTCTTTTATGGGGGTTTTTTATTCCGTATTTCTTTATATTTATGGTTACTGATTCTTGCGATTTCTTCATCTAATATTTTACACTGAATTGATTATTCACTTTAATTTCAAGCTTCCGCCGACACGGTGATGAGATCTGCGCTCTTCTGGCATATTATATGGCATTGCGTGGTAACTGTCTACTGGCGTTTTGGGACAACATATTGTTCCCATCTTCACGGGGCAAGAGTCCAAGCCAGAAAAAAAGCCAACGTCTAACGTAGAGACTAACTGGGAAGATTTGTGTGGGGTGGGGATCAGTAAGCGTTGTAACAGCCTATAGGGCTGAACCAGGGGTGAGGGAGAGGTGGATGAAGAGAAAACGTACATAGAATAAAGTAAATTAAGCAAACACGTACAAGTGAGACTTTGCCTAAAGGTGGAAAACATGCAAGAGAGAAAGACTGATAGTAGCCTGACATCTGAACTAAGCCCCTCTCGTTAGATAGGAGGGAAACCTACATAAGCCTGCATTTGGTAATGCTGGCATGTGGAAGTTTCAATTTGCTGGTCACTAGGGGGGTGGACTCAGGCAGCCAATAACATTTGAAGAACTTTAGGCTCGCTAGCCGACGCCATCTGGGGTTCCACGTTGCTGGCGTGGAGTTCTACCACAGATCATCTAGTAGATTTCTACCACGAGGCATGTAAGCCACGTGGAAGTGGAAGCCACCCCGCTGGGGGGACAACAGGCTGATGCCAGATGCGTGGGTGATCACATGTGACAGCTTGTTTAAACCTAAGTTATCAGCTGTAATAGAAATGCGTCATAGTGTAGCCTATCCACTACAATATGTAATAAGTTCACAAAAAAAAAATAAATGAATAAAAAATATAATTTTTCAGTCCTACCCTTTTAAGACTTTTCCACTTAAGAAGTCAAATTTTCTTGGAATTTTCAAAGATGTCTTAACAGGGTTTTACTTTAGTTTCATTTGCCGTCCACTACAATTTTCTCTGCAAGACTGGAATAGAAATAGCCATGTGGTAATTACATGGCTGTTGACCCCTGAATAAATGGATCAAGTGATGTAGTTACGAGACTGGAATAAGTCAAAAGTAGAAAGACATATCCCAGAGACAAATTGTATGCAACAAATGACACAATATGGACAGTTCAAAAACAGCAATCATGCATGTACTGATCCTACATGCATAAAATGTTTATTATTAGTGTAAATTACATACAAATGGACAGTTCAAAAACAGCAATCATGCATGTACTGATCCTACATGCATAAAATGTTTATTATTAGTGTAAATTACATACAAGCAGATCGTACAAAATTTCTCATTGCAGAGATGAATGAAATGTATCACATGGGTCTGACAGGGATGTTATGCAACGGCTTCAGCATGCACCCGAATCCTGGAAGATGTTCCTTTCCGATTTGAGGTCCGTACGCACCAATGGAAAGTACTGCACACGTCCACTGGACCATGCCTACAGTGACACACATACTCATGTTTATATTAAATCATCAACATATGATTCATGCCAATAAAATAAGATATCACACAATGCTGTAGCTGTGTTGCGCAACCTGATTCAAATTTGTCAGGAATGGTCATCACGAAATTTTCTCATGTAAAAGGACAATCACCATCCCACAATATGCATAATTATCTGCTCCCTCATTCCTTTCAATTTATCATTCACAATCCCTTACCAATCATAATATTAGTACTCAAGTCTTGGCATTGGCTTCAGCCTTAATATTGACTTTACATACAACCAAGGAAGGATTTGCAGTTCTCATGGCTGTATCTGGGACTGGACACCATGTATAGCATCATTAATGTACCGGGTGTGATCTGCTACTTTCTAGACTGACAATGTGATACCATGGATACTGCTAGCACAAACTACACTTCTAACATGAAGCTCAATGAATAAACAAAGGAAAGTCCGTGATGAGGTATGCAAAGTTTATATTAAACTGCAAATCAACTATTCTTACTCCAGACCTATGACTCATACTTACAATGGTCAGGCATGCTCCTTCTTCAAAATTCTGTTGAAAACCAATGCAGCTTGGAATTTCTCCAGACACACCCTGCACCAAGCAGCTGCAACATAAGCCATGAAACCTGTCAACTGATCCAGCACTTTGTCTTGAATACCACTGTGACACTCAGCATATGGGTAATGCTCACAAAGGGCCAGAATGACTAACAGTTATTTACTGGTTGGAGAATGTGGAAGCGGATAAGTTATTTTTTAAACCACTGGGTTTAACCACAGCAAATAGTTACACCATTACATCACCCTTCAGTAGCAGAATGCTGAAAATTTTATCTTATAATTTTTGGGTAAGAATAAAAGGCAGCCTTACTTCCATCCAACCATGTCCTCAGCAAAGAAGAAACAATTAACAAACCTCAGAGTTCAAAGTGGAAAGTCAGCATAATTTCATTATTTTTAATGTACCAACACAGAAACTTCTGAATCACATTTCTGAATAACTTGGGAAAGAAAACATTTCCAGAAACTGAAGTACTGTAAATTTGGATTTATATGCATAATACTGTATTTATTTAAAAAATCACATAAATATTTCTGGAAATAAATTTGACACTAGCACAAAAAATAGTGTTACAGAATCTGGCTATACACTTTCTTTCCAAAGTCTATTACTACAACATTCTAACAGGTTTAGCTCCAAAGATACATACATGCAACCAGCCACTACTACTTGCAGTTATGTAACTACTGTTACCTGCGCAGAGCCATGTTATTACTGCTAACTGCAGGGAGCCACCATTGACCTCAACTGTTATCTTACTACTGTCACCTGCAGGAAGCCTCTGTCCCAAATAAAACATAACAGAGAGACTTGCACAGAGAGGATAGTATTGCCTTCTTCTGGAATGCACTTGCCCTAAACGGAATGTCACGTGTGAAGTCCGAGTGAATAGACACTGCCACCTGACAAGTTGCAGCCAAATTTAGAGCATGTAATTACCATGGAGCCACTTGCAGCACAACATGCAGTTCTGTTGAGAATATGGCTATAAGATCGGTTTTCTTGAAAAGTACAGCCAAGTGCTGTCCTCTGGTGTCCCAGATCATTGATTCAACAATGCCACCCACTCTGAAACGCACAGAAGGCAGAAAATATTGCTTGTCATATATGCCGCATCCAACATCAAGTGGTACACGCCATACCGCAGTATGTTGTGTTGCTTCAGGTTTCATAACTTTATAATGACATTTACAGTAGCAATGGTGAAACTATGTTTTAAGCAACACGAATTTATCAGGCCCAGCCCATTTTATAACACTATCTAATTCTGATGACGAGCCAAACAGGTTAACTTACCAGCACAATGAGTATCACTAACCTCTCTCCTTCATTAACTTCCACCTCAGTCAAGTCCACCACAGACACTGCAGTCTTGGAAGCATCATCATGCTGGAATACTGTCTCCCGCTGGCAAAATGTCAGAGAATATATGATGGGCTCCTCTGATGTAGCAAACAGCAGTATAGAGCCACATGGACTCCAGCAGGCTGTCTGTACATGTCCAGAAGCAATGGTCCAACGCTCAGGTGTCCACTGGGCTGTGTCCCACACTCTGTTACACACAATGCGTTACAATGTTCCTACTATATGTCACAAAGCGAGGCAGAAAAACATACGTCGGCGTCTCACCTGAATATGATGCCAGTCGTGGCAGCAAATACCTTGGAGCCATCTGGAGACCATGTGACCAAAGACAGACCTCCACCACCCACACGTCTCAAGGCCACAAACTTTTCCATTGCCACATCCCAAACATACATGGCAGTATCAGCAGCAGAAGCTGTGAGCAGAATGTCACCCTGTGGGCTCCATGTGACGCTTGTGACAGGTGAGTGGTGTGGCCGCTGTAGCACGGTTGCACAACTTGTGGAAGGTCTGGTCACAACTGAGTTTGGGTCCACCTGCCACACAAATACACCTCCATCGCAACCTACTGCCAGCTCAGATGCAGACATTGGCCTGGTGGGTGACAATAAAGATCTTAATGTAAGCGTGGATTGAATCTGTACATATCCCCTCTTACAAATTTTATAAATCATACTGAATGTCAGTGCTTGTGGTATTCATTGCTGCTGGTATTCAATAATATTCTACTTAGTAACAGCATTAATATAAAAATCTCTGAATTTAATATTATGATTTTAATGGGCAAGAAAACAGATATTTGTTTTATGTCTGACCTCCACGCCATACAGGACACAGCACGCTGACTCTTGCACTTTAGAATGGGTGTGAGGGTTGTGCCTGAGCTGTATACATGGACTGAATCATCCCATGCTGCCACAGCCAACTTGGTGCAGTGCGGATGCCACGCCAGACACCGCACAGCACTGATGGGCCATGCCCTTGTCTGCGACACAGCAGCAATCAGCTTGTCTCCACTCTCCTGCAATAAATGTTAGGCCACTCATAAGACTTCACTGAAGAGACCACAGCCTCCTGCAGATTACTACTGCTTATTTTTATTATGACCTTCACCAGTATCATGATAAGTCCTCTGCAGTAAAATTCAGCAGACAGGGTTTTAAATTCTAAGTGACAGTGGATGTCCAAGTTTATAAATCACTTTTGAATTTCTTGTGTGCAGCATGTCACAAAATAAATGATATTAACTACATTCTTTAAGATACGAAGTCCAAATAAAAACTGCACTTTTATGAAATAATCCATTTACCTGTATACGAAAAGTTCATTTCACAAGTTGTTGCATATCTCAATTACTTACGAGTACTTGCAATAGTTTTAAATACTTTCTGACTGCTGAATTATTCTTCTATATAAGTTCTGAGTTTTCTTATCAGCTTAACGAGTACTGGAAATATTCATAAGTGACTGCACGTTGGACTTCTGTGTAATCTTCACCACACCATGCAATTTAGTTCATGCTCCATCTGCTGTCAATGCAGAATGTCTTTCAACACCAATGCTGCCTATACTGTTGCTTTCTGAGAACAGAAAGAACGCATAATTCATGCCTCATATAGCTGGTACAGTTTTACAAGTTGCTTCAGAAGCAGAGTCAAAAATGCAGGCACAGTTCATCCACTGGTCAGACAAAATTTCCATTGGACAGAAGAAAGTGTCACTAGTTATACCATTACAGTTGCTCCATATCAGCCCACGTAACATAAAATACACACGAAATATTATCCGTTATAAGTATTATGTAATATGAATAGGAGGTAACATGCTATTTCTCAATTAATTTCAAGCTAAGATAATTTCTGCAAATTTATGACAATGGTTTCATATAGCTTTTATCAGTTATATTTATTAGGACTTCCTCTATTGTCACAACACAATACCACACAACCTTTTGGAAACTACCTGCTTCTGTCTTCAGGTGAAGTAACACCAACCTCAAAACAAATTAACCACCATTAAACCAATACAACATCAATAACTATTCATGGAAAATAACACACAAAATATTTCATCAACTAAGTTGTGTCTCGCTGTGTCTAGAGCATGACTGCTTGTGCTCCATTCTTTGACAGTCGGTATATGCAGTGGAACAGGAGACACGTCCAGTTATGAGAATGAGTTATTGGAGAATAAATCATTCCTCTATGAAGTAAGGGATAAAAACACAGCAACAGAGACACTGTCTAGAAGGTGCAGGAAGATACGGAGAAGGAGAATCGATGTGACAGTGATCATGATTATTTAATTTTAAAATTAATTACAGAACAATGTGTACACTGATCTTCACCTTGCAACACATGCAAGTACAAATGTGAGGTAACAGGGAAATATGGCCTACTTTCATTCATGAGATCAATCACAAGATGTCTATTTGTTTGTTGACACCATTGTCATGTGATTGTTGCAATTAAAGCACTCAAATACATGTCCATGGTGTTAGACATGGAGCACCAGAGTGGTCTCCACAAATGTTTGTATCAGACTGTTTTGAATGTGGCTGGAGGCAGTGTCTGCCTTATCTATGTGACTGGTCTGGTGTGGTCTGTGTCAGTGTGTCCCCAACCTCATACTGAGAAACTCTGATCTCCCCAGCCTTTCAGCAGATTACAATTCAGCTATGAACAGCATACAGCAGGTGTATTGCTACAGACAGTCACCACAGCAGAGCTTGGAGCGGAACGACCACAAAGAATGCGTTATCATCCGTATCTGTCCAGAGACAGAAGGGGGACTATGGCGGCCAACATGGGCCAACATTGACCCCACCAACCAGGCTCTTCTTGAACACAAGCTAAATTTTTACCCCTACATGCTTGATATTGATACATTAACCACTAAAATCTTACCCTGATATGAGGACGGAACAGGCTGTGTACATAATTTATCCCAGAAATCACTTTCAGCATATATGCAGCAATGACCTGGAGAGCTGCAGGAACTTCCCTACTATCCTGCGGTTCTGCCACAAGATGCAGTGCCTCTACCAGCCCTTGCTTATACCTGTGAAGCAAGGCAATAGAGAGGGTCACAACTGTACATATGGAGACCTGTAAATCTGCAACTCCTGCACATGATGCATACTCAGTAGTTAAAAAGAGAGAGAGAGAGAGAAACAAGATGAATAACATTTAAACTGAAATTCACGTAGCATATACAATGAAGTAACAAGAAAACCGACTGAATTTCAGGCTCAGGTACAAAATTACAGGGCAGACAAAGGGAGCACTATGCTAGAATGGATAGTGAAGCACATACTGTGGTACCAACTATTCAACAACATAACATGCACTAGCAGAAAATGTGGCCTGTACTGCCTTAGAGTAATGTGACAGAACAGACAGACAGACAGACAGACAGACAGATAGACAGACACAGATATGTGTCTGTCTGTCTGTCTGTCTGTAAGTATCCAGTATGCCACAAAACAAAGCTGTAACATGTCAAATACAGCTATAAAGATCAGTCAACAGAATTACCCTGCAGGTAACCAATGCCAGTCACGAAAGACAGAAATATGGAAGTTGAAATACAAATTAGAAAACAATGAGAAAGCAGAAAATGAAACTAACACCAAGCACACCAGATGGCTAGGGATGTACGCAGGCTGCTTTTCTCCTCAAGATCAACAACCATGTTGAGGATAGAAGAAAAATAACTGACATATCTCAAAACAAATACTTCGTTTTTCTTTTTCAGCTCTACATGATAAAGCAGGAAAATGATGAACAGCAGGAAAACAGAAAGTTTTATTTACTGTCTTCTTCCTAAGATGGAAAAATGTTCATTTATAAGATGATTGCACTGTCTGTGTTCCTACGTTTCTATTTTATGAACCACCTGACTAATTTTCATGAAACCTGGTATGAGGGTTATGCCACTGGAGGACACACAAATGATATAAATATTTGTTTCCTGTATACAGTCATAACATGGTGGATGAGAAAATCTTGTGACATGGGAGTGACACTAGCGCCCCTTACTTTGTGGTCCTGAAATTATGTTCTGGAAATGACTCTTGGGAAGAAAAACAAACACTGCCTCATTAGGATTACTCTGTAAAAGTAGCTCCTGTTCAGTATATCTTCAGTCATCAAAATCATCAATCAAAATGACAAAAAAAATATATTCTATTGAGCAGCCTATCATGATCAGTCATTAGTGTAACTACACGCATGTCTTCGTGTTTGGAACTTCTGATGTTGGTACACCTACAAGTACATACAACAGACATATTAATTATTATTGCATTTCTTTAGTCTTCCTCCTGATTCCGATATCTCTACCTCTGAGCTGACACAACCTTGGATACAGGTTAAAATTAGAAACTTGCTCAGACTGATCTCATACTAACATTATATCAAGAATGTGTACAATGAATGACACAGAAACACAAACTGATAAATGTAAAGCAATCCCCGCGCAGGCCCTGAGGGTTCCAGGAGGTTGAGGCTTCCAGATTGCCAGACAATCAGCACATGAAGGTCGTAAGGTCATCAGCCCTACACACCGGCTGCCCTTATGCCCCAGGAATATTCCTTGCATTCATTTCTGTTAGAAGCTGAATCGACCCCAGAGCCTAGTGCAGCTGAAAGGATTAAGTCAATGAAAAATTCCAGTGACACCATCAGGAACCGCAGTGTCTCAATCAACTGTGCCACCATATGCCCCCACATAGACTGATGGAAACAGCATTGCCAGGCAATATGGTAGGAATGATGAGTCTCATAACAGGCAGCAAAAGCAAAGAAGTAAAAACAAGGTCCCTCTGAAGAAGGAAAAGATGAGAGCATATAATTAAAAACAATATTAAGAAAATATTTAATGATGATGAACACAAAATCTGCATGCTGAGCAACTCACCACACATTTGTCACTTTCTTGATAAGCGTTTCTGAAACAGGAAGGAAAATTCTCCGTGTGTCCTCCCGACAAATGCTTGAATGAAGTAGGTCCCGGGTAATTGCTATACGGGGATGTGATGTAACCTGAAAACATAATTCAGTTCAGTCAAACAAAGTCCAGTGCAAAAAATACTTTAAATTTTATGAATAACAAGGCGTACAAACTTTTATTTTTGGAGTTGACGTGAGCAACTGAGAAAATGCACCTTCTTTTATCATCACAAGCCAGTAAATGAATGCATAAAGTCAATTTCACATGAATCAACCTTCTTCTTTAACAGAGAATTCTTTGGTCTGCAGCAAAATTTTGATTTCACAGTCCCACATTTCGTACTTTATATCCTCACAGAATATAGCGTCTGTAGATGATATGATGTTCCCACTGACACAGTAACTATGATACACTGCAGATTTAGTTTATAATGCTCACCCTGGCATCTAGCTGCTTAAGCAGTGCAAGATTCATGTCTGTTAAGATTCTGCTACACCTTGCCTGTAGCTATACCTCACACCACCAGGTTACCATTGGTTCAGCACTGAGATATCTGTGCTGCAGGCCAGAGACCTCCTTGTTGTGAGAACATGCATATATGCAGGGCATGACTCAACCTTGTGGACACATTAACACATATGCACATGATCTGTGAGAAAAGGGTACCATTCCATGTCTAACACACACAAATGCAGTTTTCAACCTGACTCCTCCAGATTTCAGTGAAATCTGGTGAATCTGTATACCATGTGGATGTGTATTTTGTTTGTAACAAGCATTCCAAGTTAAAAAAAATATTTGGCATGACACAGCTTCTAAACACTGCTGTGACTCTTGGCCTAAGTGACCTAAAAAAACTCATTTTTGACTAAGCTGGAAGCTAATAAAATGCTTCTTCCAAAGAGATGTCACATGCTGAGCTTTAACGTACATAGGTTGCCTAGAAAGTAATGCTACATATTTGTTTTTTCTTGGCCAGTAACAAAGCTAGGAGTGTGGGATTTTAGACAACAGATATTTGAAGTTTCTGGCATTTATGTACAAAGCTGTAAAGATTTCTGACAGATAGCACCAATGCAGCAGCACCTCACAATGGAGTCAGTCAGTGATGTGTGGTCCAAACAACGTGCTGTGATAGAATTCCTTGTTGCCGAGAAAGTCGATGAGACACAACAACAAATGTCTTTGCAATGTCTATAGAAGTGCTGGATCTTCTACACCTTTTGCTCAAGTCTTGCAATCAGCAAAGGAATTGTCAGTCACATCATTTGAGATCTTGGATATTCGAAGGTGTACATGAGATGGGTTCCTCCAAGCCTCACAGTCAAACACAAAACCGAGAGAAAAGCCATTTCGTCTGAGCTGTGAGCACATTTTCGAGCTGAGGGAGAGACCTTCCTATCCAATCCTGTTACAGAAGATGAAACCTGGGTCCATCATTTCGAACTGGAGACAAAAAGGCAATCCATGGAATGGCACCATCCTCAACCTCCCCGAAACAAAAAAATAAAAGTCTCCATCAGTGGGCAAGGTCATGTTCACTGTTTTCTGGGACTGCAAAGGAGTGATTCTTGTGTATGCAATGCTAGCAGTAGACACACCTAACTCCGATGCCTACATCAGGATGCTGACAGAACTCCGGACACATTTTACACGAGTTTGGCCCCACAAGAATCCCAAAGACATATTGCTTCAGCATGACAATGCAAAGCCCCACACAAGTCTGAAGACTTGGGAAGCCATAACAAGGCTATGCAAACAAGACAAAGTATGGTACTGACAAGGCACAAACACACTTGTTCCTCATTGGTGCAAGGCTGTAGAAGTGGACGGAGATTTTGTGGAAAAACAATCTACGTAGTCCAACCATCACTCATCACAATGTGTAATTTTCATGATCTAGGAATAAATATTTACTGAGAAAAAAATACTTTCTGGGAAACCCTCATAGTTCCTCACGAAGTTCAACAAAGTTGACCTTTGACGTTGACACAATAAAATGCAGATCTTGATTAAAAACATACAGTTCATGCATCCCAATATCATGCTGCGACCACACGGCAGTCTGCAATTATAAATTATGATGTGCAATACTGTATGTTTATTTTGGTGGCTGCCAAGGTTGGATGCATCCTGATACAAGTCAAGATACTTTTAAAAGTATTCATACTTACTATACATGAATTATATTACTCAATAATTCCCACATCCCAGCCTGCATTTGGTAATCCTCAGGGAAACTGTCAATAAGTAACAAACGGATACTACTGACGGTTTTAAGTTCCAGAACATATATGCATTAACTGACAAAATACTGCCGATCTTCACACTTAAAAATTAAAATCGGTCAGTGTGTTGGAGACCTTTGTTCTTAAAATGAAATAAATGTTTTTAAAACATATGTTATTTCCTATTTATCCTAGGTAGGTGCACCCAGAGACACAAGCCTCTTCCAATACGTTAATTTACTAGACGTGTTAATTCACCATCAAAAACTATTTGGTTTTGCATGCCATATGTTGCTATCATCGTCCTTGTCATCATCATCATTGTCGTCATCATTATCATCATCATCATCATCACCACCACCACCACCACCCCCAACATCATCATCATCACTGGCATCTTTCTTCTTCTTCTTGGAAGTTAATATTTGCCTCACTGTATTAAGACTATCCTGTCTGAGGGACATCACATTTTTGAAGACTTATGATAAAATAGGCAGTGAGGATTGCATACTCCAACGAAGCTGGGGAAAATAGGCAGTGAGGATTGCATACTCCAATGAAGCTGGGGAAAATAGGCAGGGAGGATTGCATACTCCAATGAAGCTGGGGACTATGCTGGCAGCAGGGTAGATGCTGCTAGGGTCACTCAAGCCAAAGTGGTCTCAGCAGAGGAGGCAAAGAGTGTCCCACAACATGGGGCTAGGGAGGGCTCCTTAGACATAAGCCAATCTGCCCAAGGCAGCACACCCCAAAATCAAAGCCTGGCTCTTGGATTTGGGTAGTGGGCGTGTGGCTGAAAATCTGAGACTGGAAAAAGTTATAATGATGGGAAGCCCAAAGATGCTGGAATCATTATAGGAAATGACTGTGCAAACAAGAAAAGGACAACAATCTGGTTATGTGGCATATTTTAAGCTTAAACAGAAATGGAGCATTCAGAAAGTTAGACGACAAACTACATAAGTACAGAATTGCTGTAGCAGCTGTACAGGTCAGATGGTGTGGGAGTGAAATTTTGATTCTGGTGGTTTTATGATATGCTGCAGTAGAAATAAAGAGCAATCACAGTTTGGAAAAGGTTTTATAATCCATAAAAATTATAAACATTGTATCATGGATTTTCACTTGGAAAGCGATAAGCTGTGCTCACTGAGAGTGAAAGTGAAATTCTCTAGTACAACAATAATACACATATATGCTCTAACTGAAGAGAAGGATGCATTTCACACTCATTTTGAAAGGATATACAGTATGTATGTATGTATGTATGTATGTATGTATGTATGTATGTATGTATGTATGTATGTATGTATGTATGTATGTATGTATGTATGTGTGTGTGTGTGTGTGTATGTGTGTATGTATGTATGTGTGTATGTGTGTGTGTATATGT
>BLKM01007482.1:836629-896382 GCA_013340265.1 Coptotermes formosanus | reverse complement strand
ATGTATGTATGTATGTATGTATGTATGTATGTATGTATGTATGTATGTATGTATGTATGTATGTATGTGTGTATGTGTGTGTGTGTGTGTGTGTGTGTGTGTGTGTGTGTGTGTGTGTGTGTGTATATATATATGTAAGCTCCAAAACATGACATAAACATAGTTATGGGAGATTTTAATGTGGAAGTGGGTAAGGAACATGGTTTTGTGCGAAGTTTCAGAAAACAGACTGCACAAGGAGACAAATGATGATGGAAGAAGGACAAGAGTTCGCAGTGGCAAGGAGCATGGCAACGAGTAGCACACTGTTTCAACATAACAGTATCCATCTACAAATGTGGAAATCACCACCTGGCTTATCTGCTAATCAGATTGATCATGTGATGATTAACTCTTGTCATGCCACTGACACTGCAGATGTCAAATCATGTACAGGAGCCAACTGTTATAGCCAAAATTAAATGATGAAAGTGAAGTTACAATAGAGGACTGCAGTGACTGGAAAGACAATAGGACTGAAAAATATTAAATACAATACTGACAGATTAAAATATCTGTTCACTGCATGGGAGTATAAAAACTACAAGGGAGGGTTTTTCATCCAAGAACCTCCCTTTGTAAAAGGAAACATGGAGTCACAGTAGGAACTGACAAAGGTGTACTTCAGGTATAGACATACTCGTATTACTTAAAGGAATCGCTTAATCCCCTAGATAAGGGAACTATACCAGAAGGAAAGGAATATACTGAGAAACAAAAACATGATATTAAGAGCTCCTTCCATACAAGAAGTCTCCGCTATCATAAGAAAGTTGAAGAATAACACAGATCTAGGTGAAGACTCCATAACAGTAGAGTCCATTAAAGGTGGAAGTGGGATGCTGTGGAGAAAGATCCATATCCTATATGTACTGATGCAGAGTGCAGAGTGTGGGAAAAACAGCAAATGCCAGAGGAGTGGAATAGTGCCATCACATGCCCATGCATAAAAACAGTAACCAGACAGAGTGTGATAACTGCCCAGGAATTTCACTCCTGAATGTAACTTATAAAATGATTACACATTTACTGGATAAATATCTTGAACCTTTGTAGAAGGTACACTGGGTGAGTATCAATGTGATTTTTGTAGAGGTCGATCTACAAATGACCAGATTTTCAGTCTGTGAATAATCTTACAGAACGCCTGCAAATACAGTGTAGATATTCATTAGCTATATATAGACTATAAACAAACATACAATAGTGTTAACAGAGATCATCTGATAGAAATTTATGAAAGAGTTCGGGATACCAACTTAGACTGGTTATGATGACATTGGGAATGATAAGATGAAAAGCCAATGAAAGATGTCACCTAATTTTGAAACTGCCACAGAAGTGAGGCAAGGTGATGCATTATCTACACTCTTACTTAATCTGTGTATGGAGAAAGTTATAAGGAATGTGCAAACAAACACAGGAGCAACAACATTCAACAGAAGAAGGTACGACCTCTTATATGCAGATGATGTGGTAGTGCTGGGACATGCACTGAAACATATTGCAGAAACAACAGAAGATATGACAACTGTAGCATCACAGATTGGCTTGACAATAAAAGCATCCAAAATCAAATACATGATTAATAGAAATAAAAATGGTAATGAACCAGAAGAAATTGAAACAAACTGACAGAAATGCAAAAATGCAGACTTTTTGAATATCCAACACTCCTGGGTAACAAACAAAAATGAGGGTGCTGCAGAGATAAAAACCAGAATTATTGCTGGTAATGAATGTTACCATGCACTAGGTCACTTACTGAAGAAAAGATATATAATCCAGTCATTAAAAGTATGTTTGTAAGAAAAAAATTATATGACGGATTGTGACCTATAGTGCTGAATCATGGACCCTGACAAATGAAATGGAAAGAGTCTTAATGACACAGGAATGGAAAATACTGAGAAACATACATGGACCAACACATGAAAATGGTTATAGGGGAATAAAAATGAATGAACCATATAACCATAATTAAAGCACATAGATTCAAATGGCTTGGGCACATTGCAAGAATGGATTGTATGAACAAGGACCTTAAAGAAGCTACTGGAAGGCAAACCAGGAGGAAGGAGAATAGAAGGAAGACCTAGACTAAGGTGGACGGATGATGTTGAATTGGACCTGAGGAATATGAGTGTAGAAAGATGGTGAACAAGAGCTTTGGACAGATTAGAATGGGAATTTATTATGAGGCAAGCCACGGCCAAGCTGAAAAGGTCATACTGCTAAAGTCAAAGAAATTAAGATCAGGTTATACAGATTTATTAGGCAACGAACTACTCCACAACTTTTATAATCTCCAATATGTTTTAGCCTCAACTATTCAGCCATCATCAGGGAGAACACTTTTCTTAGACAACAAGCAGCATATGATACATTAGTGAATGGTTGATTATTATCACATATATTATGACAATCTCTATCATATGCTCAAGTATCTAAGAAAAGTGTTCTCCCTGATGATGGCCAAATAGTTGAGGCCGAACCATGTTGGAGATTATAAAATAGTTGTGCAGTAGTTGGTTGACTAATAAATCTGTACAATAAACAACTGCACAGAAGACGTAAAACATTGAATAAGATCATGTTAATTATACTAGACTGAGCTGTCTATACAAGATTATATTGATTATGATGTTACAGAAGTTGTACCGTCTCTGTTCTTTCTACGTATTTTGGTGATGCTAGAAGACAAGTTTTTTATATTACGTTGGTGCAGCATGCATGTCTTGAATACTTCTTGGAGACTGTTTTTCATTATGGTTTGGCAAGCCTATAATCAAATATGTCAAATACTGACATCTTTCAGCATTATTTTTTTTTAAGTACATGAGCAGAATTACATTCAAAATGCAAGCAGGATTTATAATGCCATACACATATAGGACATAATTACTGTATTTACTCCCATGAAAGAGGAGGTTCTTCCCTTAAATTTGGTGTTTAAATATGTGAGCTCATCTTAAATCTGTGTGTGAAGTACTGAAATGGATGGTGCCAAACCAGACTGCTCTGAACCAGACCATGCACAGCCAAACCAAGACCTGCATCCCCAACTTGTCATGCGTAGATAAAAGACAGAACAGAGCACGACTGAAGTTCACTGACACAATCTTCTTTGCTCATTGTCTAATTTTTTAAACATGCACAACATTTCCAAAGCCGGCTCTGTTTCCAACTTCAGGCAAAGAAGCACCTAACCTGGTGCACCTGTTAGGTCAAGCTATTCTCAGTCACTGGGCACCACAGAAACTGTAAACTTGTCAAGATATGCATCTGAGAACAGGTCTAGTCCAAGGGCAGTAACAGGAAAATGGCTATTGAAAAATTCAAAATTAACTACAAGACTCAAAAATAAAGCCTGGATCAATCCACTTTAAAAACCATAACACAAGCCACGAACTGTGACTGATAAGACCACAGACACAACACAAAAACCCAAACACACGTACACAAAATTCATAAACCACTAACACCGTCTGTGGAGAAAAATGTGTATCTTCTTCCTGGCTTCAAGAAAGTTTATAAACCAAGAAATACAAATGTATTATTTAGTCAATGTGGATCATAACGGGTGACTGGGAAGGATTTTCATAAGTGCCATATATCCAATGCAATGGATGCGATTGATGATGATATGCTGTGGAATGGCAGTGAAGAGGATGGGAATGTTACGAGTGAGTGTCAGGAAGGTGAAGGCACTGAGTGTGAAGATGGAGACAGTGACACTGATTGGTAAAAGTACATAGAATCTGACGTGCTTTCTGTACTAAGTATATGAAATTAATAGTACAATATTTTTTGGCAGATGTTTCCCTTTTGTGGGGTCATCTTAGATTTGAATAAATACATTTTCCCTAAGCAGACGTTTTATTTGGGATGTCATCTTAGATCAGAGTCGTCTTGCATTTAAGTAAATATGATATTAACTTGTTTGTATAAATCATCCATTAGTGTGGGTCTCTAATAAAGGTATATTAAACAGAATTTCACACATATTAAAAATTTAACAGAATGTGCAGTACGTCACTACAGGTGCCAAAATATACCAAGCCCGTGTTTTAGGCCCTAGTTTTTTCCCTGATAAAGTGGGCATAAATAAAAAATGATATTCCCATAGGAAACAAAGAAATGGGTAGGGATTTTAATAATAGAATGCAATCAGCCAAAGAGCGTTACACTGAAAATGAGAAGACATAAATTGAGAAATGGTGTATATTTAGCAAGGGGCATTAAAGCAAAAAAGGTGTAAAACAAGCAGGGCATAAAACAGGGGCTACATATAACTTAGTTATGCATGTTTTCTGAATATGGAGCAACATATAGCTATTTGATATGTTGCATTTAGTAAAAAATATTTTTGTTTAATGTGAAATAGCTGTGTTATGCTGACTAATAAAAGACTGTAAAGTATCTGTACCATCTAAGAGGTTTTGCTTGTGTACCATATTTTGTGCATAACCTTCCTGAAACAGTGAAGACATGTGACCTGTTTGGGGTTTGCATCATAACTATGCCTGTGGGTGGGAGACTGATATAATGTGCACGTGTGTCCTAGAGTAGTTTTAAATTGAGTACACTTGTACACAGACGCAAACAGTATATTGTGTTGCCAACTCATTGTGTTGTTATGGTCTTCTTAAGACATATACATGTAAATTCTCTAGTATGTCCATTCTCCAACCATTGTTATTTTTTTGGACTAATTTCGCAGTATCATCCATTCAGACATGTCTGGTATTCAGAATGTGGGTGGCACAAGCTGAATATTCATGTATTATTCATGACAGACTACATACAAGGTATACAACTGAAACCTACTTCAGGATGCTCATAGATAGTGGCACTGCAAGGGAATATGTCACCGCAGATATTTGGACAGCAGTCCCACTAATGCACAAGCTGGTGTATCCTGTCTGCCCAGAAATTAATTGGCTTCCGGCACATAGTTGTTCAATGTGAACGTTCATGTTTGATGGCCTGCTTTAATGGCCAAAAAGCATGAAAACTGCACGGTGATAAGTGTGGGCTGCATGCAGGATGTTTGAGTACCTCCCACCATAATCATCATAATCTCCCTTCTGAAAACCCATTAATTAAATGCAAATTTTGTCAATACAGGTTTGCTGGGCACAACCTCAAAACCTCAGTCACCATGTTTGTAACTGTTGACTTATGAATCATAAGTTATGCAAAATATATGGATACATTCATGATTTATATTCCTACCACGTTTCACTACCATACTCCATTGACTCACCTATTATCAAAATCAGACCAAAAGCTATTTCATGCAGCTGCAACCTTCTTCTTTTACATTCTACAAAGAAATCGTCTTAACGAAAGTTGCACATTTTTAAAATACCTATTATCATAAGTAACTTCGGAACTCTTAGATTAAATGTTGCCACCAGCTCACAAATTCATGTATCCATCACGACATTACTACAGATGGGAGGAACTGAAATTAGTATATGGCTGAAGTCCACTCCAGTTGCTTAATGTCCACACCAAATTCTGTGAAACTTGGTCTACGAGTTCAGAAGTTGTAATCTCAGAAGAATGTGCTCATTCCTCAAAAAATAAAAAAATATTGGAAACCTGTGAAAGACCCTATATCATTTAAAACAATAATACATGCTTAACGTACAGGGCAAGTGCAAATTTCCACACCATTGCAATGACAATTGACGAAAACAGGTATGTGCTAGAAAATACACAATTCATTTCCAAATTCTAACAGACAAAACAGGAGCAGTCATACACAGAAATGAAACAGGGGCGATGTACAGAAATCACTGGACATCAAGCACAGTATTTCAAGAAGCCAATCTTTCAGACATAACGAATGTAACATGGCCACTTGACAAGAAAAAAGTAAACAGCCACAAACTACAGAATAAAAAAATGAGAAAAGCGTAAATAATATTTATTAGGAACAGAAGACTATGAAATAACAAAACAAGTCTGGCAGTACTGCCCACTGGAAATAGAATTCGCAGACCAATGTCATCGGACTGAATATACAATATGCTACTAAGATCAAACACTAAGTCCATATTCTGAGAACTCTAAACAAAAAAAGCCTGTAGTGTGTCCTTTGCGACCAGGGCTGTGGAGTCAGAGTCGTGGAGTTAAAGTAAGAGTCAGAAGGAATTTTGGGTGCAGTCAGAGTCGGTGAAAATGTACCAACTCCGACTTTGATATAAAATCTTAAATAGATACTAGCTACAATAACCATTAGACTTATAATTAAATATAGGCTATAAGTCTAAAAAGTAGCCTGATGAGTCATGTGGTGGTGATGAAATGTCTTATGATACCATTTACTGTTTTAGTAGGTTTACCATTATTAACACATTTTGAGCCATTACGAAGGAGTTGGAGTCAGAGATTTAAAAATTGAAGAGTCGGGAGGTTTTGTGTACCAACTCCACAGCCCTGGTTGTCACCACAGCATTGCACACTCTCAGGAGATGGCCTCCAGAGGCAGAGTGTAGTCCTTCAGCTTGGAGATTAGGCAAAATGTTATGCGGGCCCTAGAACTTCAAGAGCGATGTGAAGTTGTGCACACACAAATAAACCTTCAGATCCTACAACTGGCAACATAGTTGACAAAATAAATGAATATTAATTTTCACAGACTCTTCCCCATGCAGCTTGCCAGTCACAGTAAAACTGGACAATTCAGTGTGGGGCCATCATTAAACTAAGCTGTGATACTAAATGGGACGAGGAAGAACTGAAGTTAAAGAAACAAATATCAGCTGTTCATCACACTTCCTATAAAACACTCAACCAGTAATCATATACAGATAGGTACAGTCTCATTTCTTAATTTCAATAAAAGTCACTGCTGCACCATATGGTCATTTTTCATCTCTTCTGATGGCTTCCTAGGTCTGTTCATTCAGCTACAACAGATTAGTTTCAGTTAGTTAAGAGTTTCCTTTCTTTAGAAAACCTTTTAAAATGCCATTCAGTCAGCCTCACAATCAGATGATCTACTTGAATATTAAGTTTTACAGGCAAGTTGTGCAAGCCGTAACAGTGACATGCACGAGCCATGCTACATGGAGTCATAGCCCAGAAAAACGTAATTTTTTATGGATGCAGAATTGTGAGCCATAGGTTGTGAATCATATGTTTGAGAAATCATTCAAATAAATTCTCTGCAGAAAGTACAAATTTAGTACCAGAGGATATGAACCTTCTAAAAATCCATCAAACAAATCTTGTAATTGCTTCACACAAAGTTATGCAAAGCAGTCTGTAAATCCATTAAATATTAGAAAAACCTCTACGAAAAAAGATAAGCTTACTGCATTTGTAAAAGCATGCACATCGGCCTGTTCTGCTGGCATGGAGTACACTCTCCCTTCCACTTCACACAAGGAAACATGCCCCAGGGGTGGGACTGCAGGAAAACCATGAAGAGAGCACATTATGCAATCCTGTAACAGTACACCAATACACACTTTGAACTTCAGCCACAACTGAATTTTGCCTTACAGAACTCCTGAACTATGTGGTAGTGTTGAAGATTCAAGTCTTCTGAGAAGTTATGACATGTAAATTGGTAAAAAGTTACAGATGGCTTGATCCTGAAGATGGAGGCACTACGCTCCTTCGAAAGGACGGTAACTACTTACTAGTACACACGATATTATATCCCAGGAATCTTGAATCTTCAACAACACTCCCGTGAGAATCTGAAATTTCCAAGTGCCAGTTTCATTTCTGTTATGCTACTTACGTCCTCAAATGTGAAATCATCACCACCACCAACAGAAAGCGGACGAATTCAGAGTATCAGTAGCAGACTCAGTTTGATTAGTTCGTTCTGTGGACCAACACCAGCATAGCTAGTCAACTATTTTGTGTACTTACACAGAAGTCGGTAGCTCCTGTACCACGTTCACTCTCATTCTAGTACAGGTGCATAATGACACATCGTGTTTGTGCTTGTAAGTGTCGCTAGCCGTATACAGACTGCTCTTTCAGTGGCTTGAAACATTCAAACAGCACTGCGCCTATTTGACAAAGCACCGAGACATTCCCGACCCGCACTCCGGTAGCTAGCATTCTTTGGGTCAGACTTGTGAAACCGCCTACTCTTACGGTGACCACTAATCTAATATTACGTACGTACCTATCTTGATTGCCTGCATTCACACCGCCCCACATAAACCGCCGTCCGCCAAGCACGGTTACCAACTTTGCTGACGGATATCCTTTCATGTCAACACGGATTAGAGCTACCCTGGTGCAGCGACGGCTACGGAAATAGGCCGTGGTTTCCGAGAACCCCGCATCCGTCAAAACGTGATACTTTGTTACGTGATTGCACTTGCGGGATTGTGGTTTTGAGCAGGCGGTTGTCTTATCTGAACGTAATATGGTCATTGTCATTACAATGCGTGTGCGACCAAAGAATCATTGACAGACCTAGTTAGATTCTGGGCTTGTAAACTGAGTAGAGAAGGAAGAAACAAGCCATGTGTGTTCCAAATGAGATGCAGGTTTACTCTTCATCAGCAAAGCTGGCGAGGTCTTGACTCCGGTATACCACGGTCCACCGATTTCTTGCATACCATATTAACTTTTATAACCGAAATGATAGAGAGAAAGGTACATTCTCATTAAATCAATTAAATTTTTCAACCAAAATATCACTAAGGGATTTACATTCTATGGCTAAAAATTGACCTGTTTCTTCCCAACAGGTCTGCGTGACACGCGGGTATCGAGTCCACGGAAAACAAGCCGTCACCAGCAACAGTAATAACGTATACGTGATCACGTGACAAACACGCGCGTAATTTTGAACACATCTGTTTTAATGTGTTCAATGTCCGTGCACTATATTATACAAAAACACTAATCACCAACAAATGCACGAAGAATTTTATCATCAATTGTAACACACTCCTGCGTGTTTCGACCCTGCTGGGTCATCTTCAGGGAGAACTTCTTGTTATCGTTACACTAAGGTTGCGCTTTGTAGTTGAGTGAGAATGTGCTGTTGACTGTGTACTGCGTTGTTTTTGGAGGCGTGAACTCTCTGTGAACACACCATTAACGTGCAGTAACCACCTGTGCGCCAAATTTGCGCGGTCACGGATGCGTGCTTCATAGTTGGTACCGTGTTGGTAGTGTCACGTTTTTGCGCTTATCTGTTAATGACGTTAGTGTACTGAAGTTAGGGTTAGATGGCACACGCGCAGAAACTAGATTTTGTCTTTCGGTGAAAAGGAAGAGTCCATGTGACTTGGCGGGGGCGACAGGGCAGTCGACTACTGGCAGCTGAGGTGTGCAGGTGAGCTGGTAGCATATGTGCTGTGCTGGACTGGCTATGTTCCGCTGTCTTGCGAGGCATGCTGGATACCCACTCCATTCTCCTCTTGTCCCTTCGCTTCACCTCCCACGCATTGCAGTGTGCCATGTCATATTAATCGTGCCCTACTATTGGTCGTGTTGTGTGTTTTTGTCGATTTGTGGTTGTTTGATCAACTTGCTAGTAATGACATTTGGTCGTGGATCATTGAGTAGGAAAGTTGGTGGGCCCCAGCGCCGGTCTGGACCCTCGTTAAAGAATACAAAAATCTCTTAGCCCTGCCAGGATTTGAAACTCCAATCACCCTACCTGTAGGCTGTAAGAACAAACCACTGATATTAATATCAATATACGTACATACGTAGTTATTTCACAGATCCAATCTCTGTCATAACAACAGCTGAGTATGAAACAAGTCAATATAAATCAGACAACACACAGATGGTCAAGACAATAGACAGAAAAAAACATCTCACAGGAGACAATGAGTACAGTATATTATATAATTCAGACTAAAAAATAAAATAAAAGCAAAGCCGAGGAAAAAGAGAAGAAAAGAAAGCATTAGAATTAATTCAACTATGCCCATAGATATATTAAAAGAAAACAAGACCATGACTAATGAGTACATCATGGGTGTGGTGATGATGATGATGGTTTCAAAAATCACAATGACAACAGTAATAATTGTAAGTAAGTAAATCACATATTCTGAATGTTTATTGTATTTGCAGGGCAAATGAGTTGGTGAACTGTAGTTATTAAAGAGTAAAAAAAGAAAAATTTGTCCCCTGTGTGCCTTACATTTACTAATACATTCATAACTTTCATACTTAAGTGTGTAAGTTGGTTAATGTTGGTTTGTGTAATATGAAGTCCTCTGTTGTCATGGAGTGGGCAGTGACCCTTTCATTTTTGAACACCGCTGTTAAAACAAAGGGAATAGATGATCTGGTATTCTGGAATTCATGGCAGTCTCATCACATCTTCCTCCAAAATGATAGCAATAATGGCTGCCAGTGTGTATTCTGTAGAAGTTTTCAGCCTACCAGAAAAATCCTCATCTTCAATCTTGAAACGTGATGCAATACAAGGACCATAAGAAGGCTCCAAACACTTTACAAACATTAAATAAAATACTTGGGTAGTATTGCCCGAAGTTCAACAAACAATAGGAAGAAACAGGGATCAAACTAAGCACTGTGCAACACCAGCAAGGAACTGGTACACTGTTTACTGAAACCAAATCATAATTTTAAAATTACCAGTCCAAGATACAAATTTAGAAAGAGCTTGCTTAGTTAGAAGCTGCACATGGCATAAATTGATATGGCAGAAGCAGGAGTGACATAAGTTAGTAAATAAAGCAGAGAGTGTCAAAGGCAAGATGGCTGTTGGGCGCAAGTGGTTTCAACACAGCAAAGTGTGAACATTCTTATTCATGATGGCTTCACTGCAAAATTAATCTACTGATAATAAGGGAACATTCTCAACAAACTTCCCATCAGACAGACAGCATATGGTAGAAGTTCCAAAACAAGAGCAAAGATCACACTGAACTGACTGCTGATGTTAACTGAACAGTGGGGAAAACAGAATGAAATGCCAGTGTTGTACCAGAAAGTGTTAACTCCTGTTTAGAAAAAGTTTTGAATTGATGAACAGACATGGGCGAGCATGGACACCCAGCCTTCAAAGGAAATGACACTTTTAAATGTTTGAACTCTGTTAATATATTTATTTTCTAAGAAAACCTGATAAAGTTTCAGAAGTTTAAAGAAACCGTGTCCATAACAGATTTTCACATTATGTGAACATGTAAATAATGCTTAAAAGTGAGAGTTTTGACAACTGTGTGGATGAGAGTCTGGCAACCTGTAGGAATGGATGTCATCTGTGTTGGACTTAAGGTTTTGAAAATTATGGAATTCAATCAATGATTAACATAACAAAATATTGCTTATGCAGAGTGTCTGTAAACAAACCTCACCTTAATGAGAGGCATGTCTGCTGTTTGGTACACCCTGTCTGTTGTCTGTTTTTGCCGTTCCTTAAGGCCATCCTTCGTCTTTGTTTTCAAATGATGAACTGTAGGAGTACCACTTTAAACAGCAAATGCTCTGTAACAGGCATTGTAAAGATATTTCAGTAACCAAGACGCCAAGTCTTTGAGTACCTAGCTTTATTTCTACATGGTAATAAATGTAACAAGGCGTCTGAAACCTGGAAACAGTATCTCAAAGTAGATGAGTGGTTCCAAAGCGGTGAAAACACCTGCCACCATGGCATGCCACATCCTCAGGTTCCAGATGAGGAGATGGCCTCCAGGTACAGACAGTAGCTGCAGATTCACTTAATAAGCAGACTGGCCAGCCAAAAATGGGTGGATGTAGGAAACAGGGCTAACAAACCCTCACATAAAAAACCAGCATGTTATGAAATGTTGCAGACAACTGCAAACTTGGACGCTGCTTTCTGCATTATGCTTGAAACATTTTTTCCTTGACTATCACCTCCCCCCATTATAACCATTATTATGTGTCCCAGCTTTGCCTTTTAAAAAAATGGGGTACCCACATAAGTAGGCCATACCACAAGGGTTAATCATTAACAGCATTTACACTTTTTCTGAGTAGCAGATACACAAGTGCAAACATACACAACAGGGACATGTAATGGAGTAAGTTAACTACTTACCTTCTATATGACAGTTCTGTTGCACACAAACTTTGTTGCAATGCGGGGCATTGAGTTCTTGGGCTCACAGTTGCATCACGCAGCTCAAGTACAGTAAATTAGTTCAATGTAGTGTCCTTTTGAACACAGCTGATTTTATTAACCCCTTACTTATATAGCATTGCGGAATAAAGGACATGTTTTGGCTTCACAAAGCCATTGTCAAGTTGGTACCAATGTGACTTGCTATTAAAGTATTAATATCTTGTTTGTAACTTCAGCACAATACTGTTAAACTGAACAGGTGAGGTTTTATGCTTCACATCATATTTATGATGTGCCAAAATTACTGGAGCATCACAGTTGTAAAACCAGAATTTACCCTCTTGTAACATGCTCACAAGTCATTACATCTCTAAAATTAAGCAGTGTGCATTAGAATGCTCTTCTGTTTAGAGCGGTCATTGTCTTTAACATACTGTATTAGTAAAGTATTCCAGTTTCAAAACTCGGACTATCTAATGCAGAACAAGTTTTATGAATGCAATAATTTTAACTTCGAATGCTAATATAAAAAGTTGTGAAGATGGCAAATATTAATATTTATACCTCACCCTACGTTTACTCTGATCTATGATATCTATAAAACCATTAAGCTAATAAAACTCAACAGTGTACATTAACATGCTGCTACATCCATTTTTATAAATGTTGTAAACTTCAAATACAATATAGTTGGAATTGGACTGTGTTTTATGTCAGGAGTTACGCTTCATTAAGCATGCTGCAACATCAGCTAAAGGTTGCTGCTGTAAAATTATTGTGAATTAATGCCATTATTTTATGGCCAGCGTATAAAAAAATGCATTCTTGTAGGCAAATTCAGAGGAAGTCATTCTTTTTGTGGATGTTGTAATGTCTACCGTCACTAAGTGCAGACAATCCGTGCAGAACAAAGAGATTTGCCTTTTTATTTAGAATTATATTGGTGTTTAATTTCTACATATTTAACACTCTAAAGACGAAAGGTAATCTGTTTTATGTAAGGACTCAGTTCGTACCGCGCTGTAAACACTCCCCACCTCGGTTATAAAAGCCAATCAGTTAATAATGTTTTATAAGGTAAAAGTTACTGTTTGATCTGAGATCCGTACAAAACACATAAACGCAGTGCGAACATCATGCAGAATTCTTGAATGTAGAACCTGGTGGCACGTAAAGTTACCGCTAGGCTTTAAAAGGTTAAGGAAATGACTGTAACTTGAGTTTCAACCAGTTTGTACAGCACAGATGCAGGGTATGTCATATTTCACATTAACTCAGTTGTACGGTTCTGTAATAGTTATGCCAGTTACACGGATCTATTTGCCAATCACAGTGCTGTGCAGTTAAGCCAGTCAGTAAAGGGACCTGTTACCGCGGGCCTTAAAGAAGAGTAAATAAAATATCAGAACATGTCTGCAGTTCAGGAGATGAAACTACATAGAGAAGCATAATTAATTAGACACAAGCAAATTGTGTTAAAGCATGCGAAAATGTTAAATTTCCTCCGTGTATTACAAATGCCATCCCGTTCGCAGTGAGATTTTCCGCACCCGTCCAAACCGACCCTGGGGCTCATCCAGTTTCTAATACAATGGGTACAGGGTCATTCCCGGAGATAAAGCGGCCGGGGCTTGGCGTTAACCACCCACCTCTATCAAGCGCCGAGGTTAAGTAAGGAGTGTAAGAAGCCTGCTTAGACTTCTTGACCCTTGAAGATGGGACCTATATGTTGTCCCGAAATGTCGGTACAGAACTACAGCTTAACACTGCGTAATATCCCAGAGGGGCGCAGATCTGATATGACATATATTCATTCATCTGTAACAGCCGACATGACTGTTATAACTGAACATGTATTAGGGTAAAAATTTGTTAATAAAACCAATTACTACACAATTATATTTGTATAATCTCCGACTGTTTCGGCCGTAACTATTCGGCGATTTTCAGGGAGAATGTTTTTTCTTAACAAAGCAGCATACGGTACATTAGTGCTTATTAATATCTATATATAACAATCACTGTCGTATGTTAAAAACTTATATGTTAAAATTATTTTTGATAGTACATAAAGAAGCGGTTAACATCTATTAAAATTTGTTTCCAAACATCTTGTAGCCACCATGTGGGGAGAACCCTGATTGTACTCACGCTGTGTGTATCACAGGTGCCAACTCTGTAGTGTATTTGTGTAATTTTCTTACTGAACGGGCTGTTATGGCGGTAACGCTGTGAGTTTGTTTGGGAGGAGCCCGGTTCCATTATCAGCCAGGACATCGACTGTCCTAACAGAGGACTTCCAGGGTTTTCTCAGTCTTTCCAGTTAAATACCAATCAATCAACTCCATTATGACATAAACATTTGCCGTATTTTCCTATTTTGCAGAGATTCATTTTCTGACGTACTGACAGTGTCGTTAAAAAGGACACTCAAATGTACACCTTTGTCACCTTAGTAAATATTTTCTATCATCTGGTACATTAGTTCCCGTTCTACAGCACACGTTTTACTAAATAACTTTGAAGTATGACGTATACTTGTAGTGACCGCTTTAATATGATCTGTGAACTCGCGCAGGTGTTTGAACTCTGGGCGCTGTGAGGACGTGACTTGTTTAGTAGGAACGACTGAATTCTATGAATATATCTCACAGCCCTGACTTTCATATATATTACCAATTTTATTAACAGTTATTCATTAACGGTGTCATCCCAAACTCGTAATTTCTGCAATACTTGTAAACTAAAATAACGGCAGAGAAATCAACTCGTTCTATTCCAATACATTAACAACAACATTTACCACAGACTCAAAAATGTTAATTGACCTCTAAAGCAAGGCAGATGCTTTCAGTGCATTTTTTTTTAAATTAAGGACCTAGACTCAGCCAAACATGCAATTACCTGGTCCCGGAGCACCGGGCATGAGGCAGGAGAGAGGACTATTAACATCTTGCACTTTGAATACTTGTGACGTTTTGCTTGGTTTTTATTCATGTTAATTAAGCATTACATGCGCAGTGAAAGGAGGCTAAGGAAATATTTATGTATTCTGTATAATATCTTCTTCATTAGCTATAAGAAGTCATTCTAGCGATAGGTATTGCGGCTTAGGCTCTTTGAGAAAAGGTTGACCCTCAGCGACAAGACAGCTGACACGTCCTTCTCTTCTGGATAACTTGCATCTTCATCACTATCGCTGTGAAAATGTCCAATTTAGCTTTACTTAAAATAACTAATATGCCATTCCTATTGAAAAAGAGAACGTTTCTTCACATTAAGATAAACTGTACTTCGGGAAATAAAGTAAGATTTCTATTCTTCCTTGAGCTTTCCATCTTTTACTTGCACGTTCAATATCTCTTTTTCCAATTGGTGTGTCACAGAAGGCTTGCTTTCGTATTCTCATATCTTTTGTTCTTTGTAGACATTCTAACCACGTATTCTATATTCCTTTATTTTATCTTTTATTGCATACAATTAGACGTGCTTATTTGTTTGATCTTATATATTACTTGCACAATTTTCAAATATTTATTATTCTGCCAAATGTCCGAAATGGCTTTAGTGTGTTCACATGTGGAAGTTTTTGGCGCTTTTGAAAAATTGCGAAAAGCGACTAATAGCGTCGTCATGTCTGCCTGCTTGTCTGTCTGTCTGTCCGTCCGTCCGCGTGTGTCTCTCCGTCCGCACGGAACAACTCGGTTACCAATGGACTGATTTCTTGAAATCTTATACTTCAGTATTTCGAAAAATGTGTCGAGAAAATTAAATTTTCATTGACATCTCACAAGAATAACGGGTACTTTACATGAAGACCTAAGCACACTATGACAACACCTCCCTCAATTAATCTTATAATGGAAAAATTTCAGAAAAAGTTGTATGGGAAATCAAAACACACGTATTATTTTCAATAAATTTTTCCCGAAAATTGTGCCTTTTATGAGATGATGTGGAAAAACATGGTACAACCAGACAGGCCACAAATGACAGTATAATATGGCGCATGCGCATTCCATGCTGGATAACCAAGGCTACAGCCACACACTCATAATACCTAATACTTTTGGGTTTTCACGACAAAAATGGGTTACGCGGAAGTTCCTCAGTGTTGTGTTATGCGTGCGCTGCCTGCCTTGCTTATGACTACAATGTTTATTTTTTATCAATGTGTGCTTAAGACGTATAAGAACGTTGTGGTCTCCATTGGTATATTATGTAGTTTCATGAAACTGTAAAATTGATGACATGTCTTAATGTGCCATGTATACCTTCATTTCCTTTCACAGAGGATGTGGATTTATACTTAGTTACCTGTGGTCTGTTTATGTATACGAGTATATATATATATAAAATTTATTTCACATTTGTTAAGGAGTAACCTATATTACACATTACACTTAACTACATTTATATTTAGTTTGTATTAATATTACAAAGATGTTGCATTCCTGTCTTTCTAGTACTGTAACGCACACAATTGGTTTCCATACACAAAAGTCCGTAAAGTAATGAGCAATTTCTTTGCTTCTTTTCGTACAGGTCACAGAGCAACAGGTGCATTTTAAACAGATGTGTTACGCAAGTTCTGCATTTCGTACGGTCATTGCAGGTAGCAATTATTACCAACCAAATGTAAAAAATTACTGTTACCTTCACAATATTCATAGACTTAACTCTTAATCTAAAATCACACAATAGCATTCGATCTAGGGATATCAGTGTCGAAAAGATAAGTGCGAAAATATAGGTTTTTGCCGGAATGAGGGACAGAGTTACATAAATTAATATTGAATAAAATATTGTAATTAGCCTACGTGAAAGACACTAATGAAAGCAATGGCATACGTTTGTAACCTCAGACAAGACTGACTTACGAATAATTGTGATACATTCAGGTAAAAGCGTATTAGCTCTTTGTCAGTTTAAAGAATTAAAATATGTGCTACATTTCCGTACATAAGAAGTTGTTCCTTACAGTTATGAGTTTTGTCTCACAGTGTAACTTGAAGTAAAATGCTTAGACAGATCTTCTCTTAACTGAAATTTTACGAGTACCTCGGTTTTCCTTGTCGGTACTATTCCACCAATGGTCCATTGCTATTCATTCACCACCAACTTTAATTGTTCTTAGCAATTGGTACGGTCATTAAGAACATATTTAAGCGCAGAAATGATTAACGCTATACAGTGTCAAAAGGCTATTATACCCGTGCTATCGTTTGTGTTGGCTGTAGGAAGAAGTGCCTGAATGGGTTTTGAAGTCGTTCGGCTTAAAGTACCGATCTGACTGAAACAGTGGTTACACAATCTTGTCGAAGTAACCCAAAGCAGGATGTAAGTGTCTAAAATTGTTTGGGTATTCAAATTATGAAAGATGATAGGGTGCAAATATAGCATCCATTGGAGAGACGAGAAATGTAGGCCTCTATAGGATTTGCCTCGGGAACTGGTTGCAAACTAGAAGAAGCTGACACATATCCAAATATGATATTAAAATATTTTAAAATAGAAGATATTTCGAAACTATATTCAAGAACGGAATCCATGCGGGCTGTTGTGATGAAAACGATTCACGTTCTGAATCTATAGCCAAATTAGATCTGTTGCACAAGAGAAAAGTTGTCAGCTACTGAAGGAATAACGTCATTAGTTTTAATATGGAACCAGTTTTCTCAGAGACCCATGTTTCATAAATTCAGCTAACGAGGACCTCAGCGTAGAGCTAACGTTCCTGGAGGTAACCTGTTTGAGTCTCGATGCAAACACTACTTATTCTGGTTGCAGTTTGTGTGTTTTATCGCCATTTAAAGGTAAAGCTATTCCATTACACACGTAATCAGACCCTTAGGGCTCCAGGAATTTTAGGCTTCCAGAATTTCTAGACAATTGGTTCATGAAAGTTGCAAGGTTGTCAGCCCTACACACCGGCAGCTTTTACCCGCCAGGAGACACTCCAGGTACTCATTTCTGTTAGGCGCTGAGTCGACCCCAGGGCCATAGTGCTGCCGGATGGATTACATTAATGAAAAATCCCAATGACACAATCGGGACTCGAACCCGTGACTTTCCGGCTTGTAGCGCACCACCAACTGCCCCACCGCGTACACCCCTCTTCCCACTAAGCCTAGATAAATTCTGAGACAGTACCTTAAAATGTACCACTCACTGCTCCTATCATTCTTTCCAATTCCTCTTACTTTATCATCCTCTCCTCTTGTTCCGAACTTGAAGCGTTATGTCTTCAGATTTTCACGGCAGGTGTTGACCAGTTGGCAGCCTTATTTTGGGTTTATACGCCGTGTGGTAGGAACCCAAAGAAAACCGCCAATTGAAAGGGTGTTGTGAAGTAAGTTATGAATCTACCAACTTATCTGAAGCTAATTCTCAGCTGGTAGTGCTGTTAGTGGGACTTATTTGTATTACATTTTTGAGTTAGCAATTATGGGATTGGGGAGCTTGAGAGGTAATGGCAAGAGTCTGGCATTCTGCCGTGATGAAAGACATTTTTAATGACGTCCTTCAGCTTTAAGCATTCAACTGAACAACGAAAACGGCAACCAGTTAAAACCGAAAGTAAAGTTTTGAATGTGTTGGCTTTCAGCAGCACTGTAGAGTCGTCTGAAGTTGTTTAATGTCAACAAAAACTCTGGGTTGAAGTGGCGGTGCAAGTGCTATAATCTGGAGAAAATACACCTCGTTTCACTTGCTTCCGTCACAATATAGCGAAAAGACTTGACATCGTGCTGGCTGTACGAGCTACTCAAGACAGAATGACGTAATAAGCTGAGGCAGGCAGTTCTTTCCACAGCCAATACGAAGATCTACGAAAGAGAGTACAAAGCTCTTTCGGCATAACAGTGAACTACTGACTTTAGTACTTATATATTTTAAAGCGTGTTTTTAAGGACACCATAAACTGTTAAAATTACATAGCAGCGGTGAGAGATGAATGAATATGGAACATTGGAAGAAAGATACTGACAGCTGGAAACAGAAAACTCTGAGAAAAAAAACCTGTTCCATTGCCACTTTGTACACTATAAATTTCATATAGACTAGTCTGGGGCTGGTACGGACTGGATGGTCCGAAGTTCGAGTCTCGATACGCGAAAGATATTTTTCTCTTCTCCAAAACGTTTAGACCGGCCCTGGGCCCTACCAAGCGTCTTATTAAGTTGGTGCCGGGGTTCGTACGGGGGGAGGGGGGGTAAAGCTGTCGGGGAGTGAAGTTGATCACTCACGTCCATCCAATGTGAAGGCTAAGAATGAGAGGAGCTAAGCTGCTACTCTCCCTATACATGCCTACGTGTATGGCTTGGACAGCGAAATATTTGCCTTTACCTGGTCTGGGATTGAACTCGGTGCTCAGCGGTGAGAGTCCTGTAACTAACGACTCGAGTGGTGGCAAGACCCTTAGTACTTTTTATATGTAGTTAGTATGTCGAATACCATGCGGCGATAGGTGAGTCCCTGTCACCAGAGCATGGCACATCCGCAGGTTGTCGATGGAGGCACGGCCTCCAGCATGGTGAGTAGCTACAAGTATACTGAATAAACATCCGTGGGCAGCCGACAAAGGATGCTCCTCCAGCATGGTTTTTGAGCGAGGTGCTAACAACTCCTCACGGCAAAAAATTTCACAAGGCCTCGGATAATTTTGCCCGCTGTTTTGTACGCATGTGAATCATGGTCTCTCACATTGGGGGAGGAATATAGACTTGGGTGTTCGATAATAGGGCGCTGAGGAGGATATTTGGGACTAAGAGGGAGGAGGCAACAGGGGAGTGGAGACGACTACGTAACATACTCCTCACTAAACACTATTCGGATGATCAATCAAGAAGGATGGGATGGACAGGGCATGTGGCACGTATGGGGGCCAGGAGAGTTGCTTTCAGGATTTTGGTGCGGAAGGTTCAGGGAAGAGGCCACTCGGAAGATTTCGGCGTAGATGAGAAAATAATATTAAAATGGATCTTTAAGCAGTGGAGTTGGATGGGGGTGGGTACTGGATTGGTCTGGCTCAGGAGAGGAAGAGGTGGTGGGCTGTTGTGAATGCGGCGATGAACCTTCGGTTTCCATAAAACGCGAGGAATTTCTTGTTTAGGTAGGACTGGTTAGCTGCTCAGGAAGGACTCTGCTCCATGAGTTACTTAGTTAGTTAGTTACTTAGTTAGTTAGTTAGTTATGTATCATGAGTCGACTGCTTTATAGTGGTTTTATACAAATACTGCATTGAATTTTCAAATTGCTTAATTGGCCTGTAACTAAAACACAAATTTATAAATCACTACATATATGAAATACATAAGTATTCTTGATTGCGCGTTTGTTGTCTATGTACTTGTTTATCGCGTGCCTATTTATATTTCACAGATTCCTTTATATTTTTACTTAAATGTGTGACGAGTTTTTCTATGTTGATGCCAGCAGTACTTTATGCTGATTTTCTTGTTGCTAATATCTACAGTGAGTTAACATCTCAAGCTTAGTGGTCACGATACATGCCAAAGGATTAAAGCTAAAATAAACTTTGCACATTTATCATTAAGTGTGCTTATGTGTTTCTTATTATCATCGCATTAAGCAGGGATTATATTCTTGTACAACGTTAGCCCTCTAAAGGCCAAAATTAAATCGAATTGCGTACATTTGAAGATTCAGTTCTTACCGTGCAGTATTAACACAGGCCCTTTCGGAAACCAGTCGATTAGTTCTGTACAGAGAAATAATCGCTGTTTGATCTGAGAGCTATACAAAACACACAGGTGCACTCTGTGGGTAGAAGGCAGAATTTGTGAATGTGAAACCTGGTGTTACGTATAGTAACCACTCGGGTTTAAGGGTTAATTGACTTGTCGTGCCTTAATATGGGGCAGCCCGTTGTGCTTTACGCATAAATATGGACAATAAGGACCGCCAAACACAACTACTAATCGAACAAATTATTCCATTTTCACAAACGTGGCAACTACACGTTTTGGCTTGATGTCAATTAAGCCATCATCAGACTGCAGTAACAAACCATTTTCCTCTTCGTGTCATTTTCTACTCTAGCGTAGTAACGGCTAATGTGTACAAAGCCGAAACATGTAGCCGCCGTATTTATCACACTCAAATAACTTGTTTGATGAATATTTGTGTTGTCTATTCCATCCATTTGTGAGCTGGTTTCCTTTTTTCATGGAGACACATTTTATTCTCTGTGGGGTAGGAATTAAAGAGATTGAATATATCTTACTTTTAGCCTTCAAAATGCTGTACCGTTGTTCAGGCAGTTAGTAGTCGGCCTCTTTCCACGGAGACTAGAGTTAGATTCCTGGTCAGTCCATGTGGTATTTGCGGTGGGCAAGCTGGCAATAGACAGGGTTTGCGCCCAGTATTTCCTATTACGTTCGTCCTTATGATTACACCAAGGTCTGCACTCATCTTCACCTACACGCCGCTCTTACAAGAAGGACAAACGGACAAATTCTGGGAACCTTCCTAAAAGCAGTGTTCTTCGGCAATCAGGTGTCATTTTACACGAAAGTACTGTCACTTTTATTTTGAGTTTCAAGATTTTAATGTGAGATTTTTTGAATCTCGTTTCGTTGAGGCTTGCGGTTTCGTGTTAATGGATAAAGCGTAATTATAATTTTATAATAATTTTGTATTATATATCGTATATTATATTTTATACGTTAGTAATATTTTTTAATAATTATTCAGTCTTTTGCGTTTGCTTTTGGTGAACTTATTACACGTGCTGTGCGTTCCGTATACGGGAAATGAGGGTAACATGAAGTTCTCCCTGTGCATAAAAACCACACACCCAGGGCCGGCCTTAGCGGCGATAGAGCGGAGCGACAGCAGTGGGCGCCAAATTTTGGGGGTGGGGGTGCTTCGGAGAAGAAGGTGAAACAGAAGATTTTTTAGGGTGTTTGTCTGAAATTAATTAATGTGTTTAACAAGTGACGCACCTCCACGCCTCTTTTGCCTTTTACTTAAACCTCCTTGTACCTCTTTCTATTTGTTTAAGCTATGGCGACCATTTGTTCCGGAATTTCTGGAACAGTTCCCGAAATCGGATGTATGTCGCGGAATAATTTTGTCTCCCATATTTTTAGGGTTTCTTTTATTTTTTTCCGAGTTTATTCCTTCTTCCTGATAATATTCTTCAGAATGGAGACTTTCCTGCATCTTGTTAGTGACTTTCCCGACGAGGAGATTCCAACAGTGCTGGGCATGGAGCAGTAAACAATAACGTGCGCGTAAGATACAAAATACCTGACAGCAACATGTCTTACTTTCATTGTTATTTCAGTGCTGTTCCCTTTTCTGAAAAGGGCACGGAAAAAATGGTCACGTTAATTTAAGTGCCCTTTGCATGCGTGCGTACGTACGAGCAGTGGGGGATAACGAAGATGACGCATCGGGACGGTCACAACAAGAAAACCCTCAGCAGACAGCCCTGGCTTGAACCAAAAGGAAAACCTAGTAACGGGAAGGCGACGAAAGACAATGAGTTTTGTTCCCGCTGAATGTGCTTCTGTGCCAATAAGGAAATGTCTGAATTCATCTGGGAAGTTTTAAGAACACAATGCCAAGCACTCCACCAGTTTATAATGCCAAGCACTCCACCAGTTTATAATGCCAAGCACTCCACCAGTTTATTACAGCCCGACCACCGTTTTAACATAGATAAAGTAGCGTAATTTAAGGAAAAGCACAAGTGGATTTTGTCCAATATACTTGGATTTTATCAAAAATAATCAGACACGAAGCAAATGAATTTTATGTCTCTTTGAAGACCATCTAAATACTTTTGAACACATCTTATCCTTTCATTTAACTGATATGAAACGGAAGTCAACACTGAAGCACCTTGTCAGCACGTGTCTTCCCATTCCTGATACTTTTTCTATTCTAGGCAACACAGTTAATTGAAACATTTACGTCGGTCAATCGAAGAGCGGAATTTCATTTCAGACAACCTAAATATATCAGATAAGAATTTTAGGAATGATTTCTGTCTTGCAGATAATGGCTGTATGTGATCACCTTTACATTTTCCTTTATTGCTATTATTCTTATCATTGCTGTTGTTACTATGTTGCGTTGGGCGATGATGGATGACTGATTCTTAATTCTTGGATGGGGGGGAAGGGGAAAGGGGTGAAAAAGGCACTGTGTATCCTTCCGCTAGACTTGACCACCGGATCGAGATCCGCCACTGACTGACAGTGCTACGTGTCCGTTAAAAATAACGTGAAAACTCTATGCCTATAAAAGGGAAGACGAAGGGGTAGGTGCGCACGGTTTATTCCACACAGGGCGCTGAGATGATTTAGGCAACCCCTGACCACGCCATTATGCCGTTAGACGAAGTGGAGGAAATCTTCATACATTCTTAGCCCCGGCAGTAGATGCAGGCGAGTAGTCAAATCCACGGGGCAGCTGCTGGGCCCTTGTAAAGAATCAGCTATACCAGTTACGCGATTGGGAGAGTCCACAGCTAGGTTGGATATGGTGTCAAAGATAAAACACCCTGCATGGAATAGAACACCGGCCTGTGACCCTTTTCTTTACTAATAAATTGGTCTTGAGCATAAGCATATCTTGTCTCATTACACTGCGGGAGTGGGGGGGGGGGGGGGGTGGGCGGAATCGACCATGGGTATCTGAAACTTTACTTTACGAAAGGGTCAAGTTACAAAAGGGGGAAGGTTGCTTTTAACCAGGCCTTAACATACATACACCCCTTTCCCCCACTTTCACGTCAGTTTTTATATTCGCTCCTTTTGAGTGCATGTTATCTTGAGCAACAGCAATGAAATTCTACAGCTGTGAAGGCACAGCTGAGCGCGATACTGTAAGCGACAGGCTAGCCAGCCAACCAGACGTAGAGCTGCTGCACCAACCAACCAACTACTCGCATGCTCTTCCTCAGTAGAGAACTTACCCATGCCCAGTAGCGCGGTAACCTGCTCTGCGATAGTATCGCGATGCTGTTCTGTTTTTCCGATTCGCAAGTTGTTTGTACGTGCTGAGTGGACAGTGATTTGTGGTTGTGACGTTTTACAGCTGCTGTACTGAAATACACGTGCTTTAGATGTTGAGGTAGCAGTCAGTTCTGTAAACATTATACATGTGCCAATCGTCGCAAACCTTGTGAACGGCGTGAGGTTATACCCTCCAGCAGCGGACACTTCTCTTGCTATAAGGCTACATACATCATTACACTTCATAAGGTAAGGTCTACATGTGAGGGAACAATTCACAGTAGGGGACGCAGTAATTTCCACTGTTCCATAAATTATTGCCAGTGACAGCGTAAATCCTAACCTGTTATAGAAGATATTTCTAAAATGCAAATTGAAACCATAACCTCTGTGGAACACCATGTTGTGAACCAGAAAGCATAAGGTTTCTGTTACTAAACTGTAAAAAGAACAATGTTTGTGGACTGTAATTTCTTGTCTGTTAATGTTGATTGTGTTTTAATGATCCTTGGGTACCGTGAACTAACGTCTGTATCAGCTTTATATTGGCAACCCTGAGAGCAAGGCAACAGACGTGCAAGACTATACGATGCTTGGGGGAATTGTGAGTGGGTGCCGTATTGTGGATTGCAAAGAATGGGCTAGGTTGAGGGAGTTCGTAAGAAATGCTGGAGCTGTGATTTAGTTTCCCTATATGAAAAGTCTATTTATTCTTATGAGGGACACATATGGAAATTGTTGTGCCTTATTCAATAAGATTATGTCCAGTAATCTTGAGACTGAAGATTGGCCAGACCAGAGCAAAAGTATTACGAAATTTAGAAAAACTGTTGTTAATGGTTTATTTCACGGGTTGACAGACTTCTTTTTCCTTAAGCTTTCTTATATTTTGCAGTGTTGTCCACTTTTAACAGCCATAATATTCTTGCTGCTCCCAATAATGTTCCAACGAAGAACAGATTTTAATCACACAAATCAGCTTTTGTTTATTGGATAGACGCATTTAGACTTATAATACATCGTGTTTAGTGTGCCACATCCCCTGGTAGATTGGCTGAGTGTTACAATATCTATGAAGGTCTGTGATGTAAAGTAAAGTAAAAGCCGTAATGTAGGCCTAATTCCATTTCACGCAGACACGGTAACGATATGTACCAAAAGGTGTGACATTAAAAAATTCTACTTTCTGTCCAAGGTGTGTAGTTATGTGTCTTGTATGGTTGTCAGAACAGCGATTATTTCCCTATACATCACAAAATAATCCGTTTTATAAACCAAGACGGAATGTTTACTGCGCGATACGAATTGAATCTGTCCACTCCACGAAGCAAATATAGAGGAAGTGATAGATATAGCTCCTCTCATTTTCAACTTCGGCGCTAAGTGAAGGCAAGTGTTCATCATCACGCTCCGGCCGCTCTACCCCCGGGGGGAAAGGCCCCCCCTACCCACTGAATAGGAGGCAGGATGGGCTTTGGAGACGGTCTGAACGTCCTTCAGAAAATATAATTCAGGTTAATCTTAGCAACTAAATGGTTGATGTCATTAATATATTGATATTACTGTAACAGGATTTATACATATGTGTGTGTGTTCTAATGTGTGTAAATTAGCGTCTTTTATGATAACACTGCATTGATTTCGATATTAGAGTAATAACGCATGTGTGAACTGTGTATATCTCGCGTTTGATACAGTTTTGTCTTTGCGGCGAGTGCACTCACCGTCCTTGTACTGATGACTGCACTGGTTCCTTGTAGATGATTTTTATTGCTCGGCCGGTTGTTACAGTCTTTCAGTACAGCAGCACCGACTTTATATCCTTACATTTTGTAGTTTAATATGCGTCAATTACCCGTGCTCTGTTGATTTTATACACCACTTGGACTGCATCATTGATAGGTTTGACAGTTGTACTGAATGTGTGTCTCTTATTTTCTCTTTGAAATCGTGCACGTGAAGGTAAATGTATACCCGTAACATGCAAAGCAGGTACAGAGGGGGAGTAGAGGTAGAGCTCTACTCATTCCTAACCTCGGCGTTAGATTGGGGGTTGAAGCCACAGCCTTGCCGCTTTACACCCTGGAAAGGGTCCCAGGACCAGTCTGGACGGTTGAGTAGAAGTGAAAATTTCCTATTCCCGTCGGGATTCGGACCCCGAAACTTCCAGGCCATAGCGAGTCGTTATACAGGCTACACTATCACGGCCGCCAAATATTGCATCTGGTCTTTTAATTAAGTGGCTTTGTGTTAGGGTTCGTCCTTTAATGACGCCAAGCTCCGAGGGGAGAGGGGGTTGAGACTTTTTAAGACGAAGGGGGGAGCGGGGGTTCCAAATATCGTGACGTCACAAAAGTCTTAATGCAAAAGTTATGATTCAGTGCAGAGTTGGCTAGACTGCTAGAACTCCTAACGTGCTAGTAAACTTTGGTTTCCACATGTGAAATAATTTCTCCTAAAATTGTGCGCAATTTCGGCACGCGCCCTCAAAAATTTCGCCACCCCTGTCTTAAGCTGAAAAAGTTGAAAGAATATCGGTCTGAAGGGGCGCCAAGTTGTTTGTCTGCCGGGGTCGCCCACATGTCTCGGACAGCCCTTGATCCTTACCGCTTGAATTCATAGGTACGCTTATATAGATACAACATATGTCATTAAAATACAATTTTTCCTGCTGCTACAGAGGTTGCTTTAGTAAAAGTTAAACTTCTTATTCTTGGAGACAATGAAACAAAAGACAGCGAACGTGTCAGAGCTCTTGCCCCATGCTATGTGCCAGTTAACTACCCCAGAGTATCACTTACGCCGCTCCTGACCACAGTCCGATTCTTGTCCTGTGGTTATAACATTCTTTTTCCTATTGTTTCCTTGTTCGTCGTCCTATTTTCTGCCGCGGTGCTGTTACGTATTCGTCTCGCTCCTCTGTATCTTCCCCAAGAACCAGACAATTTCAGGCTCTTGGTTTCACTGTTTCTGTCACAGTTTCTTCTGCATTTGTTCTTCTAGCTTCACCGTTTCGTATTCTGTATTTTCCTGATAATTCTATACTTCTCCTCTCATTTTTCTTCCTTACATACATGACATGGAGCTGTGTCTTTACCATAGGGTCGTATATCGAATTTAAGTATACAAAGTACATTAAAGCCTGAATGAGCAATTTTATATATGCTGTTCCTTAAATTCAGCCAATTCAAAATTGCTGTTCAAATACTGTGTTTCTAAAGTTAATTTTTTGACTGAAATTATTATAAGGGCTTATTATTATGTTGGTTTATAGACGTTTTAACATAAAACCTACGTTAAAATTATCTTGGAATTATGTGCAGAATTCCATGTTAAAAAGTTTCTTCTGCTTGCACACCCCTTCTCCTCCTAGCCTTCTTTCTGCCAAGTAACGAATACTGCCACTACATATAGATGTTAAGTATAATTACAGCCCTGACCTGATTATTGTGTTTGCTTCTTCTTCTTCGTCTTCTTATTATTATTATTGTTAATTATTTATAATTTTGGCTTTATAATCGTGACAGTGATATCAACACATCCTTTGCTATACTGTAATAAATGAGTCTCAAACTTTAACCCTCTTAAACATCACCGTTTTTATCACCTACTTTAAAATTTTGAAGCTTAAATTCAATTTTTATTTATTTTGCATACTTTTGATTGTGAACAAATATTGTTGCCCCAAGCAGACTTAAAGAGATGCGGCGTGCTTTCTGTGAGGTAGGAAATCAAATTTACCAACTATTTAGACGAATTTGAGGCTTTAGAAGACATTCTTCTATTCAGTCGGCTGGCATTTATGTGAAGGAAGGTAAAGCTATCCCATTACAGGAATAGACAGGTCCTTAGGGCGGCAGAGGTTGAGGCTCCCAGGATTTGTAGGCAGTCGGCACATGAAGATGGTGAGGTTGTCAGCCGTACGCACCGGCCGCCTTTACTCCTATGAGATAGCCCTGGTACTCATTCCTGTCAGAGGCGGATTCGACCCCAGGGCCACAGTGCGGCCGCAAGGATTACGTCAAGACATTTAAATAAATAAATTCTTAATTTTTTACAAATGTTATAATCGGCACAGCTCATGTCATTAACTGAAGTTCGGAAGATTCTTTCCTATATTAAGCGTGTCCATTAGTGACATGGCATGGCGGACCCTCGGGTAGCGGAAGGAAGGCTGCTTGTAAGTGAGGAAAATAGGTGGGAGAACGTACTGAAGCAGTACTGTGTTACATACATGTAGACAGGTGGGGGTACGCAAGTCCCTGCAAGCTGAAGAATGTGGTGAGTTATAATTAACAAGTGGTAATGACGTAGCCAGCGAGTATACCCGTGTGACACATTTTAGCAATTTGATCAGCTTCATGCACGTACTTCGTAACGGCAGGAATGTGTTTATGTTCCTCTCCAGGGAAGAATTGGTTTCGGCGCCAGGACTTATGTCTGACTTTGTCTTTTCAGTTCTTAGGGCTACATACATTACAGTATCCGTGAATAGCGAGTACCGTATCTGCTAATGCTGGATGGATTTTTGCTGTAAATTCATGTAATTTATTAATCTTTGGTTTTATAATTGTAGTAAATAAGTAAATAATCAATTAAATAAATAATTAATTGAAGAACCGACCGACCGACCAACCAACCGACTAAGTCACTAATCAATCAATCACTGACTGACTGACTGACTGAATAACAAACAAACTAACAAACGAAACAACCAACCAACCAACCAACCAACCAACCAAACAACCAACCAACCAACCAACCAACTAACCAACCAACAAATAACTGATTGACTGTTTGCGTAACTAACTAACTTACTGACCTAGTGACTGACTGATTGACTGACTAAATAACAGGCCAACCAACCAACTAACCAACCAACCAACCAAATAAAGTAACTTATTAATCAATAAACTGACTGACTGACTGACTGACTGACTGAGATCCTGAATGACTGACTTATTGACTAACTGACTAAAGAACAAAGTAAATAACTAAATTTCATGAAGAACAGTCCCTCTTGAGAAGATAATTTTTACTCAGCTAGCCAAGAAATTCCTGTCATTTTGGAAGCCGACATTCATTACGGTGTTCGCAAGAGCCAGCCACTTGACCATACTGAGCCACATGAACTCAGTCCACCCCTTCGCACTATATTTCTTGAAGCTCCATATTAATATGATGTTCCCATCTACGCCTCCGTCTTCCAAACAGTCTCTTTCCTTCACGCATTTCTATCGAAACTGTGTACGCATTTATCTTCTCTCCCATGCGTGCTGCATGCCACACTATTCCCATCCTCCTTGATTTGGCAGTACTAGTATTTGGAAAGAGTAAGAGTTATGACGCGCATCGCTATGTATTTTCCTCCAGCCTACAGTTACGCCCTCCCGCAAAGTATGGAGGGTAGGTGCAGGTGTACTGAATAAGCAGTGGCGGGCAGCTGACAAGAGGTAGTCCTTCTGCTTGAAGGTTGCGCGAGAGGTAACCAGTACTTACCTTAAGGGACCAGCAGGTTAGAAATTTTAGGCATGGCTTTGACGGATAATTTGGGAGGACCCGTGCGACGGAGAATGGAGGTGAGAATTGACATTGCAGTGTCTGGGGTCTGCGAAGGTCAGGTGCATTTTGTTCTTAGGGACCACATAAATTACTTCAGCAGCTAGAAGCCAGCACCATTTAGAATTTAATAAAATTTGTGTCCCAGTAGCAGTATGTATGACACCTCATTTCTTCAGCAAATTAAAGGTTTTCACGCAGCATTTGTTTGTGAAAACAACTGAAGGCACGTAATTAGCACAGCTTTCTTCTTTGTTTGTGCACAAGATAAGAAACATTTAAATATGAATGTAATGTGAAATGGTCGAAATATTAATAATCGTGATATACCTAAGTTTTAACGCACTCTCTCTAATGAATGAACGGTGTTCGAAGCAGAAAGAAGAGTCTAGAATTAGTGATGTGTGTGAAGTTTGTCATTCCATTTCCACTTCATAGCCGTGCAAGTCGTGACGCATATTGCCCCACTGCACCGTTCATTTTGAGTTTTTAGTTCGCGGGACAGTCATCTTCTCTTGTTCTAGACTAAATTGCAACTGCAGTCCATAGAATGTCGACAAGGAATTTAAGAACCAGCCTAAAATTTATTTTTATATTCTTTTATGACTGTGGCATATTTTACCTTTGCCGCTAAAAAGTTTTTTCTTTCTTTGACAACAAATCTGTTATAGACAGTGAATTGCAAGTACGATAAATAATTTTTATTACACTGGCATTAAGTCTTGCTTTGGTTCAGGCGATTACTTGCCGGCCTGTCACCATGAAGGTTCTAGTTCAGTCCCACGCAAATTCATGTGGGGTTTATGGTGAGCAAACTCCCGCTGGGACAGGTTTTATCCTATTACTTTGGTTTTCCTCTGCCATTATGGTTCCACAAATGTTGGATACTTACGATTTCGTCTCTCACCGATGCTATGCAGCTTATCTTGACGACTGAGGGAGTTGTTAAACAACATATAGAATATGGGCATTAGGGAGTTTGCGGCTCATTTCTGGGGGTTTTGAGAACTGTGTGACCGAAAACTGCACTTTCATTCAAATCAGTTGTTTTGTTTTCAACACTGGCCGTTCCTTCACCATTCTGCAAGTCCTTCTGTAAACAAAACCACCATCGACAGTCGCTGTATTAGCAAAGCGGTTAAGTTACAATTCCTCTGTCACGTTCTGTTTGAAATATGCATATATGGAATGTAAGTTCTGCCGGAATGAGGTGTGCTAAAACCTGTAGCAGAAGGACGAAAAATATTTTAGAAACATGCTCTTCGTTATTTTTAGTGGGTTGGGGACGTAGATAGTAGGGAAAGGAACAAAAATGCTTTCAAAAGTTTGATCATGAAACTTCAAGGAAAGAGTCCAATTGAAAGACGGAAGCGTAGATCGGAGACTAATATTAAAAGTCTCTTAAAATGCGGTACAAAATCACAATATAAAGATGGGTAATAAATCCTTCGAAAACGTGGCAACTTTCAGCTATTTTTTAACAGTGCTAACAGATTGAAATTGCGTGCCTTAAGCAATGGAGGGATTAAACCTGGGGAACGCCTACCGTCGTTCGGACCAGAATCTTTTGATTCTTATTTGGTATCCAACTGTAAAGATCCAAATGTATAAAGCCATAATATTGCGAGTTGTTTTGTGTTGGTGTGAAATTTTGTTTCTCAAATTAAGAGAAAAACCTAGGGTGAGGGTACTCGAGAATAGAGCGCTGAGGGAGGTATTTGGGTCTAAGAGGAAGTAACAGGAAACTGCAGAAAAGCGCATAATAGACAGCTTCATAGTTTATACTCTGCACCAAATATTATTCGGGTGATTAGGTCAAGGAAATTAAGATGGGCAGAGAACGTGGCACGTATGGGTAGAAGGGAAAGGCATGCAGGGTTTTGCTGAGGGCAGCCCGAAGGAAAGAGACCAAATGAAAGACGTACCCATAGATGGGCGGATAATATTTTAATCGATCTTAAAGAAATAGAGTGGGAGGGCGAGTATTGGATTAGTGTGGTTCGTGGTAGGGACAAGTAGTGAACGCGTGTGGACACAGTTACGAACATACAGGTTCTTTAAAATGCGCGGAATTTCCTGACACCCTGAAGAACCCTTAGCTTCCCAAGAAGGAATGTGCTCCAGGAGTTAGTTATTTATTTAGAGAAAGAGTGTATAAGGTTTACAACTGGATTCTTCAAGAGAGGGCGTGGAAACAACATCGTACCTACGGCTTCCAGGAAAGCCAGCTGTTTTGGCCATGTAATCGTTTCAAATGGTTATCAAAATAATATTGAGGGTTTGCATGTTTTTGTATGATTAACTGTAAAACTGAGAAATAGGGACGTAAGGGAGACTGCTATTCGGTAAGCATTTTTGTGACATCGTCATCTGTCATTGCACAGAGAAATTAGAAGTGCTGTAGCCAGTCACCATTTGGTACTGCTTGAAGAAATTAGAAGTGCTGTAGCCAGTCACCATTTGGTACTGCTTGAAGAAATTAGAAGTGCTGTAGCCAGTCACATTTGCTACTGCTTGAAGACATACCATCCTCTTGTCAGGCTTATGTGGCAGATTTATTGCTTTTAGGCGCGTTCGCAAAATTGCGAAAAGCGATTACGAGCTTCGTCATACCTGTCCGTCCGTCCGCACGGAACGACTCAGTTCCCACTAGACAGATCTTTATGAAATTTTATATTTGGGTACCTTTCCAAAGTCTGTATAGAAAATTCAAGTTTCATTAGAATACGACAGGAGTAACGGGTACTTTACATGGAGACCTATGTACATTTATGATAATATCTCACTGAATTATTTTTAAAATGAAAAATTCTTTAGACAAAAGTTGTACAACAAATCAAAACACATATTTTGTATTCAATAAATTTTTCCGAGAATCGAGCCGTTTATGAGATAATGTGGAAAAATAAGGCAGAGCCAGAGAGGCCACAGATGACAATATAATACGGCGCATGCGCGTTGCATACTGGGTAACTTAGGCTACAAGCACACACTCAGAGTATTAACACTTTTGTTTTGTTTAGGGCAACAATAGTTATGCGAACGCACCTCCATATTTTATTACACGCACATCGCCTGTCTTGTTGCCTTCAGTCTTGTCCTATGCATGTCATTTTCAGGCCCCAATTTCACGCTTTTTCCTTCACACTCCTGTCCCTAACAGAACAACTCTTATTCTATAATCCATTTTTAAGGTGATCGCCCTCATCTGGGGTCTTAATTTGTGTAATGTGGCAGAAATTTTCCGAAGTTACGAAGGAAGGTACTGCCTTCTTCATAAAGGTTTATCAGCGTAAGAGTCAGCCATGCTTGGAGTGTTAGACCCTGAAAATGTAGGCAGAAAACTCCTACGAAACTTCGGTAACTTTTCATCAGTCGGCAGAGCGTAACTTCCCAGAAGGCTTAAATAAACTTACACTTGTAGTATAAACCTTTAAACAAGTTTTGATTCAGCGATAACTGCTTTAACAGTAGGTTTCCTAACAAGTACTTTTTAAGAGTTACACCGGTTGATGTCTTAGTTTTCGCACGTTTCAAATCCTGTTATTGAAAATTCCGATTTTTCAAAATTTTTATGCTACTCAGAAGGAACCTATAGCCTAGTTCTACAATTTACCTGTCCCTTAGAGAGGCTATTAACCTTTTAAAGCCTAGCGGTAACTTTACATACGACCAGGTTTAACATTAAAAAATTCTACGTGGTGCCAACATTGCGTTTATGTGCTTTGTACGGATCTCAGAACAAACCGCAGCTTTTGCCTTATAAAACATTAAGAGACTGGTTTTTATAACCGAAGTGGAAAGTGTTTACAGCGCGGTACGCACTGAGTCCTTATATAAAACAGATACGCTTCGTCTTTAAAGGGTTAATGCCGCTCAGAGTAGGTCTGATGACCGGGCAAACAGCCCCCGTAAGATCAACAACATACATCTTCGCCGTATAGATTATTATCGCCGCATGAACTCGCAGTTCGTAAGTACCGTACTGTGAATCAGTAAAGACGGCACGTAACCATGAGAAGACGCCGAAGGTCGAGGTCTGCTGCCTTTCACCCAGTTCTGCTGTTCAAGGCTTTCGCCTCATTGATTAGGTTCATGTGTAGGTCACTGTCCCAAAATATGCCTGGTCCAGTACTGTTAATTTAAAATTCATTTCGTGTCGGTTCTGGTGACCTCGCGTGATGTTAGGTCGCCAGGCCCCTCAGGATAGCGATATTTGTCCCAGTTCTTCTGCGGAAGATACTGCACCTTGCACTGGATATTGCCCTGGCGAAGAATCCCACGAGTTTGTCTCGGTGTTGTTGTGACACATAACAACATAAATCCTTGCTCATGGTCAAAGAACTTACCATGTTGTCTGGCAGGTGCGTATTAACGTACTGTCTGTAGCAACACGGAAGGCGGTACACTGACTACAGGCTGTTCCAGCCCAGAGCAAAAACACATGCACTTCAGCAACTTAGAAGTCGATAAAACAGTTTGGTGCAAGGGGAACACTGTAGATTTGTATTCTTGTGTCACCTTGTTCAGTTACATTCTGTCGATTCCTAAAAACTGGCCGAGTTTTGGTGACTTACCTTCAGTCTTTCCAGCAGAGTGTTAGGATATTTCTTTCAAGTTGGTTAGGACCGGCCTCTTCCAAATTCTTACACTTTAGCTTCCGTGGATATTCTTGTAGGTTATTGTAGTTCGTATAGTCGCCGAATTTACAAACAGTTAAGTCACATAACTAAACAACAAATCGGAAAATATAAGGACGTTATTTTATTTAGTCACTTCCCAGTGGCTCACTTAAATTACAAAACCCAGCAAAGCTTCTGCATGCAACGAATAAATTTTTTGTTAGACACGACGCGTGTCTGATAGCAGAATGTGTATACTTTCAGCTCCACGAAGGCAGCCAAAGACCACGAAAGGCTGTAGGGCGGATGATGATGATGATGATGATGATGACCTTATGTAACAATGGCGAGGAAAGTGCTAATACTAACTACGTTGTGCTGATCTAAAATGCGTGGACACCGGCTTAAGGCAATTTAGATTAACGGTAGACGGTGGACTGCCTACCAGCGCTCAGAAAGGCCTCAGTGAAGAGTGATGCCAGTTGTAAGATAAAATTATATACCCCTACCTGTCACATAAGGTGTTGTTCTTACAGTTGGTCTGAGAGTTATACTGATAGAACTTTCTCGTGAGTATTTGGGAGGGCAGAAAATGAAGGATGACAGGCTGAAGTGCGTGTTGTGGGTCCCATTGATGCATTGTAAAAGGTAAAGCAGTCCCATTACAGGCCTGGACAGGCCCTTAGGGTTCCAGGAGGTTGAGGTTCTCAGATTTCTAGACAATCGGCACATGAAGGTGGTAAGGTTGTCAGCCATACGCACCGGCCACCTTTACCCCCCAGGAAATATTCCTGATATTCATCTCTGTTAGAGGCTGAGTCGACCCCAGGGCCACAGTGCGACCTACAGGATTATGCCAATATATATTTTGTTAAACTCTCATACCTCTGATAGAATTATAGGATTTTTTAAATTTGTGGTGCCTGTAGGTTATATACTTTTTTTCGAAATTTGACAGTAGTTCCAAAGATCCAGGTTAACCTATACAGTGGGGTTAGATGGTGTTACGATTTCACAAAAGCGTGCGGTCTGGATGAATTTTGAAATGGCGCTGCATATAGTGGAAAGTGTTGTTGAAAAAACTAGCAAACAGAAGACTGCATGTCAGATTACGTAAGGATACTGATTTAGCCATATAGATGTGGTGTAGCGTCAGATGAGATGATAAGGTGAATGTGGATCGCGAGTAGATGGGGATTTGGAAGGTGAGAGACGTGGCTTCTTGCAGTTCGACTGGAGTGACGCAAGGCAGCCGCAGAAGTACATCAGGAAAGGCAGCGACCAACATCCTCTTTGGCAGTCAGACTTAAGATTTGTGTAGAAGCTTTCCACCTGTTTCAATAAATGTTTCTAATTGTAGTTTCTTACTGACGATGAGGACTTCTTTCAGTTTCGAACACCGGACTCCTCGAAAGTGATAAATTCCGATTGTATCTTCCTATAAAACATGCCCATGAAGCGTATGAAGACCAAGAAAACTCGTTGGGTAGCTGGACGTGATCTCACAGTAAAGCACCCGATCTGAGTGAAAAGAACATACGTTATCGAAGCCTGTATTGCTGCTCCAATGAACGAAGTATGCCATAAAGACTGAACTCGTGAAATTGCATTTTCATAAAATGAAAAATTCGGCAGCTGACCACAGTGGCCGCGTGTCTGAAACGCTTATGGTTTAGGTGTGGAACTAGGACTTCCACATTGAAGAATGAGCATAAGCTTAGGGTGCTTGAGAATAGGGTGCCATGGAATGTTCTGGCGTTTGACGAGGTGGCATGAGACTAGGACAGATAGCATGGTGAGGGGCGTCGTGATCTGTACTCCTCGCCAAATATCATTCGGACGATCAAATAAAGGAGAATGTGATAGGCAGGGACTGTGGCATGTAATGGGAGAAGGGAGGTTAATAGAGGATTTTGGTGGGGAAGCCTGAGGGAAAGAGGCCACTTTGGAGACCTAGACTTAGACGGGAAGATAACGTTAAAATGGATCTTCAAGAAGTAGGATGGGGAAGTGTACTGGACTGATCTGGCTCAGGATAGGGTGAAGCGGCGGGCTCTTTACACCGTACTGACGCTTTGGGTCCCATGAAAGGCGCGGAATTTCTTGACTGGTGGAGGAACTGTTAGCTTCGTAAGAAGGACGCTGCTCCGAGAAGTTAGTTATGGTTTCGGACGCCTGTAGCCCTGGGAATGCGGACACGAATTCGACTTGGGCTTGGATGTGTGAGTCTATACTTTTGTTCTGTTGTGTTCTTCCTGGTGTGTACAGGCGTAGCAGTCCTCTGGTTGAGGTAGCACATTTGCATTCACGTCATAGTATTACTGTTTATGCCATTCTCTAGTCTTATAGACGGGGTTATCAAGATTTCGAAGAAGCATATGTTCCCACATTTAAAACAAGTTCTACCGGAAATTCCAGCCCCCGACATTGGTAATCTCCTACCAGACTACAGCGTGTTACAACACAAAATACTGCAATTAAAATGTTCTACTACATGGGAACCTCAAATCCCAATTATTCTGCATACCTGAAGGATTAATACGCTCAGTGTGCTGATTCTCAACGTGGCAAAGCAGATAATCCGTGACAGCTGAAGACAAGTATAAAGCATCTCGTCGTCCTTTTACGTGTCCAGAAACAAGACAGTTGCCTGCCACCACGCACCGAGAACTGGACCGCTTTTTGTTGTCACCGGCATCGACTGCGTTTGTTCATAAATGTAGCCCAGCGACTGACTCTGCAATGGCTGCATGTGCGGACAGTATCCAGGACAGCCAGCCTGTACTGAAGTCACTGTAGGAGAGTTGGAAACTGGTACAATTGCAGTGCTGTAATTAACTTCTTTTTAGTAGTTAACAAACAGCTTCGAGCTGTACTCACAGAGTCTAGTTTCCTGTATCTTACATATCTAATTTGACGGATATTGTTATTGTTATTATTATTATTATTAGCTATCAATTATCCAGTGGAGAAAAACATTAAATTTATCAGGTAGGCCTATAATCTAAAATGTCACAATCCTATCCTTCTTTGTACTGTGCTTGTTGCCTTGCACACGCTGTTTGATACGTAAGAATAATACATCTATGGAGCATCTCCTGCCCAGTTTTTAGAGCTTTCTTCAGGTGTCGCCATCAATACAAAAGATGAAGAAAATGCTTGACTTGCTCCACGTTGTTGCTTTACGTTCTATTGGTACAAATATTACCTTAACAGAAGGTACATGTTTTTTCATGATCTACTATAACTCACCATTTCAGGATTCTAAAGTAAGTGGCGCTAACGTCGGCGAGGTTCAAAAGTTCGCGCTTCCATCGTGTTGTTAAAACTCGTTGTAGGAGTTTTAAAAGCTACAGCGATGGAGTAGCAAAATTGGCGTGATGTTAGTAACAACATTTGTGAATGTCAGTCTGCTGGTATAGAAGTGCAAATGGGGGACACACAGCATGAGGAATTCACCAGCTGACTTTCTCCTCTTTAGAGAAGAACAGAGTCTAAACCAACTAGTGCTCTCCGCCGCGTTGTATTTCTTTACACCTTTGTAAATAATGTGTTCAACGCAATGAAATTTCACTCAGAACTGAAAGAAAACGGTGAAACTGCTAAGGAGGTGTTTATTTATTTTTTCTGTATTTTACGAAGATCTCAGTAACTGTTCTGTAGGGTACACAACGTAGGAATAGCCCAAGACTCGCTCGGCGGTAATACTGAACACTACAGTGAAATGGAGGGGGCCGCGGTGGCGCAGTTAGTTGAGGCACTGCGCAACAAACCAGCAGGTCGCGGGTTCGATTGAATTTTTTCATTAGCATAATCCTGTCCGTCGCACTATGGCCCTGGGTTCGACTCAGCCTCTAACAAAAATGAGTACCAGGAACCGTTCGTGGAGGGTAAAAGCGGCCGGTGCGTATGGCTGACAGCCTTACCACCGTCATGTGCCGATTGTCTGGAAATCTGGGAGCCTCGAACTCCTGGAACCCTAAGGGCCTGCACAGGACTCTAATGGGACTGCTTTACCTTTACATTGGAATGGGACACAAATCGCTACATGAGAAGCGCCGTAGTTTTGCATTTAGCGCTGATGATTCGTCACTGGAATATGGAGGTTCGATTGTCGGCTGGACTGGCTGATGTTTCGGGAGTTTCCTCAGAAGCTTCAAAATGGGACGCTGCCTTCCATACCCACTTTAGTATCCGCCAGTACCCATTTCCAAGCAGCGTATCATATGCAGCCTGGAAATAACTGTTAAATGAAGCAGCGAACGAGCCACATTATTTGAGGCGATTCTTCGCGCTGTGTTATAATTAGGGTCGGGGCCGGTTTTAGGCCGATTGGACCGATTTGACGGAATCGGGCCCCGTGCATACGGGGGACCTGCGTCCACGAGGGAAATTAAGTAAAAAAGGTGCTTGAATAATTGCTTGATTAAAACTAAATAAAAAGTGATAAAAATGTGCTTTTACATTCCATCCTAACTTACGTTAATGGACCAAGATGTTATTCCTCTTTTGCTCCGCACAGTAACTTTTATGGACCTGCCACAAGGATCGCAGTCGGGCCCCTTCTTTGCTAAGGCCGGCACTGGTCACAACAAACCCGTTCACTGCCCTGTCCAGCACAATTTTGTATAAAAAGGAATCCAAATCAGCTACGGGTACGCGTTTCGACTTATGATAAAACCGTCAACAAGTTTTATATTAAAATTAAAAGGTAAAATGTACAACTATGATTACTCAAGTTGAGATCTGAACCTTTATACACAAGCTAATGAAGCATTATGTGACGGTACTACTAAATATTTTCATAAATATGTTAAGTTCATGGCTTCAAATTGTCGCTGTATATAGAAAGTAAATATCTTGGAAGAACTTGTAGATGTATGACCTTCCAGGATAAGTTTTCTAATTGTAATTAATTAAGTGTAGTTTTGTTTTACATATTTATATATTTTAAATTAGTACTTGTGATTTTTCTGTCGTTACATATTTTCGCATTGCAACCGATTTTCGCGTCTAGAATTCTCGGACTTTTCATGTATAACGACCTGACCGATCAGCTGTTATCAAAATATGTCATATGGTTTCCGACCTACAAGCCTTTATCCTGCAGTATCTCATGTCTACTAGTTTTTTCAAGACAGCGTATTTTCTATATACAGCTACAATTTGAAGCCATCGACATAGCATATTTGTGCGAAGATCTATCTGTAACTTGATGTACGATGTTATTAGCTCGTGTAACAGGGCTGAGATCCCAGCGTGAGTAATTATGATTGGATATGTTAGGTTTTATTTGTTGCATGCTGCCTGGTGATGGCGTAATCATAAGGCAAAAGGTGTAACATAGCTGATTTATATACTTTTAAATATATAGTTGTGTTTGACGGACGAGTGATTTATTTTATTGTCATGCTTCCTTCCTCCCACCCCTCCGTCCTTCCTTCTCCCAGTTGGACACGAAAATCTGTACTTTACAGGAGGCATCTTCATGCCCGTACATTACCGAGGAAGGTCGAGTGGACAGCAAGCACTCCTGCGTCGCAGGCCTAATGGGAGTTTCATGTTCAAACCTCGACCCAAATATCAGCTATCGAACCTGAAGTTTCCGTGGTTTTTCAGAGTTACGTCAAGCAAAATCTGGAAGAATATTTCATACTAGATCAGGACCCTTCACTTCACACCCTTTCAAGATCCTTACAAACGAATCCGCACATTCCGCGGTATTAAATGAGCTGAATTGTGTCAGCGCGCTGAAATAACGACTAATAAATAATACTCCTAATAAATTAATAATACGTAAATAAATAAAACTTTTAGTTTTCTTTCCGTACAGTCGAAGGAGCCGATCCCAGTGGCCGCGCGGTCTAAGGCGTAAGTCTGTGGCCGAGCGCTTGCTGGGATCGTGGGTTCGAATCCCACCGGGGGCATGGATATTTGTCTCTTGTGTGTGTTTGTGTTGTCAGGCAGAGGTCTCTGCGACGGGCCGATGCCTTGTCCAGAGGAGCCCTACCGAGTGTGGTGTGTGCCTGAGTGTGATCAAGTGACAAACAAAAGCCTCGACACCTACTGTGAGTAGGTAGAAGGCGTAAGGACGACGAAACGAAACCGTCGACGGAACCCATACTGGAGGCAAATTAACACGGGAAGTTTTTTTTAGCGTCTCTAAATATATATCTTCATATGCAAGGGCGTCCAAACCTTTCATGGAAAAGGTCACACCCATTATTGTGGGCTGTTTCGCTGGGTGTAAGTGGAAAAATGACATTAATTATTATACCTAACAGCCTAAATTATTGTGTGATTTTTATAGCATGTACATAATTTACAAATGTGGCTGCGGGCCGCATGATACAATCTGATGGGCCGCGGCTTGGAGGCCCCTAACCTAAAGAGTGATGAAAGAGGGACGGTCGGTGCATCATGCACTGGTAATGAGGCAGAAACCTACTTCTCACGGATGTGGCGCGTGCGACAAAGGTAATGCGTGTTGTACAAAGGAAATGGTTTGTTATACAAGCAAATAGTTTCTGTCGGGAGGAAGTGTCTGATACAAAATTTAGTTCACATTTTGATACAGAGGAGACTTTATACGTCCGTGGAGCAACACTTGACATAGGCTAACGTTTTCAGCGTCATCGAATCAACCCTGATCAATATTGTTTAACTCCCATGACAGGGAACAAAGATAGATGTTCAGCTGTTATTGACCCATTGTTTCATTACTATTACACCAAAAGTCACGATCAGCTCTGTAGCTATTCTGATATTTTTTTTTACAGTACTTCCAAAGAAATGACACAACAGGAGCTTATTTAAGCCGCCACCATTTTCTTCCACAGCCTTCCGATCCGTTGTTTAGCAATCAGACTATTATTCCACGCCGTGTAACCTGAGGTATTGAAAGACACGTTAAGAAAAATAGATATATTAAGTAAGTAACAAAAAACAAGTGCCATCACAAATTTCTGCCTGTCGACCGTATCCACTCCGTAACATAATTCGCTTTATCTCCAATACTGATTTGATAGACCCTTCCATCAATGCTTAGGACTGACTTGTTGTCTCTTCTCGTCATAACTCTACTGGATTATCACATCTGCAGTCTGGTATATATTATAACCATTAGGAAGAAACTTACTGCCTCCTATTTTATCATGAAGCTGGAGGCTGTATGTTGTTGCGTAACGTTAATAATCACCTTCCAGTCTGCATCGTGTCGCAATCCAGAAGACTTCAATATGTCTTCACCTCCTTGGGAATATCATCTCGCAACCCTCCACGACATCCTTCCAACTTAACGTTCCTTTGGGCTTAACAAACGTCACAAAGTACAGTGCCGTTATTAGAAATGACTCCAATCCCTAGTCGCTTTCTTCGGGTTGCCCATCTGTGCATCAAGCCGACTCACCCGATTGTTCGTACGGTGTTAATCGGAGAGGCTGTGAGATCTCTGTAAGTCATCTGTAGTCACCGGGCTTAGGTTTGTATGACACAGGTTAGAGTTACTACAAGAAGCGTCGTGAATTGAGACAAGAATTTCCAGGTGCGACATTTCCACACACGAAAACAATTAAAAAATAAGTGAAGAGGTTTTGAGCAACAGATTACATTGTATATTTTTGACAGTAGGAATGTGGAATATTTCAACTCAATAACTCCTTGGGTAGCATGATAGCAAATGATGCAACGTGTAGGCGTTAACTTAAAACCAGGATTGCCATGGCAAAAGCGGCATTCAAAAAGAGGAAAATTATTTTCACCAGTAAATTTTGACCTAAATTGAAGACAGAAACCAGTATATTGCTACGTTTTGAGCGTAGCTTTTTGTGGTGATGAAACTCGGACATTATGGGAAGTAGAACAGAAAGACCTGGAAAGTTCTGGAAAGTGGTGCCGTAGAAGGATGGAGAATATCAATTGGACCGATCGTGTGAGAAATGAAGGAGTATTACAAGGAGCCAAGGAAGAGAGGAATTTCCTACATGAGATAAAAAGAACAAAGACTAACTGGATTGGTCACGTCTTGCGTAGGAACTGCCATCTAAAATATGTTGTTGACGGAAGGCTAGGGGGAAGGATAGAAGTGATGGGAAGAGGGGAAGAAGACGTAAGCGGCTGCTAGATGACCTTAAGGAAACAACAGGATACTCGATATTGAAAGAAGTAGCACTAGATTGCCTTTTGTGGAGAACTCACTTCGAAAGAGGCTATGGACGTGTCGTAAGACAGGCTACGGAAAAAGTCCCTGAATTTGCCTGGAGGGACTGACGAAAACTACATAAATGCTTCCATCAATATAGTACGTGCCCGGTCACCTCTGCAACACTAGTGAAACTGGTTACTGCTTGAGAAGGCTGTGCCATAGGTCAGGCGGTTTTTCGTTGGCCTCTCCCTGTGGGATTTGTGGTGCAAACATTGGCACTGGAAAATATTTTTCTTCGAGGGATTCTGTCGTCCCCTGCCAGTATCATTCCACCAGTGTTCCATTCTCACTTATACATCTGTCACCCACTCGATATAACCTGTCGTTAAGTGAAACATTTCTCCGTTACCGGCTGTGCCAAATTGTGCGATGAAGTGAGGGACTGATTACGTACGGTAAAGTGGACGGTTTCACCGCTCTGCAATGACGACTGGGCCCAGAGGGAAGTCACCTCAGGCGTGACAGCTGTTTTCTCTTCTTGGATTGAAACTGGACATCTCCAGCCTTTTCGTAAATACATTTACTCAGCGTACTACTCAACTGTACTACTCGAACAACAGGACATTCTTATCTGCTGCGTGTTACAGATATTTGTGTCAATATGAGGTGTACGAATTGATAGTGTGATACAGGTGTAACGTTGCGTTAGAGGGAATCATGCAGAAGTGTGTTTAACCCTTTAAAGACGAAGCTTATCTGTTTTATATAAAGACTCAGTGCGTACCGCGCTGTAAACACTCTCCACTTCGGTTATAAAAACCAATCTCTTAACATTTTATAAGGCAAAAGTTGCTGTTTGTTCTGAGATCCGTACAAAACACATAAACGCAATGTGAGCATCACGTAGAATTTTTTAATGTTAAACCTGGTCGTACGTAAAGTTACCGCTAGGCTTTAAAAGGTTAAAGACGAAGCGTATCTCTTTTATATAAGGACTCAGTGCGTACCGCGCTGTAAACACTCTCCACTTCGGTTATAAAAACCAATCTCTTAATGTTTTATAAGGCAAAAGTTGCTGTTTGTTCTGAGATCCGTACAAAATACATAAACGCAATGTGGGCACCACGTAGAATTTTTTAATGTTAAACCTGGTCGTATGTAAAGTTACCGCTAGGCTTTAAAACGTTAAGCTCTTATTTAAATAGTCACGAATAACAGTGAAGATTGTAAGAAATAATTAATGGAACTGGCCTATATATTCTTGTGCAGTAGCATAATGAGTGCGTACATTTTCATTGTTTAAACCTTCGGGTACATTTTTTCCAAAATTTGATTTTGTTTCCAAAACTGCAGCGAGGTTCCTCATTAATCCCGAAGAACTAGTGAAATTGAATGTCTTGGAATCCGTTTGCATTAGTATGAAATCAAATTTTTTACTGGGGACTTCTATGAAAATCTTGAGAAAATCTAAATGTGGTTGGAATCGGGCGAAAGTACCGGGCACTTTACATGAAGGTCTAAGTACGTTTTATTGTTGTCGGCGAAATTAAATCGCCACAAAAGCGCTCCCTCCGAGTGAAATGTTATCAGACGCTTAGGGTAGCGGCGGAGGAGCGGGATCTCAGATCAAACAGCAACTTTTGCCTTATAAAACATTAAGAGATTGGTTTTTATAACCGAAGTGGAGAGTGCTTACAGCGCGGTACGCACTGAGTCCTTATATAAAACAGATACGATTCGTCTTTAAAGGGATAAACATTAGACGTACGCGAAACTGTATTACGTTATGAATATATTGCCTATCTTGTTTGAACTGATGGTATAGACAGGCATTTGTAAATCCTGCTTGTCTGCGACAGTGCCGAGTGAAGACATTGCCCACTTGAACGAACTTGCTGCTTCTCTTAACGGTATAATATTTTGTAAAATCACGGATCCTGTAAAATGAATTTTTTTCATAGAAATGAACTAAAAATGTGCCCGACGGGGCCCTTCACCTTCGCGGAACGTATTTTAGGAAATATTGTTCTAGACTAATGGAAATACAGGTTGTCTTTTCGTCCGTGCAGCAACAAAGCTCATTCCGACTGGAGCCACTGTTAAAAATCACTAAAATATATTCTGTAGCCTTCAGGACATTTTGTAACAACTGCGTTGCGACAGGTGCAACATCATGTTCGAAACGGGCATCATAACAATCTCACCTAGCGGTATGTCCGAAAGGGATGTCGTAACCATCCCACGTGCGGCGTGTCCGAAAGGGACATAATAACAATCTCACATATTAGCATGCCCGAAGACGTCATGACAATCTCACATTCCGTCATTTCTGAAAAAGGCATTATAACAATCACAAATACGGCATGTCCGAAATGAGTATCATAACAGACCCACGTACCGGAATTTTCGAAGGGGACATCGTAACCAATCTTAAACACCGGCACTTCCGAAAGGGTGCAGCACAACTAACTTACGTACCGGTATTTTCGGAATGAGCTTATGTGAAAAGCCCCCATCAGGCAATTTAAAAATACATATGCCAAGATAACTTAAGCCCAACCCATCAGAATAACATTTTCCCAAATTGCTGAGATCTAAAGTTAAAGATCTAAAGATTCTTTTAAGAATGAGTGTGTAAAAATCGAAAATAAGTAAAAGTCAAGATTGTATATTAAGGTATTAAAACGTAATAGATGTAGGCCTATGTTATATTAAAATATTAAAATCTTTTTCTAGTACTTCTGGTGTCAAAGAAAAGTTCTTCGATATTAAAGTAAGCCTCGTGGGGTATCATTTCACGTTAGTTTTCTTTGTTAAGAAACAAAATTATGTCTGTTTGCCTGATGATGGCTGTTGACATAAGCCGAAACATGTAGCAAGTAATAAAACTGATAAAACTTTAGTTGTGATAGACGGTCCTTACTTCCCTCCTGCTGTTCATATATCACAACAGGATGGCATCGATAAACAAACAACACTGTTTTTGTACCTGCTTTTGACGTTTTACCAGTGCTAATTATTAGACATAACTTTATCTGTACTTTGACATATAACTGCATATAACTGCGTGTTAAGGCAAATCATCGTGTAGTGTGAAACATGTGAAGGTGGCACCTTTGTGATTCAATAGCATACTTGGTGAGGCTGTGTTCTGATGCTTGTTGTGTCTATTTATTCACTCACAGCACCCAGAATGAGTTCTGATACAATGAAATAACGGAAAATTAACCAGGAAAAATTTAGTTTCATGAAGTTCATTAGAACTTTCTAAATAATATGCAGGGATATAAGATGTATTTGGAGGATAAAATCTTTCTGAAGTATGTGCAGTTAATCTTAATTGGTTTAATAAATCTTGAGCTAAAGTCCTATGCGTAGCATATACGTTACGTTAGTACATTCATCACCCCTCCATGTTGAGTTTTGATTGATTATTTACCTTGGTAGCTACATTTGTCACGGCTATACTCCTCTGAAATGAACAGTAGAGTGTTTTCTCAAGGTCAGAAGAATAAGCAAATGAGTGTCTTAAAGGTGTGGATGGAAGTCTCATTACACTGTACAGCATTTCAACTCGTCACTCTGAAGTGGAAATAGGCTATTACAAGGGTATTATAGAGCGATGTAATCAAGTGACTTTCCATGCATCTGCAGGTCAAACATCTGTTTGCTGTCAAGTCCATTCGTACCTCACACTTAGGTTAATGTTGTTCTGTTCTTCGTTGTGCAGGCTGTATAGGTTCGCAGCAATGCAAGTGTCATAAATATTGTATGCGTGTTAATGCTGGGTTAGCAAACAGTGTTTACAAATGTACTGCCCAGTTCGGTAAGAACTTCGGGAAACATTGCTTGCGGTTTACATGGCGTCATTATGTTATTCTCTGTAAAGGGGCAGGTGTAGTGTAAAAGTCTCAATAATTACACAAATCACTTTTAGATTTGTTTGTAACATATTCGTTATTATAAACCTCAGGTGCCTAAGAGTTTTCCGAAAAAACTCAGACTTCTGCACTGTCATGACACATTTAATTTTTAAAGCATATGGATTTATGTTTTATGAACAATTTGTAGGAAGTAACTGCTATTGACGGTGTTGAATTTTCGAAGCCTGTTACGAGGAAATTCATTTAGTTCGTTGGTAATGCAAATCGACACAAGAACTGTGTGTCGCCAGCACTTATTGTTGTTGAAGAAAAGTATAGATTACGAGGTCATTATCAGTGTTATAACCAGAATTTTGGGCGGCTATGCAAATCTCACTGATGGTCTCCGTCTTACTCATGAGGTGCTGCCACTTTTTATAAAATTTTCTTAAATAGAATTTGTTTTCAAATGAAACTGTTAATTTACATTTTGTAGACCGACCCAGGGGCTCACCAGTCTCGTGTACAGTGGATACTGTGTCTCCTTTCCGGGGTAAAGCGGCCGGGGCTTGGCGTTGACCACCCACCCCATCTAATGTCGAATTTAAAGAAAGAGTAGAGCTATTCCTGTACTCCCTGTCTGTGTTTATGGGGAAATTTACCTTTTAGTCTCAAAATCTAAATTTCACAAAAACTTCTAAAGCAAGTCGCCAGTGTCAAATTAGGCCTTGATTCTGGGTCACAGATAAATACGACCTCCAATTTTAGCGTTTTTACAACGCCTAATAATGCACAGCAATATGTCACGCAGGTGACAAGATTCAGTCATAATCGCCCTTCCCTCTTCTTATACATTTGGCAGTCCTTACGAACTGTAGCCCTTATAAAGTCGCACAGCGATCACTGGCCCACCGCCCGCCGATAATGACGCTACGCTCCTTCCAACTGCTCTTCGTCTGGGAGCCTCATTCTAACGGAACAGCGGTTTATGGAAAACAAGAGTTCTGCTTTCGTAGCCACAAGGCATGACTAGTCACTTTCCAGATGACGTCCACATTTGCACCGTGACGATGTACCGGTTTGCAGAGACGAACGCAGAAATTCTGCGCAATACAAACTTATTCTTTTCTTTCTGAGAATGAGTGCTAGATGTAATGCATATTTACTTACGTACCTCTTCCGTTGTGGAATTCCATTGCATTTCAACGTTTACAACCCATATCTGTATCCAATATCCCTAAGAACGCTTCGGTTGAGATTCTGAATACCGGCCTCTTTCAAATACAGGGTGTTTATATGTTTCTTGCACTGTCTGGATAGAGTGTTTCTGTCTCAGATAATAAAACGGTTTCCCGTCTATTATAAAACACGAAGCTTTACTATCATGCACAAGAAATCCTTCCACCAAACACATGAATGCAATCCGCTCACCCCCATTTATTGCCAAGGTTAAGATTGAGTGGAGTTTTACCTCTACCCCTATATGCCTTTATGGTACGATTAAGGAGAAGAGTATGTTTTGATTTTAACACACCTTATGGATATTATGCTGTCACATACATTAAGTAAGGTAAAATATATACGACAGAACGTTGTCTCTTAAGAAGAGAAGAATTTGTACTATAGTGAATGTTGAATGATTGAGAAAATGGCCTAAATAAAATAGAGTTTCTAGAAGTGACAGGCTTAGGAACAGGCTGCAATACACCAGGTTATGTTAAGAATTAAAATGCTGGAGGAGATATTGAAACTTTCATTAGTGCAAGATAAAGTAGGCGAATTAAGGCAAAACTGAATAAACCACTACGGTAGAACGACTGGTGAAAGGATACTGAAAGACATTCTTCAACATAAAACTAAGCGACTCTGGGATTGAGGAAAACATGGGAAAATGTGAACTGCGTGTGTGAGATCGGAACGGCTTGATTTCCTGTACGTGGAAGTGAAAAGTAAGGAGGAGGAGAAGAGAAAGGAGGAGGAGGAGGAGGAAAAGAAGAAGACGGAGTTCTGCTAGTGGCCTTCTTTACGAACATCCTCACCCTAACTTCTTCTCTTGGGATGCGATGCCGAGTCCCGCACCCCTATAAAAAGCTTTAATTAATTAATTAATTAATTCATTCATTCATTGTTTCATTCGTTCATTCTGTAGTCTGTGTTATGACTGGTCCGTAACCTCTTGCAAAGCGAGTTGTCCACAGAGAGCCATCTAGTGCCATCTAGTGCCATCTAGTGTTCCCCTTTCAATTTCCAGTATCGTCTCGTTTCCTTAAGGCCATTCAATAGCTGCTTACATCTTCTTCCTCTTATTATCACTTTTATCTTTGCCTCAATAACGTGTTCTAGAAGGCAGTTCCTGCCCTAGACGTGATCAATCCAGTTAGCCTTCCTTCTTTTTATTGTTTATAGGATACTCCTATCCTCCTGGACTCTGTGTAATACTTCTTCATTTCTCACACGTTCGGTCCAACTGATCTTATCCAGTCTTCTCCTGCATCACATTTCACAATTTTGCAGGTATTTCTGATCTACTCTCCGAAGCGTCCAAGTTTTAATTGGCTTATTTTAAGCTGTAGGTTTCTGAATAGGAAACCATGCCAAGACAGAGTTGTGAAAGTACGCTAAAGTTGCAGGTGTGAGGCATGCCGGAAAGTGGGTGCTAAACACAGCTGTAGCAGAATGTGAAGCACTGGCTAACAAAAGTGGGGAAAAAAAGACAAAGAAGTAGATGCTGTTGCTACACGTATTGTTCAACGCACGAACAATGTTGTATTCGTTTTGTTTTCTTTGAAGAACTGCTTACCTGAAGTGGTAACACGTTTATGTGTAGTTGCAGTGTGTGCGGCATCAATCGTCATGCATTACGTGCTGTATATATACACACACACATATATATGCTCTACACGTACATACGTACCTACATACATGCGTACAAGTAAAGCTATCCATATACAGGCCTGGACAGGCCCTTAGGACTCCAGCAGTTTGAGGTTCCCAGAATTTGTAGACAATTGGCACATGAAGGTGGCAAGGTTGTCAGCCTGCGCACCGGACGCCTTTAATCCCAGGAGATATTCCTGGTACTCATTTCTGTTAGAGGCTGAGGCGACTCCAGGGCCATAGTGCGGCCGGAAGGATTAACACAATGACCCCATCAGGAATCGAAACCGCGACCTACCGGCTTGTAGCGCAGTGCCTCATCCAACTGCGCCACCGCGTACCCCATATACGTACGTATATACTCGTACATACATATATATATCCATACACATATGTCTTGTACATAACGCTAATCTGAGTTAGGTTACTGGAGTGCATACATGATGTCCTTTGAAGTTTCTCATTATAAAATAATAGAAAATGATTCGTCAGAGGAAAAGTTAAAACCTCTCCTGCATTAGTGCCAATCTCACCGTCAGAGGATTGCGGGTAATTTAAAATACATTTATGATAAGGGAGTCAGTAAGTTACAGTCGTTACAACTGTACATGGCAGTCACGGCTTGCGTTAAGATCAATGCCAGTTGTTTGTTGGGTGCCACTTGGTCGACTACAAACCCTGCAATCCAGTCAATCAATCAGTCAATCAGTTAAGCAACCAGCAAGTCAAGTTTGGTTTGTATAGCGCCTTCGCAGTTTGATGCTTATTTGTTTTCGTCAGCCTGCCACTGGAATTTGAAGACAAGAACCTCAGTTCTTCCGGTTCAACTTGAAGAGCTATTGTGTCATAATACAGATCGCTAAATAAGTTCGGCAATTGATTCGGCGTCATCAAATAACGTACTGTCTGTGCTTGATTTCAGGCTTTCGTTGCGATGTTAGTGAGATCTGCGCTCTTCTGGGATATTACGCAGCGTTGAGTGGTAGATCTGTACCGACGTTTCGAGACAACCTAACGGTACAATTTTTTAGGGTTAAGAAGCCCTGGACTTCTTGCACCTTAAAGATGGGGCCGATAGGTTGTCTCGAAACGTCGGTACAGATCTACCACTCAACGCTGCGTAATATCCCAGAAGGGCGCAGATCTCAACGTACTGTTTGAACACTGGTTTGTTTTGAATCTCTTTCGCCCCCGGGTTCTGACTCTGGGAGAAAATTTTAACCTTTAAAAGCCTAGAGGTAACTTCACATACCACCAGCTTTAACATTAAAAAATTCTACGTGGTGCCCACATTGCGTTTATATGTTTTGTACGGATCTCAGAACAAACAGCAACTTTTGCCTTATAAAACGTTAAGAGACTGGTTTTTATAACCGAAGTGGGGAGTGTTTACTGCGCGGTATGCGCTGAGTCCCTATACGTATAAAACAGATACTCTTCGTCTTTAAAGGGTTAATTATGTGTTACGATGAATCCTTTCTGATACCTTTCAGTTAATATTACTGTTAACAACGTGTTGTCACCGCTGTAGCCAGTCAGTATTTCATTGTAACAAACAGATTTTGCGATCGTTGGTTTGTGTTCCAAGCATAGAGTAAAATATGTGAAATTTGTAGAAATAACGTAACTCTTAGTCTGATGTTTACACTCAGAAGTAACTTTCTGATAGCAGAATCAGGAGGTTCGACACAGCTAATATCAAAACCCACATTTCAACACGGCCTGAGATATGTCAGTCAACCTTCATTGCTTAGGAGCACTTACGTCCATCATAATGCTGCCACCTCTTTTCCCCGACATTGTAACTGTCTGCTTTGTAAGAGGTTTCCTCCACCAAAACTACGTAAAATATATATGCATAGTTTTGGGTGGGAGTATATTAACATGAGCCCTAAGGAAATGGTGTGGTGTGGATTGGATTAAACAAGTTCAGAGTAGAGTCCAGTGGCGTGTACTTGTCTAAACCATAATTACTGCCTTAAGACCTGAGCAATTGTCAGCTTCTCAAGAGAGACCATTTACATGGAGTTAGTTATAAATTAATAAAAACACTACAATACACTGACCTACCACAAAAAGCCATAAAGTTAAACACTAAATGTGGTTGACATTTATGATGCTTATAAATTTCTCCTAAATATTTCAGCCTCACAAACTCCATCAGGACCATGAGACGTATACACGTTGTTAACAGCTTAAGTCTTTTACGACTGTTGATAAAGAATGAGTAATAAAACATAGGACTATAAACTCAATGCCGGTGTTCCATGATGAATACTAAAACACAGTATTGATTGTTATCACCTTGTCAGACCACAAAGTATATGACAGATAAATACTAAAATTAATATTATAAAGTCAATATTTATATTAACCTTTTTAGAGATGTTTGGTTTTGTACATAGACTGTGTGTTCACACAAATCTCTGTGGCTAGCCATTTAAGCAGTTATGGTTTGTACATAACATGTGCGTGTCAAATTTGTCCATCAATTTGGGTCCCCGCTGTTCCATAGGACATTACGCAACAGACTGGAATGCGCAGATATGCCATTTGGAAACCTGATAATGCTAGTTCCTTGTACCGCCTGCAGGCTTCTTGTCCATATGACTAGCAGATCTGTGTTATTGAAATTATGAATAAGGCTATTGTAAGCCGAAAGAGTAGCTAACAGAGATATCAGTCATTCTGTGGATAGGCGAAATATTCCTAATTAATTCTGTGGTCTGCCGATCCAGGTGGCCGCGCAGTAAGGCGTAGGTCTGCGGCCGAGCGCTTGCTGGGGTCGTGGGTTCGAATCCTACTGGGGGAATGGATATTTGTCCTTTGTAAGTGTTTGTGTTGTCAGGTAGAGGTCTCTGCGACGGGCCGATCCCTCGTCCAGAGGAGTCGTACCGAATGTGGAGTGTGTCTGAGTGTGATCAAGTGAAAATAAACAACCCTAACACCTACTGTGAGTAGGTAGAAGAGGCAAGGACTACGAAAAGAATTTGTCGTCTGCCATTAGAAATAATGAAAATATAATTCTAATGAAGGGGGGGAGGGGGTCGGATAGAACAGATCTTAGTTACAGCATGTCCCATTGTAATGAATTACTGAAGTACACTTTGTTCCAGACAAGTTAGGAAGAATGTAATCAACCAACAGGGTGCTTTCAGAACAGGTTGCTAAGGTGTTTTGAGCGCGTTAGCAAAATTTCAAAAAGGGACTATAGCTTCGTTTTGTCTGTCTGCCTGCCTGTCTGTTTGTCTGTCTGTCTGTCAGTCCGTTCGTCCGCATTGAACAACTGGGCTTCCACTGGAAGGATTTTCATGAAATATGATATTTGGGTATTTGTCGAAAATCTGTCAAGAAAATCCAAGTTGCATTAAAATATGACAAGAACAACGGGTATTTTACGAGAAGACGTGTGTCCCACAATTTTTTTTCAGAATGAGGATTATTTCAGACAAACGTAGGTAAAATCAAAGCAGAGAGTTTATATTCGACAAATTTTTTCCCAAAATCGTTATTTTTATGCAATAATGCGGAAAAATATTGTAGAGACGGACAGGACACAGATGGTAATATAATACGGCGCATGCGCTTTGCGTGCTGGATAACTAAGGCTACAGACACACACTCAGGATACGTACTACTTATTGCTCTTCCACGGCAACAATGGTTACGCGAACGCGCCTCAGTGTTACACTATACGTGCGTTGTCTTGTTCTTATTGTCTTAATCACTAACTCTGTATCGCCGTTGCGAGATCCAGATCAGTCGCTAACTATTCCTTTCCTTCAAGGCACCAAAAGTGAAATGAGATAACAAGGACCTTTGAGACTAAGCTAACACGATTGTGGTCGTCTGGATTATGACACCGTGTAGTTTGGTTTTTGGTTGCCAATGTCTCCGGTGGCGATTCTGTGTCCGGCCTTACGGTTCATTTCACCTTTCAAAATCGAGACAGCGTGTTCTTCCTAAAAGTTCATTCACATGAAAACGGTCGTGGTAATCAGCGAACCATTTGGAAAGCCCTCTGCAGAATGTAAATGACATTTCTTCCTTCTGAAGATAGCCGGCGGTGGGAGGAGGCTTCCAACAGCGTTTGTGCTGGCCGATGGTCACTAGCCCCCCCCCCCGCGCCCCGTTCCACAGTAAATGGTCGAACTCGTAAGTATTGTGTTTGATTGCTGGTTTGTAAGTTTTTCCATAGTTTCCGGCAGTAAAGAACGGCATTCACAAACACCTTGTTCATTTAACCCTTTAAAGACGAAGCATATGTTTGTTATATAAGGAATCAGTGCGTACCGCGCAGTAAACACTTTCCACTTCGGTTATAAAAACCAATCTCTTAATGTTTTATAAGGCAAAAGTTGCTGTTTGTTCTGAGATCCGTACAAAACACATAAACGCAATGTGGGCACCACGTAGAATTTTTTAATGTTAAACCTGGTGGTACGTAAAGTTACCGCTAGGCTTTAAAAGGTGTAACCATGGTAACGAGCTGAAAAGGGCTTATTTTTTTGTCAGTGTATAATGGACTGCGCTTTCAAAAAACCTGTGATGCTATCGTCGCCTGCCACTTTTCTGTTTTCTGAGAATATTCTATTCCCTTTGGTTTCAAAAAGTGAAGGCAAGTTCTCTTATATCTTAGATGTGGTGACTAAAACCAACAAATGCACACAATTTTATGAAAATATATTACAAATGTAGTAATAACTCTAACATGTTTCGGCCAGTCATTTGGCCATCCTCAGGGACGTGCGTTACGAAAAACAAAAATAATTGAAATGTTACAAAGATTTGGAACCAATTCACATGTAAAATATTAAATATTAAAATTACGGTGTGTAAAGTACTTATTACGTTTTAAAAAATAGACAAACGTTTTGTGATATCAACTGATAACATCTGAATCCATTCTCAATTCACATAAGCCTACAGGCAGCATCAGAATTCTCTACACTAAAAGTTTTCTTGATCTTTTTAAAACATGGGCTTTCCTTCTTTATTCCTTAACGGCCTGTACAAACCAAACTGCAACCGCGTTCGAAGGTAAAAGTGAGGCACGTCGGACAATTCCGCAGCATGTCGCTGACTCTACTAAGACTCTCTTTCTTACACGCTTTGCCATCTGACCGTATATCTAAAGATTTGCGAACGTTTGTATAGTGTTTGTGTGTGTAACATGTTGACCTTATTCATGGAAATTACTGACTGTATTCGGCCAAGATATAGGTGATTAGTAAAGAGTCGGCTACAATATAATGGCGACACACATGGTGAGATTTTGTGATATATCAAGGCGCTGTGTGTTGTTAATTATAAATCAGAAGTCTTTCGGAATTGAGACGGAAATTATAAAAGACGAGGGTGTTGGATACGGGATGTAGTATACTTGTAAACTGATAACAGTATTTTTTAACATTCTGTCTTACGCACAGTCACTTTCGTCCCTTATTTGCAGCTGCAAAATACAGCAACTTTCTACCAACACCAACAGAATCTGCAAGTTCCAGACTTTACTACCGAATAGCAGCGCCCGCTTTAAGGTTATATAGATCTGCATACAGAAGGCTAGATTTGCACGTGAGACGGTTCAGTGCCTGAGGCGGTTCAACCTCTCTCGCCCTAATCATTGCTTTCTTTAGGCTGTCCTGTCCCTTGCTACTGGTCCGACCACCAGGATGTCGTACTCTTTTTAGCGACTCGCTACAGACTGAAGGGTCCGACGACCGAATCCCGGTGGAGTGATATTTTCTGCACCAGTCCAGACCGTCCCTGGGGCCCACCAAGGTTCCTATACAATGGGTACCGCGTCTTTCCCAGGGGTAAATTGGCCGCGTCGTGGCATTAATCACCCACCCCCATCTAGCGCCAAGCTTAAAAAGAGTGGAGTTATACTTGTACTTCCCCTCTGTGCCTTCATAGCACGTTATAGGGTGAAAATGACCTCTAACTTTGCCACTTATGCTATTCCTGGTAGCTTGATATGGGACGTCCTGCTGTGGTATAAACACAACATTATGGAGATAAAATATACCGTCAATCGCAACTGTGTTATGCTGTTATTCTCGCGTTGTTTGGTGCTATATGTTTCGGTCTCTTCTAAAAAGGCATCATCAGGCAGTACGAAATACTCAAAGAAAGTAGGTTCTGTACTGTAAAATGCAAATGCCAATTGAGATCTCAAATTTACAGGCAAGTGCAAAAAGTTGAAAAAATCTTGAAGTTCTCCCTGGAAAGGGCCATGAAGGCCAACAGGGATAGCAGAGTTATAGCTCTACTCGTTCTTTAACCTGGGCGTTAGATGGTGTGGGTGGTCAACGCCAGGCCCTGGCCGCTTTACCTCCTGGAAAGAAGTCAGGTACCTATCGTACAGCAGGATGGGTGGGCCCCGTGGCCGGTCTGGACGGGTGCGGGGGGCCTCGTGCCTGCCGTGATTCGATCCCAGGACCGTCCAGCCAGTAGCGAGTTGGTATACCGACTGAGCTTTGCTGGCCCCCTTGACAAAGAGGTGTTTGAATGGAAACCTGGATGGGCAAAATTATGCAAGTAAGTTGTAAAGTTATGCCGCGTACTTTGCGCGTTATTAATTTATAAAAACACAACATCAGGTACTTCAGTGATAAAAAGGGAGAACCATGCGTATATTGGTGAGACTCGAAGGTGTGGATTCTTCAGATATACGCGTAAGGAAGAACTGTATGGATGTTGATATGGGTCTGCAGATACGGACTCTTCTAGAAGGTGACGTACACTGTCTGAAAATGGAATATGATGGAAAGGATGAAAATATTTTGTTGTTATAAACGTGTATCTTAACATTACGATTAGGAGACAAAATGATCTTTTACTTACGTATTGATAGAACATTCAGGTGTAACATTCGCTGCTGGTAAAGACCGCCTTTCTCCTGCGTTGTTAAAGAAGTACTGAAGGACTGCAGACTAGGAACAGACGGTTATGGGGATGTTGCGTATCGATTGATGGAGTCAGAAATAACGTTGGTCCCAAAAGTGATAATTGACGACCCTAGCCAAGCCTCCTTTTTCCTTCCAATGTTATTTAACCCTTTCTTCTCAAGTTACCCTCTCTACTTTGTTATACTACAAACAATTCAGCTCCGTCTGTGGAAGGGTTCACGGACATATATATGGCGATGGAATGTACAGAGGTTCTCCAGCTATAGGCGGATTGTTGGCTGTCAGTTGCACAGAGTCGGGAAACCTGAGATAAAAATGGCACTTGGAAGTGCTACGCATAGATGGGAGGATAATATTAAAAATTATATTCAGGAAATATGATGGGGGCTTAGACTGGATTGGTCTGGCTTAGGATAGGGAGAAGTTGCAGACTCTAGTGCGATGCTTCTTAAGAGTGGGCCGTATGGCCCTCCACGGAACCACAAAAATTTTTTAAGAGGCCAGAGGAGAATGACGGATAATTAAGGGGCCACGCTAAATTTGAGTGCGCCACCGAAAATTTACTGCCTGAATAAAATATTTCAAATTTAAAATTGCATCAAAGTTTCCTTCTCCCCTGCATCCCCCGCATCCCAGAATGGAAAGCTGTATTTTGGTGCTTTTCTTACATCTTATCTGGTTGAATCTGGTTTCAGTTGGGTGACTTATTGACTGTCAGAAGCACGGTGTGAGCAGAGATGATATTCGCTCATCAGTGGCCACACTGCAACCGGACATTCAAAAACTTGCAAGGCCCAAGAAACGCGCTGAATGGAATGTCAATTATTAACAGAATATTTTTACTTTGTATAAGTAAACAAATCCCTGCGGCAGTGCGGCTTAAGGCGGGGGTCTGCAGCCGTCCGCTTGCTGCGATTGCGGTTTCGAATCCCGCCGGGGGCATGGATGCCCTTCGCTTGTGAGTGTTGTGTGTTGTCAGGTAGAAGTCTCTGCAACAGGCTGATCACTCGTCCAGAGGAGTCCTACTGAGTGTGGTGTGTCTGAGTGTGAACATGAAGCCTTCACAATGAGGAGGACCTAACCCTTTAGGGGCTGTCGAGCCACGCGAAAGTAAACAGTATGTTATACATAAACAATATATTTAAAAACAATATTGTAAATAAATATGTTCTAATACATAAATCAACACCGTGGAAATAAAAGTAACTTTTTTTGCGTAAGCAAAGGCAACTACGAAGGGTGGGGGACCACGCAGATAAATCAAGCTCAAAGGGGGGCCACCTGCAAAGAAAAGAAGATTGTGAAATACTGCTCTAGAGAACACGATAAAGAAACTTCGGTTTCCATCAACTGCGGGGAATTTAGTGAATGGCCAAAGAACTTCTGGCTTTTCAAGAATGACTTTCCTTCATGAAGTTAGATAGTTTATTTTACGTAGTGTGTTACTGGAGGAGAAAAGTACGATGTCCGGATGCGTGACCCCGTGCAGTCTGCTACAAATCACAACTGCGTCGGTGAAAGTGGCCATCTAAATCTTGTGGATGTAGGCAATTGGTTCCTGCAGAAACTTTCTGTGCGAGCCTCTGAACTTGCATATTATTGGATTATTTTTGGAGGTTGCTAGGCGGCAGTTATTCGTACATGATAAATCTTACAAAAAAATCAGTCACAGCCAACTCTATTACATCTCTTTATTTGGAGATTTGAGCTCAAATCTCCAAATAAAGATAGCTGGCTGTGACTGGTTTTTTGTGAGATAGAAATATACGCCAACGGGGATGTTGAACATTAAGTTTGTAGATGAATAGTGTCATTGTTGAACGATTATTTCTGGCAACCACTTTTGACATCTTAAATTAAATGGTTCCTGGTTGAGAGGTATAGCAATGAAATTAAGTTTTATTCGAGATAAGTCTTAAAAAAATTAACTTTCTCAGCACGTTGAAAACTGAATTTATGTATTGCTTTTAGCATATTCTCGGACTTTCTTGTATGTCAAAGGTTGTATTTTAACGTCCTTTCCAAAAACCGGTAGACCCCATATAAATGAAATGTGTTCTGCACGTGGGGTCGCTCATAACAAGTACGAAGCCGGTATGACGTCGCACAACTCTGGCAGTGAGAGAGTGCGCGAACGTCCACCTTGTCTACCGACAAACTGACGAAGAGACTGTACTTAGCAACTTCATATAGAGCAGTGTTTCCCAAATGGTTTTGCTTGTGGGCTCCTTTCTTTCTTTCGAAAAATAACCACGGATACTCACATCCTTGGTCACGTAAGTATAAAGTGTCCGGATGACAGATATACAAGATTAAACATTTATATCTCAGAAATGATATTAGAGAGCTAAGAATAGTCCTACATAGCTGTAGCATACGTAACGATACACTGCATAATTTGACCTTACTTAAAATGATTTTGCTCACTTCGTGGGTACAAGAAATTTCTTAATTAAATATTCTAAAGTTCATACGAGAGAAACATATCGCCAATTAAAAAAGTTCTGAGAATATTTTTGACAAAACATTATTCCTTTAATGAAAAAAATAAGTCAACTTCAAAGTAGCAATGAGAGAAATGCATCCACGGAGCCCGTAGGAACTCTTCGCGAATCCCTTGGGACCATCGGAGCACAGTTTGGGAACCACTGTTATAGAGGGCAGGACTGGCTCAGTAGCAGGCCGGTCCATACGGGTTGCGTGCTAAATTTAACTTCTGACAGTACCAAGTTAGGGTATTGCAAGCGGGGCCTTCTTCGTCTTCCTCAGTCCTTACAAGTGAATATCGTCGTAGCAGTCTGACACCGCGGCCTGCTTCTCAGTCATTTAAAACTGGGATTTAAACCTTAGCGTAATCGGGTATGAGGAGGTTACGATGGGCATGTTGTGTAACACGCATGACAGAGGGTCGAATTATGTTTGAGGTTTAAGTGAAGGCCTGAAGGAAAGACACTACTTGCTACATGTGAGGGTAGATGGGAGGTCAGTATGACAAGGGGCCTTAAAGTAATAAATCATGAACGTATGGACAGGATTCACCAGGTTTGTGGTAGGTCGGGTAGCTGACAGGAATGAAAAGTTCATATCCTTAAAAAGCAGATACTTACTAGATTTCTTGAGCGACTATGACCTTCAGAAGGAATCTGTTCTATGGAGTTAGCTATAGACGTTATTACCCTTTATACGAAGTAGTATAGCCTAATATACGTAATCTATATCCGGCTATTTGTCTCAAGAAATACATCGCAGTCGATAAAATAGTAAACCTAAATAAAAGGCAAAGTTCACCCTAAAACAGGCCATGAAGGGTCAGACGTGGGTTACAGGTATAGCTGTACTCCTTCTTCAAACCCAGCGTTAATGAGAGGGTGGGTGGTCAACGCCACGCCCCGGCCCTTTACCCCCGGGAAGGAGACCCAATACCCATTTTACAGGGGGCTGGGTAGGTCTCAGGCCTGGTCTGGACGGGTGCGGAAAATCTCGCCCGCACCGGCATTCGTTCCCTGGACTCCCCAGCCCGTAGCGAGTCACTGTATTGACGGCGGTGTTCTGGCCCACTAGTCTGGTAAGACTCAATGGACCTACGACATGGAAAGTCAGTCATATCTGGGGGGGGGGAGGTCTCGCCGGAAGATCAGAGAGACCTAACGGTGGCTCGCGTGGGGGGGGGGGCAGACGGCGA
>BLKM01007482.1:744487-836545 GCA_013340265.1 Coptotermes formosanus | reverse complement strand
ACGGGGGGGGGGGAACAAAAGCTGTCTTCTTGATTCAGCAATACGCAAATTTTAAGTGTATTTTAGGAAAAAAAGTGTATTGAAATTATTTTTGCTGTCTTTTTTATTTAGTATTGTATCATGTGATTCACTTTAGCGAAATAATGTCTTGCAGCATGCAGTAAAAACAGTACTGTAAGCATTAACTCTTTAGGTAAACATTTTCACTTCTAAATGCAATCCTCTCTGGAACATAACATTAGCAGTCAATTAGGGTCTACAAGAGAACACAAATTTTGCCTTTTCCCTGTGTATGTTATGAAAGAGAAATTTTACAGCAGATGCTTAACTTGATTCTTCCGTTTGATAAGAGTAGCTTTGCGTAGAGTTATGATTTGGTGTGTCTTAAAAGTTCAGCTCTAAATGTCACTAGCACAGTCGTGAATTTATTTTAATGTACGCGATGACAAAGGAAGAAGATAATAATATAAATATTATTACTAGTGTATTTCTGACCTTATGTTATAATTACGTATAAACATTCGCTCTTATTCAAGAAAAGTCAAAAGGTCTTCCCTCCCTCTGTGTTGCAAGAACCTAAGCAAACTTCGAGTGCCCTCGCAAGTCTATTGTATTTAATCTACTGAATTTCAGAGTTTCCTTAAATAGGATCTCAAGTAAAAATCACCACTTCTAATTCGCTATTTTAAGGTACTTCTAGTCGAAATTATTTGGCGCTTTCTGATACAGTTTCTTCTGAAAGCAAATACTATGGTATTGTCTACAAACACACCACCAAGAATTCTCGACTGCCGACTGACTCTTGAGCCGTACAAGCACTCCTCTTTCGACGTTGTTGGGAGCAACTTAACCTTTTAAAGCCTAGCGGTAACTTTACGTACCACCAGGTTTAACATTAAAAAATTCTACGTGGTGCCCACATTGCGTTTATGTGTTTTGTACGGATCTCAGAGCAAACAGCAACTTTTGCCTTATAAAACATTAAGAGACTGGTTTTTATAACCGAAGTGGAGAGTGTTTACAGCGCGGTACGCGCTGGGTCCTTGTATAAAAGAGATAAGCTTCGTCTTTAAAAGGTTAATATTGCCACATTTTCATGGCCAAAGGTTCAATGAACGTTACCCAGACTCGGATTTATGTCTTCCTGGCTGATAGCTGGCAAGATTTTCAGCAGAAGTGCTGTCGGATATTTACTTAATTCTTACGGGAAGAAGATGCTTCATTCTGCGTTGCGATTTTCATAGACTTAAGCCCAACATTCAGAGAGGACTTACTGTTAGTGTATATGGGTTTTCAGATAAGCCAAAACGCAGAGGGACTGACGACTGGCTCTCTTAACCTGAGGCCACTCCTAGTCAGGTATGTCATATAAACACAGATTTTATTCTCAAGGGTTACTGATTAATTATTGCCTCAGTAGTAGAAATGTGCAAACAAGTATTCAGATTTGCCTTTATTGCCGAATTTATAATAAATGCTGAAAGTGAACACACGCAACCTCAGTATACATCCTAGCGCGTCAGTCAAAACGTACGTCGATAATCAGTTCTCCGGTGGAGGGACTGGTCGTGTTTGTTCCAACACTGGCCACCCAGACCTCCAGACCTCACTCCGTTTTACACATTATCAAATTTTTCCTATAAGGGTACACTGAAGTCAGTGCACCAGAAAAATAGGACAGAAGGCTGCATTACTGCATTGTATTTTGGATGCTGAAACATGCGTAAAATTCGTGAAATAATGCGGGCTTCATGCTCGATTCGCCCAAGTGAAAAAATATGTTTTGGGGCTCCTCCTTCCCGTTGGAGTTCATGGAGGAAAGCACACCCGTGCGGATATTTTATTAGGCGCAATTGCGAAATTGCGAAATTGCGAAAAACACCTATTTGCTTCGTCATGTCCGTCCGTCCCTCTGCCCGTGTGCAACATGTCGGCTTCCAATGGGCAGATTTTCATGAAATCCGATATTTGAGGATTTTTCGCAAATCTGTCGAGAAAATTTAAGTTTGATTAGAATATGACAAGAATAACGGGTACTTTACATGAAGATCTATGTACATTTATGTTACCGCTGTGAATTCTTCTTAGAACGAGAAGTGTTTGAAACATAAGTTTTGGAGAAAGCGAAAAATACATTTTATGTTCAAAAATTTTTTCTCGAAAATCATGCCTTTTGTAGGCTAACGTGAAAAAATGTGGTAGATCGAGACAGGCGAAAAGTCACAATATAATACGGCGCATAAAAGATGCACTGTACTTACCGGAGAACTAAGGGAAGAATACAGACACGCCCTCATAATATTTAATACTTATTGCTTAATAATTGATTAATTGCGTCTGATCTCGTAAGACATTTTACAGCTAAACTTACAAAATTGAGGAACTGCACAACGACTTGCCTGTCATTACGATCGGTTTTGCCAAATTGTACGTCTCTAGAAGACCATAAGCAAACTAATATTCTTTTGTTTCAGCGCAGCATCGGACAGTTGATATAAAGACCTACCTAAGTTTTATTTTTGCTGGCGGCATAAATTTGCCACAAAAGCATTGTTGTGCAAAGCTCAGTATTTTTATGTAGCTGACAGTGACATTTAGCTCAACAACACACACAGAACGCGCTGTTGCATTTCCACTGCAACAGCTGTTACCCGAACATGCCGCAGTGTTACGTTATATATATATATATTGCCTGTCCTGTTGCTGGTATTGGCTGGTCTGGTAACGATAAAAGGCAAGGGAGAGATTGCGAACACCGTTGCCTAGAACACGACTGGTTAGAGGTCTCCGTCCAAACCTGCTTCCGTGGCGGATGATTGGCAGCCTGGTTGTCGAGAAGGCCCCATGGTAAGGTACCCAACAATAAAACACCGATTTCCTCGCCTTATGTATGTTAGATACTTGCTGTAGAATCTGGTGTGTTCTGGTCTGTCTACCTGGAGACTGCGCAGAGCAATTGAGAGAGCTGTGTAAAGGAGATATCCCTCCTGAAAATTCCTCTGAAAGAAGAGACGCGCTCGATATGTTGCACTGACTTCGGCCATATGAGGGTGTCATCACCACCACCACCACCACCACCACCACCACCACCACCACCACCACCGCCGCCGCCACCACCGCCGCCACCACCACCACCACCACCACCACCACCACCACCACCACCACCACCATCATCATCATCATCATCATCATCATCATCTCCTTTATGCAGGGTACTCAAACTTATATACCTGAAACAAACCATGTCTATAGGGTATACAGTGTCGCAGCTATTCTGCGCGTACTGTTAATGGTGCATATAACGCTGTCTTCAATATTAAACTCTTTTGTGCTTCTACATTAGCACTTTCCGCAGTATGTGTGCTGTGCCCAATATAGCTGTTTTCTGTAGTTCCTTGATATCGTGCTTTCCCGGTATGCAGCTCAAGTATTTTCTGAAGGATTTTGAAATGGTTCCAGCTGCTCCTATTATTGCTGGCATCGCCTGTGTTTTTACATTCCACACGCGTTATTATTATTATTATTATTATTATTGTGTAGACGGCGGCAAAAGTCCTGGACATCATAAAGAACTACACAACCAGTGAATTCTCGAGCAAGTGAGCCCTCAGGATACAGAGCCGTGTAGGCGGGTTACTCGGGAAGGAGTTCCGCAAAGCAGTAGCGGAGACAGGCTTGTATATCCGACGAGACAAGGTCGCAAGTCAGACTTGCGTTATGTCAGAGTCGAGTAGGTGACAGTCTGTTGGGACTGACTGTTGGTAAACTTAGTGGTGAGAGCGCCTACCTTACAAGTCAGACTTGCGTTATGTCAGAGTCGAGTAGGTGACAGTCTGTTGGGACTGACTGTTGGTAAACTTAGTGGTGAGAGCGCCCACCTTACAAGTCAGACTTGCGTTATGTCAGAGTCGAGTAGGTGACAGTCTGTTGGGACTGACTGTTGGTAAACTTAGTGGTGAGAGCGCCCACCTTACAAGTCAGTTGATTCTGATCTTGAGTGAAGCTTTGATGGTCTGTTTATTTACTGAGTAATTATTATCGGTGGAAGGTATAAATTCAGACAGTTATGTCCAAATAACCATTTTCGCATACCCTTTCTTATTTCATGTAAACCAGCGGCCACGTTTCGAAGTGATCTTCCTTTCCGGATGAGAACCTAAGCAAAGTCCGAAATGTACTAATTGTATATAATGATCGTTTGACCGATACGTTGGATATCGTCCACATTTTTGGGGCACAGGGTTTTAGAAACTGGTTCTGTTTCCTTGTTTTTGTAACAGGATAAAGTAACGAATCGTACATGGTTGGACCGTTTGGCAGAGCTGGTTTGAAACCCTAGATCAAACATGCCAACATGCTGATAAAATTCCTTTCTTTCTTTCTTTTTAGGAGGGGACAGTTATATCAGCAGGTATATGAAGAAATTTGCTGGCGGCATTACATTCAGTCTTCATGAGAACGAATGAATTTTCTTCACGTAGCAGATCCTCATAAACCAAAGGTAAATTTCTCTCAGTTAAGAAGGACGTTGTTTGTACTAGTTCCAAATCCTGCAAAAACTAGTGTTTGTGTTGATTAATGTTCAAGAGAGGCCAAATGTGCCGTTGTGAGTAATTGGTCCCACGATCTTTCAGACCGACCAAAGAGTTTATGACGTTGGTATTGTATCAGTAGACTGCAACTACATTTTTTTCGTAAAATATCTCTACGTAACTCAAAATCTAGAGAATTTTGCTCTTGTTTAATTAGAGTGGAAGACCCTGTTCGAAATGGTCAATGGTTGGAATGGAGCAATAAGCTTTCTTCCGGATTTCTAAATGAAATTCTGCAAATATCTTGGCTTTAAACGTGTTGCAGTCGGAAAAAGTGTGATTGTTTAATTGTGACACTGAACTTTCATATTTGCGTGCATGTAAATTAGCTCGAAATACCTGTCTACAGTAGTCTATTTCAAGAAGGTAGCCTGTAAGACCACTGTGAATGCTCTTGCACTTTAACAACTAATGACGCCTGTGAAATATGCGTAGAAGTTTACATCTTAAAGCTTGGGATTGTGACCGGATTATCGTGTTGTGGAATGTGATGTCGTGTGGTCTAATAGGATTACATGGACGTTGCGGGTGCGGCGATGTTCAGACACCATTAATAATAAGCCTAAAGTTTTTTATGCTTAATGTAGAGAAATTTTTCAAATTGCAGAGAATAAATGAAACAAATTATGTAAACCAAGTTTTGACGGAATTTCAGTTTCCGAAATCTCTAGTTTTGTGCTTACTGTGCCTAGACTTCGAGCAGACTCACTCCACGTTCCTTGACTTTTTCTCCGGAACTTAGTCAGTGTCGTGTAGACCCAACATACCCACAAGTAAAAAGTGACATCTGCTTCTGAGTTTGGTCTTTAGTTGATGCAGACTTAGGGAAGAGCATTTTGTCTGTCTTCACTATGTGTAAAGTCTGTCTTTCAAGAGAGTGTTCATTGGGGCACATGTTCACAGAATCAGCTGACTCATTTCACTTTCTGCAACTTCATTAACCCTCATGTAGGTTATCATTTGGTGTGTGCATCAAGTAGTCGCATTTTCACTTGAGAATGTTCTAAACCTCTGCGGGATTCAGTGAGATTCTTTTGTTTGCGACGACAGGAATGCTGACTAAGAATGACCACGTTCCCGATGAACTTTACCGTCCATGCTAAAGTACTTTCTCAAAGAGCCAGTGAAATCAACAATCATTCCGAGAACTTGAACAGACTTTAAGACTGAGTTACCTGGAAATAACAACAGCAAATATAAGCGTGGTTTTTAATGTAATCACAAGAGAAACAAAATTCTGAGAGCAACTATTAACCAATAAGAACACCGTTAAAGACAACTGTAATTTATTGCAAAATTGTCTGTCATGCTACATGTTTCGGCTCAAAAGTGCCATCATCATGCTTTATTCGTGTTACTACTATTATCGTGTGTAATTTCTTAACTGTTGGGTAAGTTTGTATTAACTGAAGATCAATAATTCTCTCGTTATTGGATCTTTATCGACAGTATATGCAGTTCAATATTATACGCAAACGGCGATGCAAAAGAGTGCAGCACTTGTGGTGGACTTGTGTACATTGCTAAGCGAATGATGTCTTTCAGATTTGGTTTTATTGAGCATCACTGTCAAACAGGGAATTAGATGTCCTTATCCCCTTGCGTGTTTATTAAATCAAGTGCATTTTACGTTCGGAACATGACAACTTCAAGAGTAGCTGTTATTCTAATTTTACACTACGACATGTTTCGGCCTATTTTCTGGCCATAATCAGGTACCTGATGATGGCCAGAAAATGAGCCGAAACATGTTGTAGTGTAAAATTCGAATAACAGCTATTTTTGGAGCTGTGTTTTTCGGAACGTATTACTCAACAGACCGTCAAATATAAGTTTTTATTATGCACCTGTAAACTTTAACGTAACGAGGAACTTTCTTGCTGCTTCACTTCCGACAAAGTATATATTTAATAACCGAACAAGTATTCAAGTATATCACGACAGGTAACTGTACCTGTAATGAGTCTCGGCGCGCTCTGGCCAGCAGAAACGGCAGAACGTGTGTTCCTGGACTGAGCCGCTCGCAGGGCTGCATGTTGGTAGCTACTGAATTTATACGCTGAAAGACACGCGGTTGTGTATCTGCGAGGTAACACGTTAATTTCTACGAGTGGAAATACCTTGGCCGATCCCAATGGCCGCGCGGTCTGAGGCGTAGTTCTGCGGCTGAGCGCTTGCTCGGATCGTGGGTTCGAATCCCGCCGGGGGCACGGATGTTTGTCTCTTGTGAGTGTTTGTGTTATCAGGTAGAGGTCTCTGCGACGGTCCGATCCCTCGTCCAGAGGAGTCCTACCGACTGTGGTGTGTGCTTGAGTGTGATCAAATTAAATTACACAAAACCTCGGACACCTACTGTGAACAAGTAGTAGAAGAGGGAAGGAATAAGAAAGAAAGAAAGAAAGAAAGAAAGAAAGAGAGAGAGAGAGAGAGAAAGAATCTTGAAAGTGCAATACCGTATCACACTTCAAACTGAATGTCTTCAACGCTGTATTGCACCTTTCTTCTTTCTTAATTTCTTTGTTTGTTTTTATCTTGTGTTTCTTTTAAAAAATGAAGAGATGTCAGAGATAATCTCTGACAGAGCGTACGATGTATGAATGTAAATTGCTGACATACAAGCCCTTGCTGAACAAGCTTAATTGTCTTAATTATCACCGGAGTGAAGAAGTCTCTTCCTGTTTGTACACTGCTGATGCGAGTGAAGATGAAGATCCTGTGGCAGGTGGGAGAAATGTACCTCTTGACAGCAGAGGGCTCCACTTACTCGAGATGACTGGCGAATGTCAGGTTCCGAATTTCTATTGCATTGCTGTGTATTATCTGTGCCACGATGAGACTGGCTGATTACAGCAAGCAGAACTGAGGGTGCAGTGTTGCTTTTTGTCTCCCTCCGCACTAACAAGGGGACTAATGGAGCAGAACTCATTCCTTGGCCGCAGTTTAATGCATCTGAAGTGGATGATTTCGGACGAAAAACTCACTGACGTTGCAGAATAATATTTGTATCTATAAATATGTACGCCATATTGGGAAAAGTGCTAGAGTTTGGTACGAATTCTCCAAATTGATATATCGTTTAATTTCTGAGGAATACAAAATTGCACGTGTTTTTTTTTCTGAAGTACTAAAACCGGTAAATCTGTCAGTTATAAAGAAAATGGGGAGACGTTTCTGTGCTTGTTACGGGGAATGACTATACCAGCTCTCTATTGTAAATAAAGGTAACATGCAGTGTTTCTTTTTCCAATGGCCCAACAGCCCCTAGTGGGTCAGGGATTCCTCATTATTGAGGCTTCGCGATCACAATCAGACACACCACTCTCAGTAGGACTACTTGGAGGAGTGATCAGCCCGAAGAATAGACCTCTACCTGAAAACACACAACACTCACAACACACAGACAGCCATGCCCCCCGTGGGATTCGAAACCACAATCCCAGCAAGCGAGCGGCCGCAAACCCACGCCTTAGACCGCGCGGCCACTTGGGTCAGCAACATTCAGTGTTTAACTCTGCATTTAAATGCTGGCACGCTAGGGAATGTAGAACATCCTGGACCCATGAAAATAATCCGTACAGGTATAAATGATTCCTACAGTTCTGGAATTTGTTATACGCATAATGACGCCCATGATAAATATATTAGGGCTTAATTCGGGTATTTGCAATGCCATAATTACGCTTTTTTCTCACTCCTCTCCAAAATCAAACAAGAAACTCTACCAATCCCACGTTGAAGATTTCCAGCAACGTGAGCTGCAGTGGACATAAATGTCGTGTCATGAGTTGGTTCTATTCACATTAAGTTGACTGGTTGCCAGTCACTGTTAGATTTTGGATTATTTTTTCGCCTACTTTCCTTTCTGAAGGACAGAAAGTAGTCTGTGAGGGTTTCCTCGTTCAGCGTTTGAACCAGTTTACTTAATTTCGAGAAACTTGATACGAACATGACACCATTAGTGGCCACCCCAGCCTCGTACTTCACAATTTTGTACAATCATTAGTACCGTAACAACATAGCAGGTACACAACTTGTGAGTCACGAGTGACACAGGGATTCTGAAAGAATACGTGACAGTGGAAGCAAGGTGTTTAGCTTCTCACAGTGGCTTTGACGAAGATCTAAGTCTCCTTGAACCCACCCAACTCAACCATCTGGCTAGGCTTGCCTTTCGGACAGCGCGTGTGGTGGTCTGTGGTCGAAATGTGAATTACCCAATGAAGGAGCGCGTGTTCTGTGTCATACATACCGGTGGCTACGGCCAATTGGAAGGGTACACAATGGCTTCCAACTACCCCTCCCCCTCCAAAAAATTAAGACTCAATCATCTGGCGTTACGCAACACAGCAGTGGTAACAACGTAGTCCTTACCTCTTGCACTTACTCACAGCAGGTGTCGACGTTGTTTGTTTATTTTCACTCGATCAGACTCTGACACACATCACAGTCGGTAGGACTTCTCTGGACGAGGGATCGGCCCGTCGCAAAGACCTCTACCTGACAACAAAAACACTGTACAAGAGACAAACATCCATGCCCCCGGTGGGATTCGAACCCACGATCCCAGCAAGCGCTCGGCCGCAGACCTACGCCTTAGACCGCGCGGCCACTGGGATTGGCTAGCAGTGGTAAAAATAAAAAAAAATAATAATACTAATAATAAATGAACGTGTAAATAATATAAACAACATCGCATGCTCTCTGTCTTTCTGTGTGTGCCTGTGCCTCTTGCTCTCACAAACGCTTCAAACGACGAGGTATGGCAGAAATAGACTATTAGATGCACTATGTAGATTGTATGTAACGTGAAGTAATAAGTTATGGGGGAAAATTCACAAGATTTCTCTCTTTTTTTTCAAATAGGGAAAGGCAACCATTTCTTCCATTTTAGTGGTGTGGGGCGCAATACTAACCATACTGGAGAATTGGCCGATGATGCATAGGCTAAATACAGTTCCTAGAAAAGGTAGATTTCTGTCACCTGTTACCTTCATGGATATATGGTGGAGAAACAGACGCGGTACTCCTTCTGCGTAGCGACGGAGATAGGTTTTATGTCAGTAGCTACATGAAATCTCAGAGCAAGTGCTATTGCTATGCAGAAAAGTGCACGTCATCCAAGAATTGCCACTGCATGAGGAAGCGGTCGGTGTGTGGTGTGCTGCGAATGCGACTGGGACTGCTGGTTCCCCTTTTGCGTCAGGCCAGAAATTCACATCGCTCTGTAACACTCAGTCTGACAGCAGTTCTTGTCCGAACGTGGGAGAACCTACAGTATGTTATTCGGCAAGACTGTGTAACAGTTCTGTCCGCCCCAAAAATTTATATACGTTTTTTAAGTTGTGAAATCCATGTATTTTTGAGATGAATGTATTCAATTTATTACAGCAACTAACGCATATTATTAGTTACGTATGATTGTTAAAGACGTAATTCAGACATGTTTCGGCACAAACATACCATTCTCAGGGAGCGCAATAAGCCAGGCTTAAAACCAATTGCCAATGACAAGCTATTATTTACGTGGTTCCAGTCTGTAGTAGGCTCCCTTGTTAACCTTTTAAAGCCTAGCGGTAATTTTACGTACCACTAGGTGTAACATTAAAAAATTCTATATGGTGCTCATATTGCGTTTATGTGTTTTGTGTGAATCTCAGAACAAACAGCAACTTTTGCCTTATAAAACAGTAACAGACTGGTTTTCATAACCGTGGTCGAGAGTGTTTTCAGCGCGGTAGGCACTGAGCCCTTATATAAAACAGACACGCTTCGTCTTTAAAGGGTTAATGTCGTTTGGGTATAGAAGGTACAACTGGTACCGTTTTCAAAATATTATGGTTAAAATATGAGCAAATGTTTGTCACATAACAAATGTGATTTATACTATATACCTTCTTTTATAGAGTGTTTTTGGTGACAGAGTAATAGACGGCGGTTTGTGACCTCCGGGTTCGCCACGCATGAATCAATGCAACCGATTTTTACACGTGGGGCATGTTAAAGGTTAACGAGTGTAGTAGTGACCGTGACACTGGAAACAATCTGAAGATACGCACTCAGGATGTAGTGTCTTCGGTAACACCAGCAGAAGTTCGACGTCCAGCAAACAAAATGCGTTTAGATATGATGCGTGTCTGCAGATAACAAAATAAACTTCTCTCGAATGAGGTCAGTACAAACCTAATATTTACTGCAACGAATTGTACTGACGATTTTCACCAACTCCTTTAACCGTAATGAGTAAAAGGTTAACATTTTGCTGCAATACATTGAACTGGAGCCGATCCCCGTGGCCGCGCGTTCTAACGCCTAGGTCTGCGGCCGAGCGCTTGCTGGGATCGTGGGTTCAAATCCCACCGGGGGCATGGATATTTGGCTCTTGTTAGTGTTGGTGTTGTCAGGTAGAGGTCTCGGCGACGGGCCGATCCCTCGTCCAGAGGAATCATACCGACTTTGTTGTGTGTTTGAGTGTGATCAAGTGGAAATAAACAACGTCGACGCCTACTGTGAGTAAGTAGAAGTGGTAAGGGCTGGGAAACGGAACGTTGAACTGGAAAGAACAGGATATGAGCCAAGGCAAATCGGTTTAGTGGCGGGAAGTAACAAAAGATCTTTTTCAGATAAAATAATGACCCTGTAACTCATTATAACATTATAAATTATATTACCAAAGTATTACGTTAAAAACAAAGTGTTTTTATTCTTATAGTCAGTGCAGTAGGTAAGAAGGTTTATGAATTCTAAGAAGTCACTTCCGTCTCATGCCGAGGTTAAGAATGCAGGAAGCCATACTTTTAACGCTTCACAGGGTTCTTAGCGTGTTTTTGATTGTTTGGACTAACTTGTTAATGACCCCAGAAGGATATATCGCAGTACTCTGATTTCGGACAGTAGATGTTTCTGTGATCTTAGATGTCTGCAATGACAAGTCGAAGTTATTACCAGCTGCTATGTAGGGTGAAAGACTGACAGACTGACCAAGCAAGCAAGCAAGCAACCAGCCAACCAGCGAATTAACTGACTCATTGACCCACTCACTTGATGACTGACTGGTTGACTAAGTAACTGATTGGCTAAGTAACTAACTACGTGGAGCAGAGTCCTTTCTGAGAAGTTAAGAGGTCTTCAGCTAGTTAACAAATTTCCGATTTTTATGCAACTTGAAAGTTCATTGTCATGTTTACAAGAGGCTGCCATCTGCTCTGTTCTGAAATAGATGTATCCAGTTTAGTGCTGCCAGTCTTTTAATTGAAGATCTACTTTAATATTATCCTCCCTTCTACATCTAGGTCTTTCATATTTCTTCAGGCTTTGCAACCAAATCTATAGTTGTGTGTGTGTTTTCTCCCATACGTGTCACATTTCCCGTCTTGTCACCGTAATAATATCTGGCGAGCAGTACAAATCTTGAAAGTCCTCGTTATGCTGTTTTCTTCATCCTTCTTTTCCTTCATCCCTCTTAGGCCCACATATTTCTCCTAGCAACGAGTTCTCGTACATCATCAGCACGTGTTCTTTCCTTAACGTGACAGACCAAGTTTCACACTCACATAAAACAACAGGTGGAATTATATTTATATAGATTCGGATCATCTCCTTTGTTACGCCATGTCTACTGGCAGATAGTTGTCAGTAGTTGTTTGCCAGTACAACCCAGAAGAACGGGATCTTCAGCCGTACCGCTGTGAGGACATGAAGATTCTTACAATTTTAATACAGTTGAACCCCGTTATAACGACATGGGTTTATGCGACTCCTCTTCTATAGCGTAAGATATTCTGTGGTACCAATTAATTCCTCACTGCTAACCATAACGTTACACTACTCGGTTATAACAACAATCGTTTATAACGACACAAAATATTCAGTCTTTTCGTGAAGTCATAACCGAATTCGATCGCATTTATATTTATACATAGAAAAGGTGAAGGCAAAATATTATGAGCTGAGAATTAGCGGGCATTCCCCCATTTTAGTGTGACCATAATTGCTTCGTGAATGCAACTTCGATTTGTCAGTGTCATTTCCAAACATTTTAATTTTGCCGAAATTTCTAAGAATTTATTATCTACCTGTATGCTGCGATTTTATCCTGGCGAAACGTGAAAATACTCTTGCGTATATGTACAGCAATTACACATATGTGCGTACTTATCGTCACGTGTTAAGCAGACATTTGTCTTCATTGCGCATGACCCCGATTGCAGAGAAGTGGTATTACTTACTGCCATATGCGTTTACATCATGGTTTGTTGACAGAGTGGACATACAAGACAGTAAATATCAGGGTCCTGAAATGAATCCGCGTCGTGTCTTTTGGAACACACTTAGACGCTTACTACAAGCAGTTTGGTTATGCAGAAAGCTTCAGTGAGTCCGTCATCTCTGCAGTCACAACGTGTGTTAATTGTAGCCTATAATGAGCTAATTCAACACAATAACTTCCAGTCTCTTAACTGCCATGCAAACATTTCATTTCTTACAATTTCCCTATTTTGCTGATGGCTTTGTACAGGACCTTAATTATGGTTTTTCTTTGTTTGTTGTGTGTTTGTTTGTAGTCCTCCCCTTTCCTACTTGTTCACAGCAGGTGTAGAGGATTTATTTTTACTTGATCACACTCAGACACACACCACAGTCGGTAGGACTCCTCTGGACGACGAATCGGCCCGTCGCAGAGACCTCTACCTGACAACACAAACACTGTACAAGAGACAAACATCAATGCCCCCGGTGGGATTCGAACCTGCGATCCCAGCAAGCGCTCGGCCGTTGACCTAGGCCTCCGACCGCTCGGCCACTGGGATCGGCACCTTGATTTAGTAGCTCAAAAATTACGCGTTGACTGTGGGAGTGTCGCAGTTCGGAACAGCACACAGTCACGGTTTACTTACTGTAAAAATTTCATAATTCATATGCAGTGTAGCTTCTTGCATGACCGAATGCTCATGCAATCAGCTTCTTAGTCTTGCACACTTATAATGCACCGAGGTAACTGGGTGAGGATGGGGTTGTGAGGCATTATGGGTATTGTCTATTGAAGCTTAGTCACTGCGTCCTAACCCTTTTCGGAATTCATCCACCCTGCTGTAAGATGGATGCCGGGGAACCTTTCTGCGGGCAGAAAAGAACCGGAACCTGAATGTTACAACGTATCTTCTCTGTTAATAAGGTACAGACAGGGTGCAGAATTACCGCCAGTTCATTTCTATAGTGCGACGTGTACTGAAACAGTGGTGTATCAACTTGACCACAAAGTATTTTGTATTGCTGATCCTGCGTTGTGCCAGAATTCATTACAAGACCTAAAATAAATGGAATTATTAAGGCTATATTCTTAGAAATGTAACAGCTGTAAGAGCTGAGGGGTGCAAATAGAATAATGTCATATGGCAGGATTTATTTTAATTTTGGCATCCCTTTGGGATCATATTGAGGAAATATTGTAGACATGTCCGTTAATCACAACGCGCTTTTTAGTTCTATATTAGATTATCTGTACATAAAACATGCTTCGGCCACAGGGACCGTCATCGAATATCACCAAAAATAAGTAGAAAAAAATTAATTTGTTTGTACATAAAGCAAAGCAATCCGTTTAGAGGCCGTGAGGGTTCCAGGAAGTTGAGGCTTCCAGATTTCAAGACAGTCGGCACATGAAGGTGGTAAGCTGTTAGCCTTAGGCACCGCCTGCCTTAACCACCCAGAAGATATTCCTGGTATTCGTTTTTGTTAGAGGCTGAGTCGACTCCTCGGCCATATCAGTGAAAAATTCCAATAAGACCATGAGGAATAGAATCCGCGACCTTCCGGCTTATAGGGCAGTGCCTCATCCACCTGCGTCACCGCTTGCCTCTGTTGATATATAAACAATAACCTATATCAAGAATGAGATCTAATTCCTTCACATAAGATTGATATGTTGTTGTTTATAGAAACAAATTAATTTTTAAAGTTATATTTGATGACAGGCCCTGCAGCTGAAACATGTTGTATATGCAAGTAGCGTGACGTAAAAAGAAACAAGCGTGTTGTGATTGACGGATAGGTGATACCTTCCTCCGTGTTGTGATTGACGGGTAGGTGATACCTTCCTCCGTGTTGTGATTGACGGATAGGTGATACCTTCCTCCGTGTTGTGATTGACGGATAGGTGATACCTTCCTCCGTGTTGTGATTGACGGATAGGTGATACCTTCCTCCGTGTTGTGATTGACGGATATGTGATACCTTCCTCCGTGTTGTGATTGACGGATAGGTGATACCTTCCTCCGTGTTGTGATTGACGGATATGTGATACCTTCCTCCGTGTTGTGATTGACGGATATGTGATACCTTCCTCCGTGTTGTGATTGACGGATAGGTGATACCTTCCTCATCATAAGAACGGATTTCCTCACATTACTTAAAACGTGACTGGAGTGTTTAATGTTTCGTGGTGGCGTGGTGATGTGTGGGAGACTCTTATGAACGGACAGGTGGATGGCTACGTGGGAGTGATAAACTGCTCACAGTTCACTGCATCAGGCGTTCTTAACTAAAAGTGTCTGTGGAAGAAACAATTACGTGAACCTATATAGTGAAATAACACACCAGAACACTTGTATTCAGGTTTCATTGTCTCATTTTGTAAATTGGCATGTAGGAAAGGCTTGGAGGAAGAGGTTGGGGTGTTCAGTAGAGTGAAAATGCGAGTCCTTTGTCTTTGAAGTGTGTTATGTTAATGATGCCGTCAATTGTTAAAATTTTACAGCGTTGGGGGTAGGTGCATATAAGAGTACGTGACATTGGTGGAATGACGCTAATAGGAGAAAACAGAAACTCTCAGAAAGAAACCTGTCCCAGGGCCACTGTGTCCAACAGATACCAATATGGGCCGGCCTGGGACCGAACTGTATGCTCCGCGGTGAGACGCCGGCGACTGCTGGCGACTTAACGGCTTAAGTTGCACAGCCGCGTCATTTGTTACGGCCAACACAGCCGAAACAAAGCACTCTGCTTTGCAGTCTCGTTCAGTCACCTGAGGAGGGAAAATGAACACCGACTTGTGGTGCAGTTGGTTGATGCAATGAACTACAAGCCGGAAGGTCGCGGGTTCGATTTCCGATGAGGTTATTGAGATTTTTCATTGACTTAATCCTTCCAGCCCTGTAACAGCAATGTGTACTGGAGATACCTCCTGGGCCGGTTCATAGGGCAGACATCCTTGGCACCATCATGTGCCAATCTTCTGGAAATTCTGAGAACCTAAACCTCGCGGATCCCTTAGGGCCTGTCCAGTCCTGCACAGGGATAGCTTTACCTATATAATTGCGTGGGATGAAATATTGACAGAACAGTGATACTGGCAGGCTTCATGAGGGTCCATAGCTCTGCTTCTGTAGGCCTGTGTTTTTATGTTTGCTGCTTTGGTGACACGGTAGTGTCCGGTAATGCCCACTGCATTAGCAAGAGAGAAGAGCACGGGTGCACAGATTTTCAAAAAATCTAGAAACCACTTTAAAATTCTAGGCGCCAGAAGGGTGAATTAAGCAAGTTCCGTACTATAGCACCAAACATATTTGGCGCCAACGTACAAAATTGAGTAGTAACGCCTGGATTTGTGCACAACCGAAGGGCAGGGGTGTTCAGAATGTCGAGCTTTTATATGGCCTGTTAGCATTTACTTTAATCCTTTCAAGCCTAGCGGTTACTTTACGTACCACCAGATTTAACATTCAAAAATTCTACGTTCAGCCCACACGGAGTATGTATGTGTTTTGAATGGATCTCAGAACAAACAGCAAATTTGGCTTATACAGCGTTAACACACCTGTTTTATATAACCGAGGTGGACAGTGTTTACTGCGCGATACGCACAGAGTTCTGATATAAAACAGATACGTTTTCTATTTAAAGGGTTAAGTTGCTAGTACGAAGACTGTGTAATGTACATTCACCATAAAGACGGCGCTTTTTATGACCGCAGTATTGAATGTAGCCGATCCCAGTGGCCGCGCGGTCTAAAGCGTAGGTCTGCGGCAGAGTGCTTGCTGGGATCGTGGGTTCGAATCCCACCATGGGCATGGTGGACATTGTACAATGTTTGTGTTATCAGGTAGAGGTCTCTGCGATGGACCGATCCCTCGTCCAGAGGAGTCCTATCGACTGTGGTGTGTGCTCGAGTGTGATCAAATGAAATCACAAAAACCGTCAACAAGTCAACCGTGAACAAGTAGGTAGAAGAGGGAATGACTAAGAAAGTATTGAATGTAGTGTTAGATGCGTTCACAAGACACGCTACCTCCACGCGCCGGATCACCTCACGAAACCGCAACCTTTGTTGTTATTTTGAATGCTCTTTATGTATAGTGCACTGTGTGTAAAAAAAAGGTAAAGCAGTCCCATTACAGGCCTGGACAGGCCCAGAGGGTTCCAGGAGGTTGAGGCTCCCAGATTTCTAGAAAATCGGCGCTTGAAGGTGGTAAGGTTGTCAGCCCTACGCACCGGCCGCGTTTAGCCCCCAGGAAATATTCCTGGTACTCATTTCTGTCAGAGGCTGAGTCGACCCCAGGGCCATAATGCGACCGACAGGATTATGTCAATGAAAAAATCCACTGACACCATCGGGAATCGAACCCGCGACCTGCCGGTTTGTAGCGCAGTGCCTCAACCAACTGCGCCACCGCGGCACTGTGTGTAGGTTGCTTATATCAGTTCCGTCATCATACCGAAACTTGAGTGCAGATTACGCGGCTGCGCTACCATGTTGCTTAAGGAAGACAGTTTATGACATCCAATGGCTTTCTTTTTTCAGCGAACCTTGTACAAGTGGATTTCTATCAGGAGCTGGTATAGTCACTCGCTACTGGCTTCAAGGTGCGGGGTTCGAACCCCAATCCGGAAAAGTGATTTTCTTTTCTGTATATTCGTCCAGGCCGGCCCAGAGGTCCACACAGACTCCTGTAAAATGGGTACTGGGGCACTTTCCTGTGGGTAAAGCGACAGGCAAGAGATCTTGACCACCCAGCCCACACCTAACGCCGAAGCATGAGTGGGTCTATAATTCTGCTTTCCCCTCTGTGCCCCATTGGCATGTTACGGGGCGAACTTCACCTCCGTTACTGTATTTATATTATTGTCGTTAACGTTTATATCCGTGAGGCGGACAGACACACACACATCTGAAAATAGAAGCTGATTCTCGTGACCATAGAAAGATGAAATAGAACCACAGACTTTCGATACTTTCTAATGAATGATGCACTTTTACTTCTTAATGTTCTTGGGCGACGTTATCCATTTCTTGGCAGCTTAACAACTCCGAAGCTGCTTGTGCCTTACCTCTTCTGCGAATTTCAAATTTCTGTCTTCTGGGTTGTGATTTCGTGTAATCTCATTTGAGGATATCAGTGTTTCAGACAGACATGTTACTTCAGACTTTAGCCTCGTATTTCGGCGCTGAGGATGGAAAGAGCATTTTTCTTTGAAACGTTTATATTGATCGGTAAGACGCACGGCATCATAAGCCGGAACTCAATAATCTGAATGGAACACTGCCATTAAAACCTCCTATCCTACTCGGCGTATTATATGTGAGTTGTATAGGTGAAGAAGTTCGTACTTGCGCAGGCCTGCCAGGCCTATCCTGCTTTGTTCACAGAATTCGTGTTTGTTGGGCCGAAATATTTCCCTGCAAACCTTTGCAGAGTAATTCGGATTTGACAGTAAGGAAGTGACTGTTTTAATTCGTAACTTATTCTTCTGCGGTCATCTGGAGTCAGATAGAAACAACACGACTAACACCAATAACATCAACATCAGTAGCAACAGTAACCATAGATGTCTTTGCGGTTGTTTCTGTCGATTAACCTTTTAAAGCCTAGCGGTAACTTTACGTACCACCAGGTTTAATATTTAAACATTCTACGTGGTGCCCACATTGCGTTTATGTGTTTTGTACGGATCTCCGAACAAACAGCAACTTTTGCGTTATAAAACATTAAGAGATTGGTTTTTATAACCGAAGTGGAGAGTGTTTACAGCGCGGTACGCACTGAGTCTTTATATAAAACAGATGCGCTTCGTCTTTAAAGGGTTAATTGTTCGCATTTCCCTTTCTTGCTAGTGTTTAAAGTAGCAGCACTTCTAGAATGTCATTTTTTGGTGATACGGTTTGAGTTTGGCTCCTGCTGTTGTGTGGTAAACGGGAAGCAGTGTTCGCTAGGAACTTGTTCCGCAGAAGGTCACCGTACAATGTCAGGGTTGCTCTAGCCCCGAGGCACAGGCTAACATGATCAGTCAACGAAGCAGGGATACTGTGACTTCACCGTTATCGACTTTGCTGACGGACACCTAGCTGCTTGATTCGGCGCTGGAAACAAGTTCATGGAGACCCTACACGAACTTCGCGTTTCACTCTGCCGTGAACAAGGAAGTGGGGTCTACCTTCCGAACCACTTGGAAGAGCGAGTACCGCGCGTGCGTGACGTGGGTTCATATCCAACAAATGTCATTACCGTAACTGGAATTCTTCGTGAATTATCGCTTCGCTGATTGCCTGATCGTAGCTGAATCTGTTCTTTAGAACATGAGTGGTATTTCTCCTCATTTCAACATCAGTGTTATGACCTGGCCCTGGAAACTTCGGTGGTGCGTTAGCTGTCTTTAGGCGATTGTATTTGTCGAAGAGATGGGCACAAATAACCTACATGACACTTATTTCCTATGAACTGAATTTGACTTATTTTCTTTTAAGTCCATGGAACAAAGCCTTTCTTGAGAAGCTAATGGTTGCTCACCTAATCAAGAAGCAGTCCATCATCTTATGGAGCCCCGAAAGCTCCCGTGTTTATAAGGGCCTGCCCTTTGTCCCTCTCCCTTTTCATATGCATCCAGAGTATATATTTACACCGTATTTATTTTACCGTAATCCGCGCAGTTTCGACTGTGTCTACAAAACCGTCTCGTCCTTGCAGATTTTCCGATTAAATTTTATGAATTTTTTATGTAATTCGTTCTATAATTTCTCTGTATCTTATAATTCTTCATGGACTGCTAAATATTGTTTAGCCCTTTAAAGACGAAACATATCTATTTTATATAAGGACTCAGTGCGTACCGCGCTGTAAACACTCTCCACTTCGGTTATAAAAACCAGTCTCTTAATGTTTTATAAGGCAAAAGTTGCTGTTTGTTCTGAGATCCGTACAAAACACATAAACGCAATGTGGGCACCACGTAGAATTTTTTAATGTTAAACCTGGTGGTATGTAAAGTTACCGCTAGGCTTTAAAAGGTTAATATGCTGGAATATTCAGACCGCCCTTCTCGAGTAGATCACCCTAGTACAAAAAGATAAAGCTCTTCATAAGTAATTATCCGCTCTACTCTTTTTTCGCCCACATGTCTGAATAATATCGCAATATGCATGTTCTCAGACAGCCTTCACGTCGCTCAGTAATTCTGAAGTGTGTATACGGACGCGGAAATATATATATGAGCCACTGACCGTCTGTGATACTGAGACCTTCGTTGTTGTGTTGCACAGCGTAGCTTTGTAGTTGTTACCGACACGCTGTCCCGGCATGTTGCACAGCGTAGCTTTGTAGTTGTTACCGACACCCTGTCCTGGCATGTTGCACAGCGTAGCTTTGTAGTTGTTACCGACACGCTGTCCCGGTATGTTGCACAGCGTAGATTTGTAGTTGCTACCGAGAGTCTGTCGCAGTATGTTGCACAGCGTAGATTTGTAGTTGTTACCGACACCCTGTCCCGGTATGTTGTACAGCGTAGATTTGTAGTTGTTACCGACACGCTGTCCCGGTATGTTGCACAGCGTAGATTTGTATTTGTTACCGACACGCTGTCCCGGTATGTTGCACAGCGTAGATTTGTATTTGTTACCGACACGCTGTACCGGTATGTTGCACAGTGTAGATTTGTAGTTGTTACCGACACGCTATCCCGATATGTTGCACAGCGTAGATTCTTAGTTGTTACCGACACGCTGTCCTGAAATATCCGTAACCGCAAGCATGCAACGTCCCAGAAACGAAGGCCTGAACTTCACCACTGTGAAACCAAAAATATCGTATTGTCTCTGATATTTCTGTGCTGGTGTGCACAGGGTAGTTGCATTCTTATTGCGTATGTGTCTTACTGCTGCTTGATCTTGTACTCTGACATAGTCTTAACTTGCTGCCCTGCCTGCCCTGTTACTGTAATTGTCACTTATAATTGACTGCAAAAGAAATGTAACTTAGATTTGTGTGGGATATGTGCTTTCCGCAGCAGTGAAAACTAAGTTTATTGCCCCCGGGCGTTGACACCATGTAGTCGCGGTGGTTATTGACGTTTCATACGATAGAAATATGGGTTAAGACAGCAGGATCCTCGGAAAGATCGGTAAGAATATAAAATTCTACACTATGAGCATGCCGCAATCTGAATTACGAATTTTGTCTTCTCTTGGTTGCTGAAAATCAACCCAATATGGCACGACTTCGTGAAAACGAAGCTGAATCTTAACGTTCCTAAGAACTTTTAACAGGCCCATGAAAGATGTCCAATAATGTGATCACCTTGGGCTATGAACTTTGGAAAGAAAACTTAATTTGTAGGCAAGTAGATATTTAAAACTGACGAGGAGGAAAAAGTCATTCTCTGTGAAATTTCATAAATATAGTCTTATACGCGTATGTAATTAAAATATCGACATGAAGACTGTAGAAGTAAGCTGGACAGAATGGAAACAAGACGCGGTATGCAACGAATTTTGCTACTTAATCATACGTCGCTTCCTCTGTGTGTAAGAGAGTTGTTGACTCATTGAGTGACAGGCTGTCTTAGAGTATAAGCCAAAGATTAACTGCCTCCATAATAAAGACGCACCATTGGTTACTCATTTTCTTCCACTTACATCCTCACAACCTTCCTAAAGTAATATTTATTTTAGAGTCACAAATTCTTCTCGACCTTTAAGCGGCAGCAACGAACGTGTCTGCACTGCCAAGTTCTACATAAACAGTCAGATAGACACGGTAATTAAAATTAGACTCTTTAAAACTGGCGTAGTAGACTACAAAGCGGACACTTTGTGGTATCGCTACGGAGTGGGCGAGTTGTGCGACGGCTCCGGGCTGCAGAATAAGAAGGGCGACAAAATGAATAATTTAAAAGCAAAAAATTTGATTTACTGTCAAAAAATTTTATATCGCTGGGCCAAACGAAAGGAAATTCTGTAAATAACCGTGATTTTTTAAAAGTTCGTCATTACTGTTAGGGACGGCTATCGTTATTATTCGTACCGGCCACCAAAAGCCTGGCTATGCCACTGGGTATCGCAGAACACTTTGCAGTTCTCGTAAACCTTTTAAATGGAGTGGTCGCTATGTACATATAGCGTCTTCTGTAACATTAAAACATGCATTTTATTCACGCAGTGTATTTAGTGTGTTTCTTATTATGTTACAGTAATCAGCGATTATTTCTATGGACGGCATTAATGGACTGGTGTTTGTAGTGGAGACCAAGTGTGTTGCTGTGACGCAGGAACCCGAATTCGGACTCGGTTATAACGTCATGAAAGGCACTGAATATTTTGTGTCGTTATGAATGAGTGTTCTTATAACCGAGTAGTATAATGTTATGGTTAACAGTTAGGAATTAATTGATACCACAGGATATCTGACGCTGTATAAAGGGGAGTCGCATAAACCGATGTCGCTTAACCCGGTTTCGTCTATATTTTTAGGAGAGTGGTGCCTGACTTTCTATAACCGCGAGTTACTCAGACACGTGTGGTTTGGCGAAGTGCCACAAAGGGTTTTTGATTTACTTTACTTAGTCCTTCCCTCTTATACCTACTTGTTCACAGCAGGTGTCGAGGGTTTTATGATTTCACAAAGGTCTCTCACCGTGCAATTAGTTTTGGATCAAATATAATCGAACTGTTTGCAGGTTCTGATCCCATAAGGTTTACCTTATAATGACTGACGAATTTTTCTTGCATTTAAAATGAAAATATCTACAGGCCATTTAAGTACCACTGAGTGCTTTCAAACAATTAGGTTTTACAGTTTCTCTAAAGGTTTAGTAGAAGCATAATGTACTTAGGTTACACACAAGAATTGAATAAGCCTACATTTGTAACATTACAGCCTAAGTCTTCATGCCATTAGATATTTGAACAGGAGCACCTGAACCAATTACAAGCTATTCTTTTCGAATAATTGCGTTTAGAGCTCATCACGCCAAAATATAGTAGAATTAATCGTAGTCCTTACCTCTTCTACCTACTTACAGCAGGTGTCGGGGTTGTTTACTTGCACTTGATCACCCTCAAACACACACCACAGTCGTTAGGACTCCTCTGGACGAGGGATCGGCCCGTTGCAGAGACCTCTACCTGACAGCACAAACACTCACAAGAGACAAACATCCATGCCCCCAGTGGCATTGGAACCCACGATCCTAGCAAGAGCTCGGCCGCACACCTACGCCTTAGACTGCGCGGCCACTAGGATCGGCAGGGTTTTTAATACGTAGCGTTAATATAATCAGTGTCTTAATATTATATCTTACTGAAGGCTCCACTCTTCAGTTAGCAGAGGGTCGAGGGCCACAGGATTCAAAGGATTGACGCGTACAATTAAGACGAAAAGTAGTTGGACGCACAGACAGGGTGGAAATGAGGGCCCAGATATTCTGGAAATTAATAGCATGTCGGACCCATTCATTCATTCGCTCCAAGCATTTACAATTTCGACGCTACGAGGAAGTGAGGGACTAGTTTCACCCTTTTTCCTCCCGATGAACGTAGAAGAGGGTGCTGAGTGTGCCCCCGGAATAGTTCAAGAGAAGGAGCAATAAATGTTTTCCAACCCCTAGCCTAATCAGTGACTCACACACGCACTCGCAAGCACACACATATATATTATTTTATAGTTGATATATTACGCAAAGAAAAATACAAAGATCGAATTTGCTTTAGAAGCAGTTGTCATAAATACCTCTAAATCACTACACAATAAACTACGGGAGGTTTTCATTTTTCTGTGGCGCTACAGCCCAACTCGGGCCTAGGCCGCCCCATTGTCGAGGTTTCTAGATCATGCACATCTAGGCACGCGGTAGGACTCCTCTAAACGAGTGGTCAGTTCGTCGCAGAGGCTGCTACATACACAACACACAATACAGGGGTTTACCTTAAGCAAATAGGGCAGCTTTCGATCTTTCAGAAAATTTTATGTGAAGAATACTTCTATTCGTAGCGGTCAGATTTCTGAGTTAATCTTAGTCCTTCCGTCTCCTCTCCGTGCTGCATGTGTTTTTCCTCCAACGAAAAAAAAACGCATATCAGTCGCAGTGCTACCAACTGCATTCTTTTAAGTAAATTCACGGGCCTTGTGCTGAAAGATCGGGGTTAGTTTTTCGGCAGGGGCAGGTAGGACTAGCTTTTACTTCTCACCGATTTCATTCGGTTTCGGTAACCTTCTGCCGGAGCCAAGGGGTCGGATTGTGAAGCTGACGTTCAGAGTGTGTGCCGCTTAATTATCCTTTCTATATTCCCCTTACGGCGTGTTGATTACACGCAGAAGAAATTTATCTTGTTGTCGCTGTTGTCGCTTTAGACTGATTGCAGCAACTACCGATTTGTCCTATGTATAAGGTGTAGTCCTGCTCTTTAACTCCGGAACTAATGGTTAACTAAGTAAGCAACTAGTTAAAACGCAAGCAAATTTAATAAATTGGGTGAGTAAATAGCAAAATAATTAACTATTTAGCTATAAATAAATCGCCCACAAACTTCCTTGAAGGAAGTCATTCTAGCTGACCTTGACCAATATGCGTTAACGTGTCTCATCTCAGGCGTGTATTGTCCATCTTCGCAGGTTTAGTTGTGTAAATCTTACAGAGCCTCCTGTTACGTTGCGATTGCGTACTGACAGTTTATAAAGTGACGTCCTATGAAATGAAAATCCTCTGTTCGGTCTTTGGTAGATACGCTGTCTTTCGTAGGAAGTATGCCCTGTAAATTGTGCCTTAATTTTCCTAGACATACAGTATCTGTTCCCTTTATACGCTCTAAGTTGCCCCATATTTGTCACAGACATCCCATACCTTTTGCTGTATAATCTTCTTTCAGTGAAGGACCGATTGAAGTTTCTGTTAATTCATAAACCTACACGACGAAACGACAGTGCGTAAGGATCTGTATGATTGGGATTGAATGTCTCAAGTTTTGTGTTGTGTAATAAACAAATGTCATGTCTTTTGAAAACAGAGTCACTGGCTGTCTTTCGACGTGTGCTGTAACAGAGCGACAGTGTAATGGCCTTTCCTTATCAGATGACCATCTGCACCAACGGGTCTCTCATTATTGTCGCAGTGCCTTTGCAGGCAGCAGACGGACAAGAAGTTAGTATTTCTAGCTAGACCGCATCTTGAGTGACTCTGGTTATTTTTGGTGTGTTGCATTCATGTGTTAGTGCAGAAAAGGCAAATGTCAATGTTCGGTTTAAGATTTGAGGTATTTACCGCGATAAGAATTTGAATTGTGGTCTTCTAGCATTTGAAGTCATATAATTTTGTTGAAAAGGTACGTTCCTTCGAAACGTCAGTACATTTGTAGTGGGCAAAGTGGTAACACTCGAAGAATATTGCTCTTCACGGTCACGGCCGTGACAGCTCCAAACTTCACGCAATTCGTATAACATTTAAAGGCGCGTTTGCAAAATTGCGAAAAGCCAGTATCACCTCATAGTGTCTGTCTGTCCATCCGTCCGTCCCTCCGCATGGAGCAAATCGGATATCACTCAAGGACTTTTTATGAAATTTAATATTTGTGTATTTTTCGAAATCGGCCGAGGAAGTTCAAGTTTCATTGAAATGTGACAATAAAAACGGATACTTTACATAAATGTACCTATGCGTATATGTGGTAATATCTCTTTCTTCTTAGAACGAGAAAGATTTCGGACAAAAGTTGTAGAGAAAATCAAATCAAATATTTTATGTTCAGAAACTTTTTTTTCCGAAAATCGTGCCGTTTATGAGATAATGTGGAAAGATATTGTAAAGCCACACAGGCCACAGATGACAATATAATACGGCGCATGCGCATTTCAAACTGAATAACTAAGGCCACACACACACACACACACACACACACACACACACACACACACACACAGAATGTGTAATACTTATTGCTTTCCACGGCAACAATGGTTTCGCAAAGGCGCCCCGCTGTTACGTTTATATGTACGTTGCCTCTCTTCTTACTAATGTTGCGACTTCTTTTGTTATATATTGTATTCTGACTAGCAGTGATGTTAATGTGTTTGTTTCTTGTAAAGTCTAGGGAATGCTGGATTCTATGACACGGGCACGTACCTTGACGTTGGAGGGTGTCGCTTCTATGCAGCTTACTTCATATTACATGGCGCCTAAGTTACTGCTGACATTGTAGCGAAGAATGTCATCCAGTACTGCGTAACAATGAGTTCATATTCAGTAGGCCTAAATGCAGGGCGAACTTATGTATTTCACACTTCCCCTTCACAATTCAGGTTGTTCAATAGGAGCAGACGCCTTCCTCCTGCCTGTGCACTATGCTACGCTGAGGAATGGGTGCATATACGAAAGAAACCTTGTAGAGTTTTGTATTTCAGCATTTCGAACACCTGTTCATACATATGGTCCAATCACTGCTCTCTGCAAGTGTTTGTTGCCACGGAGCCTAGTGCCCGTACTGGCGGGATGTTCTGCCTTCCTGCACAATAGTTTCCAGTGAGAAAGACAAAGCCAGGTTTCGGCAAATAACACTGAAACTGTATGTTTCTCAATGGCGTTGTGCTTTTTAATTTGTTCACTGATATCACCAGTACCATTCTTTCGGCTATTCATTCCAGTTTTCTTATATTTCAAGCTTTACTTTATGACAAATACGATATTGAGACTTGGCGTGCAGAACATAACCTTCATTATTATCACTTGTTGTTCTTGTTGTTGTTCTTAGTCTTGTTTTTCTTGGTCTTATTCTTCTTCTTCTTCTTCTTCTTCTTGTATGGCTCAACAGCCCAGTGTCAAAGCCTTGGCCTCCTGCTTCTGTTTTCGAGGCGTGTGGTGCTTTACAGTGACAGGTTGTCAGTCTTTCGCCCAGCACCCAACCTGGAGGACCAGGTCTCTGTATTTATAACCCCCGGGGACAGGGTAACCCAACTATATCGCCAGGCATTGGCCAGCAGTGGACCTCGGGCGAGCCACTTCCCGCGCTCACAGTTATTTATTATTGCCACACCCACGGGAATCGGTTTACTAGTAAAAGTTACGAACTACCTTATTGACAACACGCTAACTCAGAGACTTTGTATAAGTGTGTTCTTTGTACAAGTATGTTCTTTGTGTGTGTTCTTTGTGTAAGCTTGTTGTTTGTGTAAGCGTGTTCGTGTAAGCGTGTTCTTTGTATAAGCGTGTCTTTGTGTAAGCGTGTTCTTTGTGTGAGCGTGGTCTTCGTATAAGCGTGTTCTTTGTGTAAGGGTGTTCTTTGTGTAAGGGTGTTCTTTGTGTAAGCGTCTTCTTTGTGTAAGCATGCTCTACGTATAAGCGTGCTCTTTGTGTAAGCATGCGTTTTGTATAATCATGTTCTTTGTATAAGCGTGTTCTTAGTGTAAGCATGTTCTTTGTATAAGCTGTTTCTTTGTATAAGTGTGTTCGTTTTATTTACTAAATGTTACTCTCGTGGAGGCCACGGCATATCTTGGCCGGTCAGTCTCATGCCTTTCATTGTGGAGGTTCGGGTGCAATTTCAGGCTAGCCCACGTAGGATTTTACTGGGCACAGTGGCACTGGGAAAGGGCTTTCTCCGAGAAATTCGGGTTTTTCCTGTCGCTGGCATTCCATTATTTCACAGTACCCGTATTACGTACGCATATCACCGACGCTATAACATCTTAACCCTTCCCATCGCCGTTAAATAAGACACTGCGAGGGTAATAAAAATGGAACTCTCTTGGATTGATCTTCGACGCTTCTGTTCTCTTACTCTTGCTTTTTCGCTTCTCATAAGTGAGTAGGCAACCGGTATGTGGAATGCTGTGCAGCGCGTACCATTTATCACTTCAGAAGTATGCAAAGAACCATTTCCGTAATTCCACCTGTGGGCTACTTGTTAGGGTCAGATGAGGAGAGACCCGTTTCTGTGGAGGTCAGAGACCGTGTCCAGTAGGCATTATACAGTACTGCAAGTCTATGGAACCGGTCAGTCCTCCCCAGGTTTCTGTCATGGGGTAACCTCTGATATTATAACTTGTTTGCAGTGGCGTTCACAGTGGAACAATTCGGCCGAACCTAAAACACGAATTATCGTTACGAACTGCTCTCGACAAAACATTTCTATACATTTCTGAGATCCAGAGGTTTAGAGTACCTTGGCCTATCTGTCCAATCTGAGTAGATATTTCACTGATTCTTTTAGGTGTAGATGGGGGCTGATCGGGGCCCCTAAACGTTTTTTAATTTTGGTTTAGACACGGACTGTGAGAAAAGTTCAAAGAGTGAATGCCTGAAAATGATTTCGACAGGTACCTCGCCACTTTTCCCTTCTCTGTCTCTGTCTCTCTCTCTCTCTCTCAAAGTCGTAGAGAAGTCTTCTGTGTAAGGTGATTAGGGCATTAAACTGAGCAACACGTGTGAAGTCGGACCATTTCAAGTTTTTTGCTTGTCCCAGCACGAAATCCGAGAAATTTTCGAAGAGAATGCGAAATTCGGTTCGACTGTACTATCACTGAACTCATATAAACTGGATCTGTGAATGATATTATGAAAAGCACTGAGATGACAGCGTGTGGCTGGGGCCCACCTCCCGCACACGCTACCGTCTGAGTTATAAGGACTCTACAAGCATAGTATTGCTCTTCTATTTTACGTTCTTCATACAAATATGATGTTTGATTAAATTAGTTTACTATTTAATCTCTTAATTTTAAGTAGTTTAGAATATCAATGGATCTGTTGGATTTACGATTGCGTGCGTGCGAACGGAATAGTATGGGATTCTCTTACATTTACGTACTCGAAGAACTCAGTTACATAAGTTTCAATCAGGATATCGTAGTGTAGTATAAACCCTTGAGACTTAATTTAATATTCGAATTTATTTCTAATGCAACGTATTTCGGCCTCTGTTACATGTTAAGGGTTCTTAGCGGCCACCTTTCTGCTATTATGTAGATACCGTTTTGCAAGAAAATTCCTGAAGGTGGCACAAAATGGGCAGAATTTCGATTTTAATAAATTCTAATGTAACATCCTATCTAATGGCACTATAGGTCTAATTACATATAGCCACAAAATGAATTGTGATGCATTTGCCATGAAATGAAGTAATCGTAAAGGAATTCAGATGTTTCTGCCATGAAAAATAGTTAAATTACTATAAAATAAATACTTGGAAAACTGAAAGAATTTTTAGTCTGATTCTTAATACTGAAATGTATTACAGTTAACCTTCCGTCATATTCTTGTGTGTTCGCTCGTCACTATCATATCACGAGTCTTCTTAATTTCATCTTTTTATGTACTCTCAAGTTATCTTGTTTTATGTATGCATAATGTCATAATCACATTTGTTTACATGTGATCTTTTTATATGTTCGCGTCTCGCCACCATCATGTTTTGTGTTTGGAGGTCATAATTTGTTACGTGTCCGCATAACGTCGTCATTGTGTTCTGGCATGTCATGTTATTATGTTTTCGCATATCATAAGTGTCATCATGTCATCATGTTATGTGTTCGCATGTCATCGTTTTTATTCGTGTGCCATCGTGTTCTTTATTATAAAGCGATCATTATTTTATGTGTTTGCATGCGATCGTATGTGTGGGACGGGACAGGGTAGTCGGTATAGCAACTCGGTACGGGCTGGACGATCCCAGAATCGAATCCCGTTAGGGGTTAGGTTTTACGCAACCGTCCAGAACAGCCCTGGGTTCCACTCAGCCTCCAGTATAATAGGTATTCTGGTCTATTTCTGGGGTTAAAGCGGCCGGGGCGTGGCGTTCACCACCCACCCTCTTCTACCACCAAGGTTAATGAAAGGAAAGAGCTATACCTCTACTCCCCCTCTGCCCTCATGGTCTGTTCTAGCGTGAATTTTACCTTTTTTCACGTTATGTCATGTGCATTCGCATGGTGTCGTCTTGGTACATGTTCGCATGTCATCATATAGTACATTAGCGTGTCTTCATCCTATATGTTCGTATATCACATGTGTTCGCATATCGTCTTATGTACTCGCAGAATGTCATTATTACGTCACGTTCTCGTGTCATGGTGATACCTGCTTGCAAGACGTCTTACGTGTTCGCGTGATGTCAACTTGATTTTAAAAGTTTGGGCCAATCCTTTACGATTGTACCACCAAAATGCCCTTTCTACTTCTCAAATAAGGAGTTTAAAAGTATATTGTTACAAGGATTGGGATGCAAAACCGGTATTCATTGCTTGCCCGAATAACGTGTGATTGACGAATTTCAGAAGTATGTCCTTGTCCTTTATTATTCTTACATGGTTAGTTATATTTTGTTACCTTACTTCGATGGGTTTTATTATGCTGTCTTCATGCTTAAAAGATATGCGTATGATGTCACATAATGTTTGAACCACTTGACGGATTTTCGAGACATGTTTAAATATTATGCCTCTTTTTCCTTTTCCTGTGGCGCAACAGCCCAAATCGGGCCTAGGCCCCCGCCTTTTGGAATTTTTTTAAATCACATTCATTTAGACACTCCACACTCGGTAGGATTCCTCTGGGCGAATGATGAGCCCGACTCGGAGACCTCTATCTACAAAACACTCACAAGGGACAGATTTCCATGCCCCGGCGGTATTCGAACCGACGATCCCAGCAAGCCCTCGGCCGCAGGCCCACGCCTTAGACGGCGCTGCTACTGGGATCGGCATTACGCCACTGGAGACTTCCTAATCGTTTTACTTCTTAATCTCGTACCGTAAAATGACATACGAGAAGGGAAAGCTAGTATGTGTCTTCTGTTAATATAAATATTTTTACCAGCACTATCTTGGCCATGCAACAAATAGTGAAGTCCTGGGGCTAGATGTGTTTCATGTGTATTATAGACATGGTGACATCAACAGCTTTGATGTTATATCTGGCAAATTAAAGCGAATTTGAAGGTTGTTGGCATCAGAGATTCTTCTCAGAACCTCCTAATACTGGCCACTCTAATAGAATAATGAAATTAACTGTAGTCCTGACAGAAATAAGTTGCTAATAAAGCAGAAGTCAAGGCTTCCACGCCGACAGGCCTCGAGCGTCCGATATGTAGGCTAATTATGTAGTTAAATAAAGGCTGTACCGCAGAGAACTGCTACAGGTTGAGAGAATCAAATTATTGGACGTTATAACTTTTTTTATACTTTTCATTGTCAGCAACCCTTCGTGATTATAGTTAATCGTCACCGTAAGGATGGCTTATTGTGGAAATTAACGCCTTCACATAAATGATCTTGCTTCTGCCCCTGAAGATATTACCGAAATAGTTTACCGCATAACTTGCCAGGCACTGTACATTGGTGAAGTTTAGGCTATGGAATTTTGGGTTTTGATAGCGTCTAGATATGTAGATTGTTACAGCCGTTTCTGGAACCCGCTGTCTCTGTATTTTACTTTCCCCGCACGCGAATGAAACATTTATCTCGCAGTTTGCCCAAGGGAACTCGCCAAATTTTTCTTCCCAAGCTTCGTACTGCGAAGTCCCGTCTAAGTAAGGGCTTGTAATGACCCCGTTTCTGTTCTTGCAATTGCTGAACTTACTATATTTGGTAACAATAAACACTGACTCGTCACTTACCACTGTCTTATTTTTGGGACGTATTAATTTCATTTATTAAATTTCACTTATTTTCGAATAGGAGTTATGTTTTTAGGGTGCTCTTTATGGCTAATATTTTATAACAATAAATTAATTTCACTCTTGATTTTATAATTTACGACCAAATGTACTTTGAAAACAGATTTCTTGCGTTTTTTCATGTTCGAGTTTGTAGTGTTGGCATATATGTCTTGAAATAATTTCTCGGCAATTGTGATCTTAGGAACGCTACACTCTGAATTTTTGAGAAAGTCAGTATTGCAGCTACGTTCCATATGAGACAGATGAGCATCACATGCGTTTTTTTTTCTGTCCCATTACAGCGACATTAGAGTAACGTCGTTGATATAACATTGCAACAAATTTTGGGATTATGTCAATCTTCTGTTTCACGCGGTTGCAGATTTTGAATTCCATGTTGACTGTATTTTTATTATACATGTACCCGTATATTTATCATTTAGCAACACTTCATACCTTCCTGTATAGTTTCTGTTTCCAATTATGGTTTGCGAAACTGTGTCAAGTGTCACAGTTCTTATTCTTACCGAGATAGAAAACCAAATCGAAGAAATGGCACAAAATAAACAAAAAAAATAAAATGGATGGCGCTGAAGTAAGTAGTATTACACCTGGTTGTGATGATGTTACAACGATGACAGAGAGGGAAATATGTCAGTTCAAACTACAGTGTATGATGTGGCTGGAAGTGCTAAAATATTTAACAGTTCAAACGCAACTGAAGAAAATGCAAATTTTCTGGGGTGTTACGCCCTTTCGGCTGGTAAAAGTTACCGACGTTTCATAGGACCGCAGTGTTTAATAAGTCTTGAATTCCATTCTATGTGTTGATTGTAATCCAGCAGATAAACATTAATTACACTTTGTGGTGACGGTATTAGCGACAGCTCCACAATCCTCCTGCATGTTGTGGGCGTGTTATTGTTGCAGAACACGCCCTTCTGGCAATTCATTCAGTAGGGCGGGATGGTGGGTGGCCTCTGTTGTGAACTCAGGATAAAAAAGTGGTCTGGATTGTTTCAGCTTCCTTCTTCAGAGCGTACCATATACTTCGAACATGGTTCAGAATGTCTTTGCGCGTTCTCCCGAACGCGAGGTAACTTAGCTGAGCGGCAGCAGCCCAGCGGCAAAGAGCGGGATGACATTCTGTGGAAAATAACCATCCTGCTTTTCAGTAACCTTCCCGAATGAAGTAAAGTTGTCCGTCTGCAGGTCGTGAAAGCACAGGAGAAAGCTGGTGTATAGCTCAACACTAGATAGGGTGAGCAGTCAGCTTCACGATCCGTCCGCTTTATCATCTGGGAAAGAATATTTTTGAGTAGCTTTAAATAATTATGATGATAATAATGATAATAATAACAATAATAATGATATTCGTTTCGTAGTCCTGACTTCTTCTACCTACTCACAGTAGGTGTCGAGGTTGTTTATTTTCACTTGATCACACTCAGACACACACCACAGTCGGCAGGACTCCTCTGGACGAGGGATCGGCCCATCGCAGAGACCTGTACCTGACAACACAAACACTCACAACAGACAAATACCCATGCCACCAGTTCGATTTTAACCCATGATCCCAGGAAGCGAGCAACCGCTGACCTAAGCCTTAGACCGCGCGGCCACTGGGATCGGCAATAATAATAATAATAATAATAATAATAATAATAATAATAATAATAATAATAATAACGAATGGCTGCTGGGGGAGATTATTGACCCATTCCAGGTCCTAAATAGAGATGTTAACATGAGCAGTAAACGGGCCTACAGACATAAAATGCATGCAAATTCTTATGGACACCTGAACTTTAGTTTATTGCACACTAGCCTCCTACAGGGGAAAGTCTGGGCTGCAGTTTGAGGAATTTATATGTGGCAGAATTCTTGCCGCTGGAGGAGGAGACGCGGTCCACTTAGATCAGTAGTTTATGAACTCTGTAAGAGGAACCGTTTAGGGAAAGATTCACTTGTACTCTAACCCATGAGTGATACAGCAAAATTAACATTTTCCCAAGATGCTCTTTTAAAAACAAACAGCTTTTCTATACACGTCTGTCTATCAGCTGTCATTCAGAGCTACAGGGCGTAACGGACAGACAGATAATGGGAATTATATTTAATGCATACTTCAAATGCTAGAATCTTGTACGTAATGTATATTTCAAACGCTAGAATCCTGTACGCAATATATATTTCAAATGCTAGAATGTGGTACGCAATGTATATTTCAAATGCTAGAATCTTGTACGCAATGTATATTTCAAATGCTAGAATCTGGTACGCAATGTATATTTCAAATGCTAGAATCTTGTACGCAATGTATATTTCAAATGCTAGAATGTGGTACGCAATGTATATTTCAAATGCTAGGATCTTGTACGCAATGTATATTTCAAATGCTAGAATGTGGTACGCAATGTATACTTCAAATGCTAGAATGTGGTAAGCAATGTATATTTCAAATGCTAGAATCTTGTACGCAATGTATATTTCAAATGCTAGAATCCTGTACGCAATATATATTTCAAATGCTAGAATGTGGTACGCAATGTATATTTCAAACGCTAGAATCTTGTACGCAATGTATATTTCAAATGCTAGAATCTTGTACGAAGTAGATTACGTCTGTAACACATCATTACTGTGAAGGTAGGGTTGGAACAGCTTTCACTCTCTATGCGACATCTGCCTTCCGTTTACACAGATACTGGAACTTATGTTTACTGCTCTAGAGGTGGTAAAATGCTATCCACAGTGCAGTTCTTGGCTGATGTTTGGTACGGTGCAGTAAATATTTCACTTTGGGGAAAGACAGAACTCATTCGTAGCTAAGGTAGAGGAGCAAGGCAGTGTAACTTGACAGTTAACCAAAGGCTGTTGGGTAGTTAAGGTACGTGTCCGATAATTCTGACGGGAAAGCGTTTGTAGTAGAAAGCAAGCGAGTGGTATGTACCCTGTGAAAATAAACTGAAATGAGGATATTTGTTAAGCTTGTCTTTTGTGAAGAACCTGATGAGGGCTGTTCTTTCAGTTCAAACATGTGGTTATTTAGTCGTCATTTTACTTTGGGGCTTTGCTTTAAAAGGTAAGGAAGACATTTTGAAGGACACAAAAACAAATGTTGGAACAAAGAAATATTGAACCGGTATTAAATAAACTTAAGGTGAAGAAAAGAAAATGGATGAACCATGTTTACAGAACAGTAGTGAAGAGAGACCGAATTTCCAAATTCTGAAGTACAGTCCTGAAGAAACACAGAAAAAATAGTGATCATACAGGAGGTTCTTTAAACGAGTGAACCCACAACGTTCAGTTCAGTTTAGACTGCTGGTGTTTAAAGTCTTGGCGTCTGTGGAATGCTTGTGACTAAATCTAAATTTTCTTAGAACCGCTGAAAAGAAAGGTGCGTTACTGGGTGCAAAAGAAGTTTTAAAACATAAAATTTTATTTTAAAAATAAAATATTTAGGCACGTCACTAAGAACAAAATTTTATTCTTAGTCAATTGTGCCGGTATAGCGTAGTCTGTATAGCGGCTGGGCAACGGGCTGAACGGTCCGGAATTTGCATCACTGCGGGGTGAAGAGTTTTTCTTTCCTCCAAAATGTCCCGACCTGTTAAGGGGTCCACTCAGCTTCTTATTGAATGGGTACCAGAATTCCTTTCCGGTGGTAAAGCGGCCGGGACGTGCAGTTTACCACTCTGTTCCGTCTCCAGCCGAGGTTAAGCATGAATGTAAATAGCCCTGTACTTCATCTGTAGGCCTACATAAGATGAACAGGGACAAATTCACCTTCTACCTTTATTTGTCATCTACATCGGAAATAAACCCAGCACTGCTTATACACGAAAATGGGAAGGGGTGGGGAATTAACAAGCCAGGCAGTGTACGTAACACTGAGGCGCGTTCGCGTAACCGTTGTTACAGTGGTAAAGCAATAAATATTACATATTCTGAGTGTGTATTTGTAGCCTCAGTAATCCAGAGTATCTGAAGCGTATGTCTGCAGCCGCTCGCTTGCTGGGATTGCGGTTTTCAATAGATCCGGAGACATTGTGGTCTGTCTCTTGTGAGTTTTTTGTGTTTTCAGGTAGAGGTCTCTGCGACGGGCCGATCCCTCTTCCAGAGGAGTCTTACTGGGTGCGCGCGTGCTCGGGCGCGTGTGTGTGTGTCGCGGAGTATGATCGGGCGCAAGAATAACTCTGTGCACTTGCAGTGAGTAGGCAGAAGAGGTTGTTGTTGCTGTATGTAGCTTGCCCGAGTCTGCAATATTTGTCCACATTATCTCATAAACGACGCGATTTTCGGAAAAAGGTCGTTGAAGGTAAAAATGTTTTTGAATTTCTCTACAGCTTTTGTCTGAAACGTTTCGCATTCTACGAAGAATTCAGGGAGGTTTCATAAATGCACATATGTCTTCATGTAAAGTACCCGTTATTCTTGTCAGATTTTAATGAAACTTTAAATTTCTTGACAGATTTTCAGAAGGTCCTCAAGCACCAAATTTCGTGAAAATCCTTCCAGTGGGAGTCGAGTTTTTCTGTGCGGACGACAGACGGACGGACGGACTGATAGGCAGACAGGCATGGCGAAGCTAATACTTGTTTTTCGGAATTTTGTGAACTCGCCCAAAAATACAATTAAAATCAGCAAAGTTTAAGTTTACAATTTCACTGTAATTAGATGTAATTTGGTTGCGCTACCCCGAAAGTCATCCATCGAAACGCATTTCAGCGAAACGCCTTGAACACGACTGGCTGAGACTGTCTGTCCTGTCGAATGACGTCATGTACTCTGGAACGTATAGAGTGTCATAATGCCGACGCCCACATTGGAACATTTTGGTGCTGTGAAAATCCTACGCTTTCCCTCTGTGTCAACAACAAACGTCATGCTGTGTGTTCAGCATTTCCCGGTCGTATTTGGGGAAGTCCCGGGTTCCAGTTTTTGCTATCATGACTGAAGTTTTGCTGCTTTCCTCACTCAATTAAAATGCGGGGTTAATATTTTAGTGGGGGTCACAATGGCTTCTTTTCTCGTTCATGACCATTCGTCATGCACAATTGTTATAATTATTCGCCATTACACGACACCTGCAGATATGTTCTCGTTAAATAAGCCAAGGATCAGTCAGTACTATAATTTACTTCTTGACAGAGTGATGATATTGATGGTGACTTCATATTTTACTCGAAAATGTCAGCTAGTCAGTTGGTAGTTTCCTCATGCACGGAGTTTTACACACGGCACAGCTGTTAATATGCATCATGTGTCGGGCCGACTTGACGAGAAGAGTTTCCGACTCTTCCTCTTTCGAAAAAAGAAGTTTATTCTTCTTACTGACGCTAACCGTCGTTCACCTCGGTGTCTTGCACTTCTGCCCTTTTGTCTTCTAGTCTTGATCCTGTGACCTTCGCGTCCAGTTTCTGAGGCCCAACACCTTCAGATCTTCTTGCACTGAATCCAGCCACATAATGGCAGGTCTGTATATTCTAGTGCCCCCTGGTTTATGGAGAGTTGGCTTGCTGCGAAGTTCTTGATTCTGCAGTTTATAGAGATAACCCAGCCACCTGAACCTGCACTAATTTTGATTCGTTATATCGTGTACACCGCGGTGGTGCCGCTGGTTGAGGCACTGCACTTCAAACCAGAAGGTCGCGTGTGTTAATTCCCGTTGGTGTCACTGGAATTTTTCATTGGCATAATCCTTCCGGCCACACTATGGTCCTGAAGTCGACTGAGTTTCTAACGGGAATGAGTACCAGGAGTGTTTCCTTGGGGGTAAAGACAGCCGGTGCATAGGGCTGAAAACCTTTTCACCAATATGCGCCGATTGTCTTGAAATCTGGGAGCCTGAATCTCCTGGAACCCTCAGGACTTGTGCAGGCTTGCACAAGGATTGCTTTACCTCTGCTTTATGTCGTGTATGCAGTTATTATTAAACTTTGATATCCACATACTGTTTCACTTAATTGGTCCCTACCTTTTTTTAGTATTCTTCTTTAAAAGTTTCGGAGTATGTTTTCATTTTTTCTTGTGAGGGGCCAGTATTCGCTAATATAGGTGAGCAGAAGGGGTAAAAAATGGGTCCTTCATTTCACATTCTGCAGCATGAGACAGTTGTCGCTGTTTGGTGTAGGACAGCTTGCGTATGGGGCTGCGTTCTGTACTGTGTTTTGAAAGGACAAAGAAGTCGCATTCTTGCAGTTCCTGTCTCTTAAGACGCGATTTGAATCCAGGACATCAGGAAGAGGTACAATATTATATACTGCAGAGGTTTCGATTCCCACAACGTACTGTTATGTGGTAGGGTCGTTATTGCATATTAACACTGAAATGGGTTACCATTTTCTTTCGATTTACATATTTCTTTGCCTATAGATATGTAATTCTTTCTTGTGCCGAAAAAGGGAAGTGTTTTAAAGATAGGCTTACATGCATCTGTAGACTACACGTTGTGGTCACTGAACAAGGTCAGGAACATGCAGTGACCCTTGGACGTGATGCGAGAGGTCAAGAACTCCCGTCTGCCTTCTTGCCGCAGTGTCACGGTACAGGTCATATGGGCGACAGGCAGTGCTTATCGTAATGTTTTTGGTACCTGCATTTATATATTCTGCTAGCCGATTCTAGTGGCCGGGCCGTTTAAGGTGTAGGTGTGCGGCCGAACGCTTGCTGGCATCGTGGGTTCGAATCCCACCGCGAGCATGGAAGTTTGTCTCTTGTGAGTGTTTGTGTTGTCAGGTAGAGGTCTTTGCGACGGGCCGATCCCTCGTCCAGAGGAGTCCTAACGACTGTGGTGTGTGTTTGAGGGTGATCAAGTGCAAATAAACAACCCCGACACCTGCTGTGAGTAGGTAGAAGAGGTAAGGACTACGATTAATTCTACTGTATTTTGGCGTGATGAGCTCTAAACGCAATTATTCGAAAAGAATAGCTTGTAATTGGTTCAGGTGTTCCTGTTCAAATATCTAATGGCATGAAGACTTAGGCTGTAATGTTACAAATGTAGGCTCATTCTATTCTTGTGTGTAACCTAAGTACATTATGCTTCTACTAAACCTTTAGAGAAACTGTAAAACCTAATTGTTTGAAAGCACTCAGTGATACTTAAATGGCCTGTAGATATTTTCATTTTAAATGCAAGAAAAGTTCGTCAGTCATTATGAGGTAAACCTTATGGGATCAGAACCTGCACACAGTTCGATTACATTTGATCCAAAACTAATTGCACGGTGAGAGACCTTTGTGAGGATCTGCTATACGCTTAACTAGGAAAGCAATTTCCCTCTTTTTGTAAGTGCCGTAAGTTCATTTTCTTCTTCACAAGAGCGTCTAAACTCCCTGCCTGGGGCCGTCTCCCAGATTCGAAGATTTAGGACGCGCCGTGCCGTGGTGACAGGAGGACACAGTTAGTAGTCTATGGATTTCATCCGAACTTCTCTTATAATGTGACGTGTCGATATGAACGTATGTTTCACTAATGAGGTGGGACGTAACTCTGTTCCTGTACTTAAGGTGTTATTGCAATCATATCTTTTGCGTCTTACGCTGCAAAAATTAAACATGCCGTCTGAAATTTCCTTCATATTAATCCTCTGCAAACTTCTGGCCCAAGCTGTGTACTACATTGAAACAAACGAGCCATACCTCTGGCGTAATGTCCCTTGCATTTTGTAAGGTGTTATATTAATCCTCTAAAGGTTCAGATTATTTACGCTGAACAATTCAACTCGTTCAATTATGCGGAACGCAACGCGCATGCGCCTTATTTTATTGTCGTCTGTGGCCTGTCTGTCTGCACCATAGTTTTCCACATCATTTCATAAACGGCACGATCTTCGGAAAAGTTACTGAACATAAAATGTGTTCTCTGATTTTCTCTGCAACTTTTGTCTAAAAAATTTCTCAGTCTAAGAAGGATTCAGTGAAATTACCATAAACATAAATAGGTCTTGACGTAAGTACTCGTTATTCTTGTCAGATTTTAATGAAAACTAATTTCACTCGACAGATTTTCGAAAAATTTTAAAATACCAAATTTCATGAAAATGCTTCCAGTGGGAGCCTAGTTATTGCATGCAGAGGGAGAGGCAGAAATAACTCATATATCAGGTGAAAATGCTTCCAGTGGGAGCCTAGTTATTGCATGGAGAGGGAGAGGCAGAAATAACTCATATATCAGGTGAAAATGCTTCCAGTGGGAGCCTAGTTATTGCATGGAGAGGGAGAGGCAGAAATAACTCATATATCAGGCGCGTTTGCAAAAACTGCGAACGCGCCTGAAAAGACAGTCAGTTAGTGCTGTATGGGGTTGGGGGCGGGAGGTGGGGAAAGCTGTTCGTTCTGAGATCGGTACAAAAGTAAGTACATTCTGTGGGCACATGTTGCACCTGGGTACATAAAGTAACTACTGTGCTTTAAGCGGTTCAGCTGAATGTGAAAGCGTTTACATTATCACGGGCATTTACAGATCGGTTTCAAAAAGCCGATTGGTTTCTTTCATAGTGATGAAGTTTCTTTATGGCGGAGACAAGAAATGAATATGAATTTTGGTCGAAAATCTTGATGTATTGATTTTGAAGACAGATTGGTGTTTGTTTGGACTAGACACGTATTGTCTCTGTCAGGATCATAAGACAGATGGGCTGTTGTGAACTCGTTAATGAAACATAAAAATTTCAGAATTTTTTGAGTAGCTGAGAAACTACTAGCATCTGAAGTACCCCATGAAATAGTTGCCCCCGGCCACAGGTAATATTATGTGAAATGTACGCATGCCCAAAGACGGGGAGTGTGTTCCTGACAAACGGAAGTTCTGAAAGTAATTCGGGATTGATTGTTGGGCGGAATGAACAGAATCGAGGCTTTAGAATAAATTTGTTTTTAATGGGATACAGTCCGAAGAAGTATGCGTACTGAAATGTGGAATATGTTTTTTTTTCATGGTGCCACAGCCCTGAGTGGGACAGGGCCTCCTCATTATTGAGGCTTTGCAATCACACTCAGACACACACCACACTCGGTAGAACTCCTCTGGACGATTGATCAGCCCGATGCAGAGATCTCTACCTGAAAACACACAACAGTTACAAGAGACAGACTTCCTTGTCCTCTGCGGGATTCGGACCCAAAATCCCAGCAAACGAGCTGCCGTAGACCCACGTCCTAAACCGCGTGGCCACTGGGTTGAAATAAGGAATATATGATATATGATGAACAAGGAATGTATTCATGTACCTTCACAAGTGTGTAGGGGTGAAAAATATCCAGCAAAATTTTTCAATCTTCTCATCAAAATGGACACTAATATGCGAGAACTTGTCTCTTAACTCACGAACATAATGACGTTAAACACTTATTTCTTTTGGGTAACCAGTGCTGTATTAGAAGAGCGGGCTGTGTGTAGACGGTAGGTAACAATTAAGTCTGTGAAATTAATTAAGTTTTCGAATCGTAGGTACGGTAACAGATATTTCGTCACAACTTTCACTGCGACGGACGTTAAAAGTGAAGTTTGTTCAGTGACATGAAGCAGTTAGCTGTAACGAATATAATCGGTGTCTAAGCTGAAATGCTGCGGAACGGTTGGCGTGGCGAATCGCTGAAGTGTTGATGCAGATTACGCAGTCACGGTTCTCCTACCACATCTAGACCAGTTTAGGAAGTTAGGTTACATGCCTGTACCATCCACAGGAGAATCTGTGATTTTACAAGAAATTATCCCAATTCCATCTTTTAATATCATGCTTCAAAATTGTGTCACTTTGTTTAGAAATGCCTAGTCATTCCGTACGCTTGCCTCGTGTTATAATCATTCCGTATGAAAGGAGTTTCACGGTGTCTGTGTTTTAAATTCGATACTTTTGAGTATCCTGTTTATTGACTCACGTGTAATTCGAAGATGCTGCATCATTTCTGCGAATGTTTGCCATGGAATTTTATAATGACACTTAAAGGATCGTAAGGGCGAAATGGTGATGTGAAGACGTGGCAGGTGCCATATTATCTCAGAGTTATTTGTTAACAATTCATAACGTCTGTAACTAGTTCTACTACTTACAACTTTGATGAGGAATTGTGTTTTATGTAGTTTGATCTAGACAGGAAAGAAAAAAATCTCAGCAGATGGGCGTATCTTGTGACCAGAATGCAGGACAAAATCTTATCTCTCACAAATATTTCGAAAAGGTGGCATATGTCGTAAGTTTTGGAAATATTAAATTAATTAAAAATTAAATCTTTATTTACATTTGCGAGCAAATTTAGACCCGATGAAATGATGAGAATTTCAGATCACCATCCTCTGTCCTTCTGCCTCGTATTTAAGTTCAGAATGGCAGAAAAAAGAAACTACAGTTATAGCTGTCGTTCGGTGTGGCTGTAACACTTGCACTCTGACCGCAGCCTTAGGATGTCTGAGAAGAATGTTCGGGCTTAATAAGAGGAGGCTGGAGAAAATTGCTCGAGGGACTTCATTATTTTATTCGCCACTATATTTACTGGGCTGTTCGAATGAAGGATCTTGAGGCTGGCGGGTTGAGACGTTCATACAAATTTATAGTAGAGAATGTTGAAGGGATGGGGCCAATTTGGAGAGTGCTATTAAAACGAATGAGACTCAAGACAGACGAAGACTTGTGGATACGGTAATGAAGTGTCGAGTTGTATAAAATGCGGGAAAAATTTTATCAGGAAAGAGTGTACCTCAGAATTAAGTATTAAATTAGAATGGGTTTATTTTTTAAATATTTGGAGCATATCTTTCTCTGGTGTTGAAACGGAAACTTGGGAAAGTAGGTCAGAAATACCCAGAAAATTTTGAAAAATGCTGGACAAGAATGCAGAAGATTTGTTGGACAGATCGCGTGAAGAGTGAAGTATTATAAACAGTGAAGAAGGAAAGGAACATCCTGCTTACAATAAAACGAAGGAAGGCTAACTTGATGGGTCACATCTTGTGTGGGAAGTGCCTTCTACAACACGGCAGTGAAGGAAAGATAGAAGGAAAGGTAGAAGTGACGGTAAGAAGAGGAAGACGACGTAAGCAGCTACGGGTTGACCTTAATGAAATGGGAGGATACTGTAAATGTAAACAGGAAACACTAGATCGTGCCCTGTGGAGAACTCGATTTGGGAAAGTGTATGGACCTGTAGTAAGACAGACTGCGTGATGATGAAATACAAACGTGTTAGTTTCATTTAGTTATGAGTCAGCTTTCGTTAGACCATTTTTTAGACCGCAGTTCACAGTCAGCCTCGTGTGAGTGGAAACTGTCAGAATATTATTGTCTCACCGGGAATTTGCGCGAGCTACACCAGTGGTGTGCATGAGCCGCCTTGTGTTCACCCTGGCTTATAGTATGATGCCGCAATATATTTCGGTCTGGTCTGTTTCCAGCTTCACACCTACGTACTAGCGCACTGTGGCACCTAATCTTGAACCTGTCATTTACGCATTTTTGAAGTTGTCCATACCGTGTAAGTGTAAATCTAATTTGTATTATTTTAACCAACTCGTAAACTAAAAAACACAATATATCAGGTTTCACATAATTCCCGGCATGGGTTTCGGTGTAGACTACACCATCTGCAGGGGAAGCTATGTTAGAACACTTTGAAACCACTGAAGAAAGCCAGTTTTTGTACTTACAGTTTCGTTAAAATCGCTGTTGTTCAGTTTGTACACCGTTAAGTCCATACATGCTGGAAATTATGTGAAACCTGATATATTGTGTTTTTTAGTGTACGAGTTGGTTAAAATAATACAAATCTGTTATTTACGCGTTTGTCTTTACATTCAGCCACTTTTGAGTTGTGTAGGGAGTCCGTAAATTACGTAACTCACTCCGGGTTGCGTATAAAGTAAAGTTTAAAGTTAAATTCCTTGCAAAGCGTTGGACAGCCTGACCATGTACAACGGGTGATCCGGTGACGTCAAGTTAGTCACCGTAATCCGTAGCCAACGAACAGCTCTCATTCTTTTGAACATTTTGAATTTTAGGGTCTATAATTTTCTTACATGTGCACGTTAACATGTTGCTACTTTGTGTTGCGTTAATAATCAATCAGGCTTGACTGCGGAAACTGCACAGTGCATGGCTGTTATTGCTATATAAAATTCCGCTAATATTTTTTCCGTCATTTCGACAGTGGGAAAACAGCATAATCTTCCGAATATTCGGTAAGGGTTTATCAGTATTAGCTGTTAATTACTTCAGGGCAAAATATAAGTGCTGTATTTTGAACCTGAAGCTGACACTGAATAAAAAAATCCTCATGTTTGATTATTTTTACAGCTGCCTTTCAAAACCTAAGTTTCTTGGTTCACTTTCTTATAGCCTTAAAGAGTTCATGTTGTTTTTCACTTATGTACTGCGAATGTCGGAGAGTTGTTTCAGGAATTGTTTTAATGCCTGATTTCATGTTCTCACAGCAGTTTTGCTGAGGATTCAGGTCTTTTGAGTGTGACGTTATGTAGATGATTGAGCGGTTTCCGATGATTCGCAGGCAAAACTTTCCTTCGAAGCAAAAGGAACCGCTCTCCTAACGACGCAGTGTCACCTTCCGGAAGACTTGAACCCTAAAGCTGTTTTCATCTTCGTTATTCATGTAGCCTGTAGTATAAGCCCTGTACATTATATTGATATTTCTGTGAAACTTTATTAAACTTCGAACAATCGTTAACATTTTAAGTAATTACTTTGAATTTGCGACTTTTTCTATAGTTCCTGTACCCTATTGCAGAGGGGACAACACATTTTTAAGATGTGTTCTGTCTCCAGATCGAGCTCAAAGGCAGCTCTGGTATTTGTAGCGTTGAATTTCTTGTCAGTTATAATGGAGTCAGACAGTATACTTATGCAGTTAGTTCCTGTATTCTTTTTTCCAATGTCGCAACAGCCTGTGGTTGGCCAGGCCCTCCTCATTATCGAGGCTTCACGATTATAGGCACACCACACTCGGTAGGAATCCTCTGGAGGGGTGATGAGCCCGATGCAGAGACCTCTACCTGACAACCGACAACTGTCACAAGAAATGGACCTCTATGCCCCCGGCGGAATTCAAACCCACAGTCCCAGCAAGTGAACACGCCTTAGACCGCGCAGCCACTGGGATCTGCCAACTTCTGCATGAGGTTCTTTATTAACTTTGCCCAGTGACACAATATATAAGTCAATACTGTACGATTTCCGAGGGCTGTCGCTCTGACTTCTTGCTGTCTCTGTCCCTCTCTCTGTCTTACGTTTTCTGCAGTACTTACCCCTTGTATTAATCTTACATTCTATTTATCGCATGTTACCTTTAGTTCTGATCTCTCGACTGGAGTTTATTTGCTAGGTATGGGATAAGATTTTTTAATTCCACCCACGCTTCATACACAGCCGTTAATAGCATTTTATGTTATTAAGCAGATTATTTAAGTGTACAGTAAGTATGAAGCAGGACGTAGTTAAGTTGTGCTTTAAAATTCAGCGATGACACTCTTAGGGCCAAGTGTGCCGTGGTGAAGCGCAAGTAAACAAAGGAATAAATGGGCCGTCAATCATAATTTTGTTTTCTAGATAATAACTTTTATTTTCTTTAGTGCTACATGTTTCATCTTATTCATAAGCCATTATCAGGAACAAGTGCAAAAGTATGAGAGAAAAACCGCTTATATACAACACATGATTAACTGGAAATTATTGATATGTCAGTATTAGGAACAATCATATGAGCTGCGTTTTTGTGTTGGCTGAAACTAAAACGTATTAAACACGCCAAATGATTTTAATATAACATTTTAATATACATATTATGCGAATTTCAACATAGTTTTGGACAACAAAAAACTCACATCATTTTTTGTGAAATTGCAGCCTGAATATTTCGAGATTAATTACGTATCATATCCTAAAGGAAGGCTGTAGCTCTGAGAACTGCGAGTGAACAGGTAAGGAATGCGGAAAATGTTCGGTGTGTGATACAATATTATGGACAATAAATTAATTCGTTTCGGAAATAATGTGGCTTTGAAAGGTGGATGACGGTGCAGGATTTGTTGACGTATCAGATGACATATAACTCCTTTCACCGCTGTATTTCGCGAAACTTTTGAACTGCACTGCCATACACATCACTCGTCAGAAAAATTTTATAACACATTAGAGTTTTTGTTGCGTATTTCGTACCAAGAGTTACATTTAAAGCTTTCATACCCAATCGGCGAACACTTTTACTGGCAGCGTATTAAAATATAAACTTTTACTTTCACAACTGGTACTGAATCCGTCTTTGGATGACTGACTTAACGGATTCACCTGTCACGCTGCTCAGATTCGTGTCATTTTAACGTTCTTGAGATCGGTAGTTTTCATGGCGACGATGGTGTGACATTAATAATGAAGTGAACGGTTCTCTCGTTCTCTCTTCCTGGTCTTACATTCTCTTGACCGTGGGAGATTCTTTCGCTCGTTTAATTACGGCGTTCATTTCAATATTAAGCAAATCATCTCAGATGATTGATTTAGCGTTCCGCTTTTTCACCGTGAGAATATCTCCATAAGTAACAAATTATTGCCTTTTTCGCAGGACCTTAGGTTTTCAATGTCTTTACATTACTGGACGTGACAGTTTTATGCAAATGATTCCGTCCTACATGCCAGAGCGACGAAAAGATTTCGTATGAACATGGATCCAGGAAATCCTCCTTTCAGATTACAACCTTTCCGAATTTTAACCCGCTCCAGAGAAAAATAGGGGAGGTCGGAGGATCTTGGAGCAGCGCCTTATGTTCTAGTATCGTTGACGGAACATTACGCAGGCAAATCGTTTGCCAAGAAATGTTGGCCTTTGTTAAAAAATGCGAGGGCCTAAGACGGTTTCGCCAACAGTGCATGGCCGCACATTAATGTTAAACTGTTGTTGTTGCAAACTGTAAGATAGAATGAGAATATTTTTGGGCCTTGTGACTGTTGTGAGAGTTTATTAAAGCGTATGCCACCCCTATGCAAGTGTGCTTTATGTGTAAATAGAACGGATCAAAGAGATGAAGGCTTAAAGACGCATTGACAGAACACCCCTCGTGAAGGAAAATCGGCCGTACTGAAAGGCTGAAGAAGACGGCTTTACCCCTCTTCAGTATTGCCATTTGCCTTTATTTCCTTATACGTTACAAAAAATATGTGTGGACGAACACAAAACATGAAATCGTAATTATCAACAAGAGTATGTTAGCCCCAAACAGGGCGTCATATCGTAGTAATATTGCTGCATGGAAAGAGGTATCTCACTGCGTGCCGATTTGTTGTAACTGCCATACGCGGGGAAGGAATCATATTTTATTAGGCACGTGAGAAGCGTTTCGTGCACTCAGGGACTAGAAGCAAACAGGGTGATTTGCATTCGGTTTACGAAGCAGGCCTTTTGTGCAGCAGAGGTAAATTACACCAACACACCAGTGGTCATTCTCAGTTTAGTCGGTACGGCCTAAGGGACATCCCAGAATCTGGTGTTTCTGGCAGCTTACGCTGCCAGAAACACCAGATTCCAAACACCTTAAGGTGACCGGTTGCGAGGCTGTGAATTGAACTTGGGACGTCTTGGATACGAAGCTAGTATGCTAGCCAGCAGGACTCATATACTTGCAGCCTGTAGGCCTATACATTCAAACTCCGTTTTAGCGCCACTTTTTCCTCACATTTGGTGGAACTATAGCGAATGTGGTATAATAGGTTATGTCTGTTCATAGAGCACAATACGCGCTACGTGAGGATGGTGCTATATCGGGAGTTGCATATATATATGAAGAAAATTTCACCCTACACTGTGGGTGGGCCTTGGGGCCGGGCACGCAAAACTTTCTCCCACCTGGATTCGGACCCCGGAGTGTCCAGCCCGAGGGGGGTAGCTATACTGACAACTCTATTCCGTCCGCGTGTGTGTGTGTGTGTGTGTGTGTGTGTGTGTGTGTGCTGATCAAGAAAGACCACTTTCTTCTGTGCGAATATTGACACTTGGGTATGCCAAACAGAAGACACTGGAACCTGTACGAACTGTAAGGTTCTGATGTGATATGCGGGTCACTTCAGCTTTGCCTCATGAACTTAAAATGTAAAAGGGGCGTTGGTACATATCTTGGCAAAACACGAAGGACTGAAAATTCGGTATCTAATATTTTGGCCCATATATCGTGATAGAGTTTTGTTTACATAAATGAAACGTGTTTGTTTTTGTATCCTTTTGAATAATAAGTTAAGTATTGAAGCTTGCAGTACATAATGAAGCTAACCAAGCAAGCAGTTCTCCGGCACTGTAATATGCCGCTTTTAAACACAGCCCCTGTCCACAGGAAAGAATCCTTAGGTAATTAACTTCAGCTTACAATATAAAAACACACATCTTTAACGCGAATTTTAATATTATTCTCCCGTCTCCATGTTTGTCATACCAGCGGCCTTTGTTCCAAGCAGTTGCACCAAACTTCTTCTTACGCAGTTCAGAATACATGACTTAATATCTCAATCAGACCCACCCGCCCCCCTCCCGTCATTTAAATAACTCGAACTCTTAGTGGTATAAGTTATTATCATGATTCCCAACAGTCCGGTTCAAATTAATTTTCCAGAAAATCTCAAATCTTCGAATTTCAAAAGCAGTCATGAAATGGCTAGCGCTTAGGAAAAACCAACACAAAACGTTGTAGAATAAAGTGTCCATTTTAACTGGTACAAGGAGAAGGGTTGTCGAGTTTAACTCGACATGAGTTCATTAGGAGTTAAACAGTATAATGAAGACGTGTATATACACGTGCAGTTCCTTTTATTTACAGACGGCCCGAGTTACAGCGGTGTGCGATTAGTAGTCAGCATCGCTCTCTGACGCAGACAAGCAGACGGGTGCTGTCATAAACTGTCTTCAAAGTTTACCTTTGAAGACAAGTGAACTTCACTCCTCTCTCTTTTCAGCCTGTTTGGGTGGGGCCATTTAAACTTTGACTGTAAGCTGCAACACAAATGTAAAGGGCTGACCTAGTATCAAACTACCTTTTGGGAAACCTGGTGAGTTGATCCACTCAATAGATTAACCTTTTAAAGCCTAGCGGTAACTTTACGTACAACCAGGTTTAACATTAAAAAATTCTACGTGGTGCCCACATTGCGTTTATGTGTTTTGTACGGATCTCAGAACAAACAGCAACTTTTGTCTTATAAAACATTAAGAGACTGGTTTTTATAACCGAAGTGGAGAGTGTTTACAGCGCGGTACGCACTGAGTCCTTATATAAAACAGATACGCTTCGTCTTTAAAGGGTTAATATAAATTCTACTGAAGCTGAAGTTCTTACAGATGGCAGCACCGTGATTCCGTCTGTTCATAACAATCTGCACCAATATACGAAACTGTGGCTTCTTTCTACTTTTCAAAACAAAAGAGGGCGAAGCATATATCTGAGGTCTTCCCTGTCCTTGGACTGTTTGACCTTCCAAGACGGGATTCGTAGGCTGCCCCGAAACGTCGGTAACCACGTAAAAACCGATGCTTCGTAACATCACAGAAGAGCGAAGACCTCATTTACGCCGCAGCGGAAGCCTGCAATCACGCAAGCATGTATGTGGCTGGTGTGGGCTTTCCTGCCGCGCGCAAATCGGCTCGAGCGCTGACGCGGTGGTTTGTAGTCGGGGCGTATCGTGTTGCAGTAAGAGTGATAGTGACACTAAGACAGACGAGGCCGGGGAGAAGAACTCGCGAAGGAAATGGGTGGACATCTGAGGATGAGAATTAGGAAAAATAAGGATGAGTGTAAACTGATGATGATTACGAAGAGAAACATGATTAAGGTGATGATAGTGATGATGGTGATGGTATTAGAGGAGGAACAGGGACAGACGGAGGAAGAGGAGGATGACGAAGAGAATATAAAGAACAACTCAAAAATGACCACTCCTGAATTTTGTGACACATTTTAACCGTGCGCGCCAGTTTTATCCAACGATACAACCAACTGGGTAACATGAGTCTAGCGTACCTTCTACCTTGTATTCACGTAGGTGTGGGCCAGTTGTGCTTGTTTGGTAGTGATACATTCGCAATACATTTTTACCGCTTATTCCAACTGTATCAAGTGATACAACCAAAAACAACACATTTTTACATTATTTAACAACACATAGTTTTACGTTATTTCAGTTAAGGTGATATTCGTACTCTTGAACTCCTCTTCACTACATTGATATATTTTATGTATTCCAATCATTTATTTTATTGTAATAAAATATGTAATAATCTTGATGATCTTTATATACTCTTAGTATTACATGGTATTCCGGCCGATCCTGGTCGCCGTGCGGTCGGAGGCGTAGGTCTGCGTGTTCGAACCCCACTGAAATTATGGCTGTTCGTCTCTTGTGTTTGTTATGTTGTGTGGGTATCAACCTCTGCAGCCAGCTGGTAATTCTTTCAGAGGAGTCCTATCGAGCGTGCATGTGCGTGTGTTGGATCGATACACCTCAACAATGAGGCGGCCCAGGCCCGAGTTGGGCTGTTGCGCCACAGAAGGTAAATGATATTCCTGAAGACTGCCCAGAAGACTGCAGCATGTAGGAGGGGTTAAACAAAAATGTTTCGTGATCCGTGAATGTGTACTTTGTTGGTAGTTTCATTCCGTAACCAGTCTTCACTTTGGTTTCCTGTATTTTACATGACGTAACGCGTACAATCCAGCCTTTCATCCTGCAGCTTGCAGACAGTAGGCAGGTCTACAGTGTGTGCTGAAGTGTTCCAGTTTACCTGCTGGATAATAAATAATAATGGGACAGAATGTGACCGCGCAGCACTTCTAATTGCTTGTTATTTCCAGTACACAGCTTTGCTGCTTTAGCAGAGCAGGTAGACAAAATCGCCTGCAGCGTCATGGACTTATGACGTCATGACCAATTTAAAGGGGGGGGGGGGCGCGCAAGAAACTGTCTTCGGACATTTATAGCCCTTCCGTGACAGGCACCGCGCCATCTTGCTGAATTCATCTGTCATTTACTCACATTTCAGATAAAAGAGTAAGGCTTAAATTCACGGTATATGCAGATAAACTCAACCAGAACTGAAACCGGGGATTTTGAAGGATGTCATTCTGTTGTGTTATTTACAAGAGAAATGAAGTTAAAATCCGTCCAAACACAACTAAATTCCTTGTTTAAATTAAACCCACAAATGCAAAACCTCTTTGCAGGTATGTATTGTCACCCCTACATGTGTCTCTGTGACCAAGTCACCATCTTCAGTGGACGTACGTAAAAAATCACAAGCACTGACTACATCCTCTTACTGCATGGTTCCACTTTCAAAGACTTCTCATGTCAAGGTCAAAGATGGTTCACTGCCCTCAAGTCGTAGGGGTGCCAATATATACTTACAAACAAGTTTGTGGATTTCTTGGTTTAACCTTTTAAAGCCTATCGGTAACGTTATGTAGTACCAGGCTTAACATTAAAAAATTTTGCGTGGTGCCCACATTACATTTATGTGTCTTGTATGAGTTTCAGAACAAACAGCAACTTTCGCCTTATAGCACATTAACAGATGGGTTTTTATAATCGGAGTGGAGAGTGTTTACTGCGCGGTACGCATTGAATCTTTATATAAAACAGATACGTTCCTTCTTTAAAGGGTTAATTTAAATAATTGATAATATGCACAGTGTACGAAATATAACATTTACAACTAAGCTCCATTTATTATACAGATCTACATGTGTCGACCTATTTCAGGTCATCCTCACGTTCACAGTTTGTGTTTAAAACATATTGAGGTAGGAATATAAATCCATAAAATGTTATAAACACAAATTGTGAACCTGAGGATGACCTGAAAAAGGTCGACACATACAGTTCGGTATAATAAATGGAATTTAGTTGTGTTTGGAGGGACTTTAACTTGAGTTCTGAAACTGGGATTTTCACTGTAGTGACAATGGGCTTTTTTCCTGGGACGTGACGCCGTTTAGCCTGGTAGATAAATGGCAATGTTTCGGAGTAACTTTTTGCTCCCATCTTACAAACGGAACCCTGAAGAAAGCACAGCCAAAAACAGAAAAGTTTTCCAGCAATAAAGCAGACCATGAGAGTAGTTCACTGCCAAGACGTGTAATAAAGAACGCATACTCGTGACTGAAGTTAACTCGATTCGCCACACTGTTTGTGACTGATTTGGCACACTGCTAGTGCAATCACAGTGCATTAATTGTATCACGAAATAATATCGCTGTGGTGGTGGGGGTTGTACTACTACTACTATTCGGTGGTGATTGTAGCTGCTGTAGTAGTAATAGTAGTAGCAGTAGTAATAGTAGTAGCAGTAGTAATAGTAGTAGCAGTAGTAATAGTAGTAGCAGTAGTAATAGTAGTAGCCTAAGTGAAATTATTGACAGCAATGCTTTAACAGCAGTAGCTTTTGGCTTACGGCAATCAGGCAATCTATTTACTTCAAAGACCGAACACATCAATTTGAGTCAAAACCTGCATGCAATTGAGAAGTTTATAATTTATTCTGTGTAACAAATGTTGTTGCTAATCCTGAGTTTCCCTACAAAAATGGAGACGGCTGACTGATAAATATCAGCATAATATCATGTTTGAAATGATAATAGTGGTTGTGGTGGCGGTGGCAGTGGTGGTAACAACTCCATTGGAAATTGTCAGGCGAAACAGGCATAACGTATCGCAAAGTAATAAATTTTCCTCGGCGTATTATAATTCGTATTTAAACCGATCTTTAACTTGGTAAACTGAGAATCTGTTCTGTTTTAGCTAAAGCTACGTTACAGTCGAAGCTGTGGAGATTAAATTCATGACAGAGGGGGTAAGGCATAGCTGGAAATGTTTGCAGGAGGCACACAGATTTTTAGAGTGAACATGATGTTTTGTCAGCCTTAAACTAAATTTTGGACGATGGGAATAAATTTACATTGACAACTGCAGAGAGACGACACGATGAACATTTCGGCCGGAATAAGAACGTAAGGGCAACCGTTACGTGAGATGTTGGGTCGTGTTGAAGCATGAGATGCAACACGAATTAGTGAAACGAATAAGAGAAGACCAATGAGCGGAATGTGGCAACGTGCGTAACATACAATTAGAGTACTGGTGGAATGTGACAGTGAGAAGTACTGCTGGTTTGTCTCAGTTTTTAAGTCTTATTGATCAGACACGATTAAAATGGGTTAAAGTCGAATAACAATGAATATTTGAGATTTAAAGGCCTACCAGTGCTTAATGAAGCAACATATCGTGAAGGAGTAGGGAACGTAGGTGTATAGATGCACGCGTCTCGAGACTAGATGGAAGTGAGTGGTCAGCCGTAACACCCCAAGCCCTTTTACCCACACTTTATTTTAGATTGGGCGGGGGGACTTGGCGAGCCCCATGGAAAGTCTGGACGGGACGTAGACGGCAAAAGTCTTTGCACCAGGCAGGAATCAAACCCCGATTCTTGTCTTCCAGCAGCTATACGGTCTAAATTTCCCAGTTCCAATTATGACGTCACAACAGACATCTGGTTATTTCTTATGGTGTATTAGTTCTTTAACCGATTTCTGTTATAATTAGACTTATAAGGTATGGGGCTGTGCTGTAAGCTAGAAGAGTAGTGTATGCGCCTGCTCTACTGTAGTGTATGGGCCTGCACTACTGTAGTGTATGGGCCTGCACTACTGTAGTGTATGGGCCTGCACTACTGTAGTGTATGCGCCTGCACTACTGTAGTGTATGCGCCTGCACTACTGTAGTGTATGCGCCTGCACTACTGTAGTGTATGGGCCTGCACTACTGTAGTGTATGGGCCTGCACTACTGTAGTGTATGCGCCTGCACTACTGTAGTGTATGGGCCTGCACTACTGTAGTGTATGGGCCTGCACTACTCTAGTGTATGGGCCTGCACTACTAAATTTACAGCACACCCACTACAAATACGTATTCTGTTAGCAAAAACAGTGGTTACATTAAAAATCAATGAACAATTAACTTAGTGCTTGCGAAGTTCTCTGTATTAAAAAGAGACGTATAACCGAACGGCAATACTTTCCATTCAGTGACTCGAGTTAATTACACAAGGATAGACGGATAGTCATTCGTGAGTTTTTGTTTAAAAAGTATTCAAACAAGTGTTTATAGAATCTACCGAAGAGGCTGAAGAACGACCAGTGTACGAGTACACTGTGCAGTTTTCTTCCGACCTGTCTTCGATATGTCCAGGGCTGTGGAGCCGGTACATAAAAGCTCCGACTCCTCGATTTTTAAAACTCCGACTCTTTCATAAAAGCTCAATATGTATTAATAATGGTAAACCTGTAAGACATTTCATCGCCACCACGTGAATCATCAGGCTACTGTTTAGACTTATAAGCTATATTTAAGTATAAGTCTAATGGTTACTGTAGCTATCAGGGCTCTGGAGTTGGAGTATCTGGTTAAGATTTTAGACTGAGGACGGAGTTGGAGTCGGTACATTTTTACCGACTCCGACTCCGACTCCACCTAAAGATTCCTTCCGACTCCGCCTCCACCTAAAATTCCTTCCGACTCCGACTCCACCTAAAGATTCCTTCCGACTCCGACTCTGACTCCACCTAAAGATTCCTTCCGACTCCGACTCCGCCTCCACCTAAAATTCCTTCCGACTCCGACTCCACCTAAACATTCCTTCCGACTCCGACTCTGACTCCACCTAAAGATTCCTTCCGACTCTGACTCCGCCTCCACCTAAAATTCCTTCCGACTCCGACTCTGACTCCAGCTAAAGATTCCTTCCGACTCCGACTCCGCCTCCACCTAAAATTCATCCCTACTCCGACTCTGACTCCGACTCCACAACCCTGGATACGTCTGCATATTTCACGATGGGGAATGGTCGGAGAAGAGCTTTAAAATAAAAGTACATCTTCGGGCGTTGAATATAGTACAACCATCCCTTTTTATTTGACGTACTGCGGCTCCATAAAATATCGTTTAGAATCACATAGGATCGCATAACGTGAATTAGAAAGCTAAACTAAAAAACATGCGCATGCACGTGGACAATTCCACTGCTTGCGGAGACGAGAGAATGTTACCATTGTACGTACTGAAATGGACTGTGCTTGATCGAGCTGTGAAAATCTTTCTCCGGAGTACAGTAGAGAGTTCAATTCGATATGCTAACAATAGAAGAACACCGCTTTCCAGTAAACAATTTCGTACCGCGTTTAGTTAATCTGCACCACACATTCAAGGCAGAGAATGGATTGCAACTTTGCTCATTTGTTGTGGAAAGGGATTCTGATATCAAGAATGGACTGTCAGGTGTTTAAATTTGTTAGCATTCTACTTTTAAAGGTTTTGTACTTGACATGGCGAAATCGAATTTATGCTTTCGGATATTCGTAATTGTTGATGTAAACTTGTGGTGTGCATTCCTTGACCCTCGACAATTTTCTAAGTGGCTCGCGGAACCCCAGAAACAGAAACGTAAGACATCTGTTCGAATTCGAACAAAAACACGGCCTAATAAAACTAAAACCCGCAACAAAAAGAAGACACAAAAACACTTGTACTACTGTACTCCGATATAACAGAAACACGAAGTAGTTGCTGAAAATTATTTATCACTAAGTAAATAATAGATTTATAGTCATCTTTGCAAGGTCAACATATTCTCTTTTGCGTACAAAAATAGAATCAAAGTCGCACAACTAAATGTAATACAAGAAGAAAAGAAAAATAAGACTACTCAATTTTTAGTACGACAGATAAAGGAAGATATAACTTTATTGTTCTTATAAATATTTTACAATAACAAATTTGACATCCTCGAATATAGTGAAATATATTCGATCATAGTAATACAATTACACAAGCATGAAGAAAAATTTACACATTGTATGTATGTAATCAAGGCTGTTGTCAGGTGGGTTTTAACTGAATAATAGAGTTGCTGTAAATGTAATTTGTAATGAAGGTGTCTGTGTCACAGAAATAAGAATTCTAAATATTTACCACCGACCTTTACACATTCGTCTCTGATGATGAGTCTTGCAGGTAAGAAGAAATAATGTTTTTGTTATTAAATAATTGTGTTGACTGCTTCAGTCTTGGTGCATACGCACTTATATTTCTTGTTTTTTATTGTTACTACAGTGTACTCTCGATTATTCCCGCGCGGATTATCCGATCTGTGAATTATCCGTGCCCGATCGTAAGTGGCTGCTGACTATCCACGAAGGTGGGAAATAACGTGATTCAGTGTCGAGTGCTCGAACAGAATCCTCAGTACAAACAAAAATCACAGACTGTTTATGTAAAGAATAAGCGTAAGCTATGTGTGTATTATGTATATGATAAATACATTACAATTTTATCTTTTTTCCGTGGCCAATAAAGTGTATGTTTTTCATTAGCCGTGCTTCCCCTCTCTCCACTATTACTCCGCATAATCGACAGTACACTGTAGTTGTCTAATTACTGCATGAAATCGCATATATAAAGATATTAAACGTTTTAAAATTAATTAAATCAATGAAAGACATCGTGCATTTGTATCTTGTGAAATTAGGTATATATGTACCTCTAAATAGCTGTTAGTGTGCTTAATTTTGAGTATCTGCTGACAATAGTATTATTATTATTATTATTGTTATTATTAATTATAATTGTTAAGAACTGTTTACTTTTTCTCATGCGTTGATGTTTTTATTGGTTTGGGTTTTCTTCAGCGTTTTAAGGCTACACACACACACGCGCGCGCGCACGCACGCACACACACGCACACACACGCGCGCGCGCGCGCGCCATGCACTAGAGTAGTGTTGGCTGTCAGATGTTAGTTTTTTTGCATTTAGAAATGGCATGTCTTGCGCTGTGAACTGTGTCCCACAAATCGCAAATCATTACACTCCTGTGACAACAAGACACGGTTGAACTCTGATTGGACCAGTTTCTCCTTTTCCTCCGTCTTATACCGGTGTAATCTTATTAGAGTACGGAATGGGAAATATCTTCTTTGGTCCGCTTGTGTCGTCTTAGCTACAGGAAGAAACTCAAGGATAATGGAAAGGGAAAGGATGACAAATGAAAGGCAGAAGAGGAGAGAGTGAGTGGTTTGAGAGGGAGTGAAGAAAGAGGGAGTGGTGAGAGTGGTTGGTGGACCCTTGGATTGGTAAAGAATGTCTTCAGTAGAGAGACGACCTTTCACGTAATGGAGCAGTTAACATAATCCGCAACATGCAAATAAACTTGCGTATTTGTACCGTGGCAATCAGCTGGTTGGGATGAGAGGTGGGATTCACAGTTCATAACAAGTAAGACAGTTTGTAAAATTTCGTGGATGGATTTCAGAAACAGCGTTTCTGTTGCTGTTTGGAGGCGAACAGTAAAATACAGTGATATTCCAGTGGTGTGTGTTTCTTGCAGGGACATTCGCGTGTTCCTGATGCAGCTTCGTGTCTCACAGGATGACGTCGGCGAACTGCAGACTATTGCTGTACAAGCTCACCATTTTAGCTCTCCTGAAATTCGTGGAAGGTACGTACATACTGTAACATCTTGCCATGTTGAAGGGTTTGAAAATGTAAAGCTGAATTTTGTTAGCTTGTAATGTCCTTTCTTCAGCTGTCAAAAGATGGCAGAAGAGGAATTATTTTATCCAGAAGTTCCAGGATTATATCGCTGTGTTGTTTCCTTCTCGCACCTCTGTCTCCCGTTTCCTACTGCGGACTTAGCAGAGCACCCTAAAATTTTGTGTAATTTACCCCATAGTGTCACGGCTGTTAAATGATGTGCAAGTACTAATGTAGAGTTTTGGGATGCAGTTCGAATCCTAATTCCAAAACTAGTTTCTTTATAACAAGAATAATCTTCCAATCACCTAATTTGGAAGTCCAAATTGAAAGTTGTACCTATAATGTAGTGTGACACTAAAACGAAACAAGCGCTTCCAGGATGCGTTTATCATTTCTTGAGTTTTAAGCTTGGAACATATTAACTGTAATTCCGTTAAGCGAATGGGGCCGGCGGGGGGGGGGCCGTTAGTTTTTTTGTTTTTCTTGATACCAAATTTAGCGCTGGTTTTCCATAAGCATTAATTTGTTCTACCTGGAGACTGTCACATATACAGGTGTTGTATTCTGGAACCTCACTGATAGTGATATTGCCGAGAAAGGTAACATGTAACTATAGCAGATTAATTAAACAGTAAGGGTTAGTTTGTTTTAGCGCTGGACGAAATGATGGATCCTTTAAAGATCGAGGCAGAGCTGTCCTCTGTGAATCCAAGAAAGCAAGTTTCTCGTAAGATTTCGAAAATAAGTAATAATGTGGAAAGTTACAACACTGTCAGCATTAAAGAACCAAGATCTGATGTGGTTAGCCATTGCTGTTTAATGAAAATTGTGATTCCTTTTACCACCGTACTGCTATACTCTCTCAGGGGTACACTGTCACCATAAATTGCGTACAGCTGTGTATGCAAAGTACATTTAAAGAAACTATTATTCTAACGCTTTGTGACCAATCTCACTTGTCTTGATTCTTTACTGACATGACCACGGTCAAGCCGGCCCGAGACATGTGGGCGCCCCGGGAATGCTAATAATTTGGCGTCACTTAAAACCGATATTCTTTTAATTCTTTCGGCCTAGAACAGGGCTGGTGAAACTTTCTGAGGGCGCGTGCCCAAAGAATAATTTTCGGAGGAATTTTTTTGCGAGTGGTAAGCTAAGTTTCTTAGTACCATATTTCCGGTTATTACATTGACGTCTTAGCGCCCCTTACATTTTGGCACCCAGGGCAGCTGCCCAGCTGGCTCGCCCATTACTCCGACCCTGACAGGGTTGCGCCAGAACGCCCGGGCGACTACAAGTTTTAGAGTGGCGCCTAATATTTGTGGGTTCCGGGTAGCAATTTGTCTCATTTCGCCCTTCTGGCGTAGAGGATTTTGTGCTAGATTCTAGATATTTGGAAAATTATTGGATCGTTGGCCATAACGTACCTGAAACGCCGCAGTCCTGAGCTGCCACGTGTGTAACATGCTTTGACATCCTAAGTACAATATGTAATGCTCACCTGCCTGTGTTACCTGGTTACCTGCACACAACTTCGTGCCTTATTTTACGACGCAGCTAGTATTTCAGATTTCATAGTGTCGATGGTAGAGTTACTGGTGAGTGATGCATTAGAATGGATTTTAAAAGAAATGGTCTTGTTCTAACCGAAGTAATAACCCTGGAAGTTGTTTGGATGGACTGAGAAAAATCGCGAAAGACGACAATAGCCGGTTTCCGGACCGACATCGCGCCACGCACCTTCCGACCGTAGCGTTAGTGCTGCATCAATATGCTCAGTTTTATCCACTGTTTATTTATTATAATATTAAATACGTACGATGTATATAACTTATAGTGGAACCTGTGAAATTTACCACTCTTGTACGTCGGCCACCTGGCACATTTGCAACATTTTCACTGAAGCAGCCGGTTTATATGGTAATATACATAGTCATTACTCTATAAGCTGGCTACCTGTTTTTCTTGAATCTTGGCCGCAGTTTCACATTTATTGTTATGCCTTACGTATAAATTCAACATTCCAATGTTGGCCAACCTAAAGAATTGTAGATAATTTTTGTGTCATATTGTACATTGGCCGAAGTTTTCATTCATTAACAGAACTACCCGTTATCCACCCAACCTCCGTCCTTCCTCCACAAGTATGGACAAGAAGTTTGAATTTTCTAGTGGAAACTGACACATTACTCTACTGCATGTTCCTGTTCATTGACAGGGTTATGCACCTCTTTCCAGCTAGTCCACCTGTTTCTACATTCTGAAGTACACGTCTGCACAAGTGATAGTGCACAGTTAAATTTTCATGGTCTCAAACGGTGTCCATAAGTTAGCCGCTGGCCAACATAGGTTCACTGTACTATGTTACGTAATGCATCAGCGTTCCCGATGCACCGGTATGCCCGTGGCCGTCTCTGCACCACACAAGTTTACAATTCAATGCGCTTTCCACTTCCGTTATTCCTGACGTTGTGTGCGACGCGCGACGTCTTTACCTGCCTGTTAGACACGCTCTGGCCGACACTACCAGCAAAGCAAATATATTACGTATCAATTCATGTCTGTAGGCAAGATCTGATTTATTCTGTGATGTCTCCTGTCTGTTGCTCTGATCTGCGTGACTGATGACGCGTGTCCGTGCAGCCGGTTGTTGCATGACCGTCATATTACCTGAACATAGAGTGACTGATCCCGCCATGTACTGAGCCAGTGAAGTGTGTCCTGCAGAGAGACGGTGAATTATTGCGTTAGTGGGGAAAATCTCAGGTAAAATACTCTAGCCTGATCCTATAGGACCTTGTGTTTCGGTCTGTTAATACAACGTCCTTATGCTTGTCAGTATGTCATTAACCAACCAAATTCACACTCACTGTTCACTTAATCTCACACTTTACTGCAACATGTTTCGACGTTCATGACGTCATCCTGAGGGAGTACACCAAGTATTAAGAACCTCTGGACTAGATGTGCACAACCTAAAAGTGTGTTGAAGAATATGATCCATTGGTAAAGAATATTTCAACCAGGTTTTAAATCAAGTTACAGGGGTTTAACTATACGAACGTTTAACCTTTTAAAGCCTAGCGGTAACTTTACATACGACCAGGTTTAACATTAAAAAATTCTACGTGGTGCCCACATTGCCTCTATGTGTTTTGTACGGATCTCAGAACAAACAGCAACTTTTGCCTTATAAAACATTAAGAGATTGGTTTTTATAACCGAAGTGGAGAGTGTTTACAGCGCGGTACGCACTGAGTCCTTATGCAAAACATACACGCTTCGTCTTTAAAGGGTTAATACAAGCATCATGAAGAGAGCACAACGCTTCAGATGAAGACAAACAACGATTAAATGACGGGCTTACTAGCAGATGTTCTTAAAGTTTGGTGTACTCCCCGAGGATGACGTCGTGAACCTCGAAACATGTTGCAGTAAAGTATGAAATTAAGTGAAAAGTGTATTGTGCATTTGGTTGGTTGGTGGTATGGTAAATAGCATCATAACAATGCACGTATAAACAAGTTAAAACAGCCTCCTTTTATTTATAATCACATTAAGACCGACTGTGTCTTATAATCACGTTACATGTTTCGACATCACTGCATCTTAATCAGGCCGGCATGTAAACAACTTATGTACGCCGTAGTGCAACAAGGATAAACGTTACGTTACTTATGAGTCTAAAACTGTGTACAAATTTTAAGTTGTTAGAATAGGTAGGGATAATATTATGAGCGTATTGTAGCACTGAATAAGTTCCCGTGTTTGCTGTCTTTCCGGAAGCCTGCTGTTGTCTGTAAACGGACGCTGAAACAGCATGATCATCTTGTTAACGTTTGTTGGTTGCTGGAAGAGTCCGCGTTACTTTGCTGTGCAGTTTATTGAATAGGGTCATTATTTTATCCGACAACTGTCCGTTGCCACTTCCTGTCGGCTTCTTATCAATGAACGTACCCCACTTTATTCGAACGCCCACACGCGCAGCGAATTAAAGGTGGCAAGTGATAAGAAACAGTCGCCAGATAAAGTAAGTAGTCTGTAGCTGTGATTGGTCGGGTAAACCAGAGCGCTCTCTGTTTCTGTGGCTGTAAGTTTTTGAATCATTTTTGCCTCCGTAAGCAATTATAGTTTTGTGCTGTTTTATTTTGAATTCCTTAAAGTAGATGTGTTTATGTGTGGTGACGTTGCTTGGCAGTGTTACGTATGTCAGTAGACTGAAATATCAGTGCTATTACATAATATACAGTCTGACAAAAACATTTAGTAGCGAGACCTAATGTAATTACGCCTCTAAATGCACAGATTATGTACACACCACTGGCAGGATGATGAAAGCCAAATAATTAATTGGAAAGGATGGGAAAGAAAGTAGTCACGTGATACTTTAAGATGATATTCCATAAATTTCCGGCAGGAACTAAGGTAGAACAATCTAACTGGGATAGGCGATACTTCTTAGTGGATTCGAACCTAGGATATACTGAATACGAAGCAAAGGCGCTAACCACTTGAAAGGCTGGTCAATAAACTGTCCTATAATCTACAGGCGAGCTCACTCATTGTGTATGAATTGACTCTTTACTTGTGCACCTAATCTGTCGCACGTATGTTGGGAATGTTTTGCAAGTTTAATTTTCCGATGAATGACTCAATGTGGTTCAAAAGAATAAAACTTTGATTTTAATTATATAGGACCAAACTACACGGTGAAGATGAGAGTTAATTTTTCTTGCTGGCAAGGGCTTTCACGATTAGTAAACGAACTTTAACGCTCCATAATTCTAAGCTTATTCTCGACAGTAGCTTATGTAACGGCACACTTTTATCTATCTAGACAGTTGAATTAGATGGGACTGTAGTCATAAAACGAGACTAGATAAGAACGTGGAAGGAAAGGATACCGTTCTTCTGGGATATGGCAGTATCCTTACCTTCGTGCCCCGAAATATCCGGTCCGTCTTGAACATTCTACCCTTGAATGTGAGGCCAGTACGTTACCTCGAAACGTCGGGGACTGATTACCCAGTGTCGCAGCCCCATACCCCAGCAGAACGGAATCCTCAGCTACATAGATGTGGAAAGCTCAGAACTCGCAATTTGGAAGAATAGAGCCGTGGTCTCTTTGGAGATAATGTGCTGCTGTTAGCCTGGGGAGACAGAAGAAAGCTTGGAATCTCGTAACGAAAGATATTCTGCATTGTATCCGCAACGTATAGCTCCGTCGTTTATTTCTAGAACTCTATATGTGGAGTAGGATGAAGCCAAATTGACAGAATATGGAAACAGAAGAGGCGATGTACTGTGTGCCGTGTTCGGACAGTGAGATGGGGCATTCGGCCTATTGTTGCGGTGGCTAAAGCCTGTTATTGTATTTCCTAACCACCCGTTTGGAATCAAGCGTCACTTGAACAGTTTTTCTCAATTTAACTTAGAATCTCTTATTGGAATTCAAATAAAGGCAATAAAATACGTAGATTAGCTTGCTGGCCTTGTACATCTTTGTTATGAAATAACTCCTTGAGGATGGCACGCCGGTGCCGGAACATGTAAGGGTTTGTACTTGTTCTTGAATATTTTGTTACATGCGTATGTTGGTTGGTATATTAATTGTAAGAATATCCACGGTAAAAATGGCATACAAAGTTACGTAATCTCGTCTGTTAGTAAACGTCGTTAAATAAGTGGAGAATATTTCACTTGTTATAGGGAAGTAAGATGTGGTGACATTCATAGCAGGAAGTATTTGAAATAGCAAAGTACGTTGTAGCCATTAGCATTATGAATGTAAACAAGGTGACACTCTGTCACTGATCCTTGCGTGCCTGGTATCCGCGCAGGATTAAGTAATACAGAGGGTCAGGCAGAAGCCATAAAGTTTACTGTCTTGTTAAATATCTGTTAGCCACAGTATTGTTATTACTAGTTATGAAGAACTTGCTAATAACATATAGAGTTTGTATAGCTACGTTGAACTCATCTAATATGACATCAAAATTACACATCCTTGCTCTGTTTATAATTAGTGCCTTCTACAAATGTCAGCTGTGTGGAAAATTTTGTGATAAATCTCCACAGCTTACAAAGTTTCAAACGCCTTTCTCTAGTGCTTCATTAGTTGCCACGAAATCGGAACCCAATGCATTAGTTGCCATGAAATCGGAACCCAATGCATTAGTTGCAATGAAATCGGAACCCAATGCATTAGTTGCCATGAAATCGGAACCCAATGCATTTTCTTACAGCAGGTATTCTTTTGCGCGTTTGCATAGTCGCGAAAAGTGCTTATGGGCTTCGTCACCTTCATCTGTCGCTTTGTCTGTCCGTCTGTCCCTATATATCAGAGCGGCTCCCAGCGGACCGATTTGCTTGAAATTTGATATTGGGGAATTTTATGGAAATCTGTTATGCGGATCTACATTTGGGTGAAAACGGGCAAAAATATCGGACGCTTTACATGAAGACTAAGTAGGTTTTATTCTTGTTGGAGAAAGGAAATTGCCATAAAATCGCTCGCTTCGAGTGAAACGGTATGAGGTGCTTATGATAGCCTAGCAGATACAAATATTACGCGAACGCGCCACAATGTTAGGTTATACGTACTCCTTGTTTATTTCTTTTCGTTTCGTAGTCCTTCCCTCTTCTACCTACTCACAGTAGGTGTCGAGGTTGTTTACTTTCACTTGATCACACTCAGACACACACCACAGTCGGTAGGACTCCTCTGGACGAGGGATCGGCCCGTCGCAGAGCCTCTACCTGACAACACAAACACTCACAAGAGACACACATCCATGCGCCCGGTGGGATTCGAACCCACGATCCCAGCAAGCGCTCGGCCGCAGACCTACGCCTTAGATCGAGCGGCCAAGGGGATCGGCTTGTTTATTTTACATCCAACAAATATGCCTTTACAAAGGACTGCATTATTTTCGTAGATCTCTTACAATACAATGTATTGAAAATGATCTCCTTTTGCATAAAGTTCGTGTCAGGTTTTGTGAAAATCATTAACTGATTTAAAATTTGATATGGAGAGAACGCGAACGCGCACGCGCGCACACACACTCACATGATGTTGTGATTTAACCTTTTAAAGCCTAGCGGTAACTTTACATACGACCGGGTTTAACATTAAAAAATTCTACGTGGTGCCCACATTGCGTTTATGTGTTTTGTACAGATCTCAGAACAAACAGCAACTTTTGCCTTATAAAACATTAAGAGACTGGTTTTTATAACCGATGTGGAGAGTGTTTACAGCGCGGTACGCACTGAGTCCTTATATAAAACAAATACGCTTCGTCTTTAAAGGTTTAATGAGTTTATCTGTTGCCTTTAGTGAAGTAAAGTAGGCTAAAACTGAGTTAACTTTCTGCCGTTTCAGCCCATTTTAGCGTATTTTAGCAGTGAGCCGCTTTAGTACCGTGAAGATGAGTGTCTGACCGGAACTGCAAGCCACTGGCGACCCTTGCTTACACTCTCCGCTCCGCTGCTCTCTTGTACTGTCTCTGGTCTCTCCGATCTACCAGACGGTGGTACAATGATTGAGCGTGGAATGCCTGCCACGCTGTTTTGGCTTCGGTATTTACTGCAACCACTTTATTGGACGATTTATTCAAATTTTATCATTTAACAAAGCCAGTCCACCTGTATAGATTAGAAAAAGGCGTAAACAAGAGTAGTTTAGTAGGCAAGAATTTCGGAGTCAAAGTATTTTCCGGTCCAGTGCTCACCGATTTCAGAAAGGGCGTTGTTTTTTGGAAGGTTCCCAGGCTTTGCCTTTTATCCTGCTGGTAAGAGCAACGTGCATATAAAGATTATGGAGCATTGGTGGAACGGAAGTACTCGGATATATTCTGTTCCGACGTTATTTTGTCCACCAAAAATCTCACATGGACTGACCTGGGATCGAACTCGGGCCTCCGAGGTGAGAGGCTGGCGTCCAACAACCGCCTGGCGATAACACTGTCGAAGAATTTCAGAGAAGGCTATCTGCCGTATTTAAATGTAGCGTCCGGGCATTTGTTGGGATAAGTAGTGAAATGCGGAGGAATTCATTCAGGATGTCTGACGGTCTAATCTTCTACGTCCTTGACGCAATTAATTGTACAGTATTATTCGCAGCCTTAAAAAAAAGGAATTCCTCACGCACTTCTTCAGACAGTTGATGTAAATTCGGAATAATTTTGCATTGTCTGTCACTGTCTATTGCAGCCACACACGTAGTTCTTTGAACGCGTACTTTAATGCTCCTTTGCTAGTGCATTGTACCACCGCAGACACCACAGCTCTTAAACACAGCAACTATTGAAACACTGCAGCGCTGAACATTCCGCCAGCTGGTATTAATGTGCTGGGTGTGTAGAGAAATCTAACCAATTTGTGTGAACTGTGAAAAATATACAGGGTGATCCAGGAGGAAAGATCAGTGATTAAGCGACCAACTTCAAATTACTACGCCATTTTGCGTACGTGTAATTATATGGATATTTTGAGGATTTTGTTGCACGAATTCATTAAAGACTTTTCTTCCGGCCTGTATGTTGTAGTTTATTTGTTATCTTAGAATTATTTTAATATTTAATGTACCCATATTCTATTTTTCGGAATAAGTAAGGAATTCTAACACTCTAATCCTTTTATTATTATAAAACCAACAATTTGCCGATACAAAGTATACACAATAATGCAGTTTCTTCTCCTACATATTTCGGCTGTCGACCGCCAATCTCAGAGAACAACTTGCCTGTCTTTGCAAATATGTAGTAAAGTAAGATCCCGAAAAATGTGCGATAAATGTTAATGCGGCACGGCTAACCACTATACTGTGATTAAGACTTGTAATCACACAAGCCATACAGTACATATCATACGGGAACGGGACCCAATTTGGATGAGGAATAAATAAATAGAAACAAATGGCGTTACACGGAGGCATTTTGGAAAACAGATGACTGAAGAAACAAAATTAAGAATACACAATATTACAGCTAATGCGGTCTTGAAGTTTGATAGTGAAGCCTGGGTGCTGAAGAAACGAGATGAACAAAGACTGGAAACAGCACAAATGAAATTTTTAAGACATTTGTTTGGAATTACTAAGTTATACAGGGAGAGAAATCAATCCGTCAGGGAGAAACTTGGAGTGCAGGATATATTTTTGGAAATAAAACAATACCAACGAGAGTGGCCACAGCACGTAGACAGAATGGACAGAGACAGGATAATGTTCAATAACTTTTTCCGAAAGTCATGCCGTTTATGAGATAATGTGGGAAAATATGGTACAGCCAGATAGGCCACAGATTACAATATAATAAGACGCATGCGCGTTGCGTGCTGGATATTTAAGACTCCAGACACAACACACTCGGGATACTCGTATGTACTACTTACGGTTTTTCCACGGCAACAAATGTTCGCGAACGCACTTCAGTATTACCTTTATACGTACATTGCCTGTCTTGTATACGTTTAAAATGAGAAACTGTGTATAGACACCGCTATTTATTTGTGCTGTGTTCAAGGACTCTTTCAATATTTCCAATTATGTAGAGCCGAGCAGTGGGGCGATAGTGAATAATGAATTGAAAAAGATACGAAAGGAAGCGTTTGGGTCTTCACTTGAAGTACCGTTCCGATATTTACATGGATGGATTTATGAAAATCACAACAGACCTGTCAGGATACATAAATACAAATGTTAGTCGAACGTTCTGGAGGAATGACACCTCTTGGTGTGGACAAGACATAAATGTTACAATGGAACATGAGGACGCGTGCACTGGATTCATTTGAGTCAGGACTGGGCCCATTGTTGGTCTCATGTGTATACGGTAATGGACATATGCGCTCCATTATGCATACAGGTGGGAAATTTTGGGGTCTGATCAGAAACTGTCGGCTTATATATGCTCGCATTAACCCTTTAAAGATGAAGCGTATCTGTTTTATATAAGGACTCAGTGCGTACCGCGCTGTAAACACTCTCCACTTCGGTTATAAAAACCAATCTCTTAATGTTTTATAAGGCAAAAGTTGCTGTTTGCTCTGTGATCCGTACAAAACACATAAACGCAATGTGGGCACCATGTAGAAATTCTTAATGTTAAACCTGGTAGTATGTAAAGTCACCGCTAGGCTTTAAAAGGTTAATAATGTTAGCAGGGAACGCGATTAGCACGATCACAGAGCCGTTGCTGAACAGAATTTCAACACATGACTGTAGTTGTAAAACGAGCAGCATTTTCCTACTGCAGCAACAAAATGGCGCAAAGCTAACACCTGGATTAAACATTTCTTAATTCAGTGCGCTTCGCCTGCACATTTAACATAAGAAACAGTTACTCCTTGCTAGTGTATGTTAAGTGGTGCTTCACGTGAAGTTAGATACATTAATTACACCAATCTCATCAACATGCATGTCATATTGCCACCACGCAAACACATTAGGAGGCGAACAGCAGTATGTAACGTAACATGTCTGACGACTGAAATTCTTCAGGTTCAGGCCAACATTTCTGCCAATATCCCTTGATTTTATCACCCAAACACGCACAGTACTCATGTCCACATTATGCTCATCATAGAAAGCCAATAATCGGCGGTGAATTCCAGAAGGATTTTAATTTTCTTGGGTCAAAAACGCAACAACAGTTCGCTGTTTGATGCACTTCGACACGTTTGGCAACGGGTGATCCATTTTTAACCGGAAACAACACAAAACATTATGTTCACCAAGCCGTACCACACGGCAAATTAAAGCCCATGGAACAGTGAAAAATTTCGTACAAGTATTGCTTCAAGGTCACAAAAATTGCACGAGATACATGCGCGGAGGCATTACTTTCGGAACGGCCCCTTTACATACAGACGCTCGCCGACTGAAGCTGTTCCAAGTTGCGCACTTTCAGACTTTTAAAAAATAAGTGGTTGGAATAATAATAATGTTTTGAAAGGCGAGCCGAATGTTCCCTTGCGGGTATGGAAGTGCCATGAGTACAAGGTGGTGGAGGAACACCTGCTGGGAGATAACACAGGCAGCGGGGCAGTCATGCTTCGGCTGATCAAGTTCCAGCGTGTTTGAATTGGTGGCCGCGCTGTCTAAGGCGTAGGTCTGCGTCCGCATTATTGCTGGGATCGCAGGTTCTAATCGCGCTAAAGGCACGGATTTCCTTTTTTGTATTTGTTGTGTATTGTGTATGTACCCCCCTCTGAACGAGCTGGTCACTCGTTCAGAGGAGTCGGGCTGGTTGTATGTGTGTCTAATTGCGCGTGATCTAGAAAACTACAAAACGAGGCGGCCTAGGCCCGCTGTGGGCTGTAGCGCCACAGAAAGTACATGTCTACTAAATTCCTACTTGCTAAAAATTCGACTTGGCGCCGGATCTTCCGGAACGTGCTACTGCCTAAGTCGGGAGGGCCTGCTGCATCTTTCAGAGTCTCTTTTTTAATTTGGTTGTTATTTAAATTCATCTGTCCGCATAAGCCCAGCAGACCTGCGGAGGGAATACTGACTGCAGCTTGCATGTGGATCTGGAACATTAATCCACATAACAACCACCGATTTTGCTGCTGCACGAGTCGACTCAACCTTTCGCAGATAAAAGCCGAAAAAAATTTGACACGTTGTATAACTTCGATAAATTATAAGCAGTGCTGTGGAATCGTGAAGCACTTTAACCACGCTTCAGGTGTGGCCGTAGTATCACGATCTGCAAGAACATTCCTTCTCTGCAAAGTTATGTAGAGGCCAACATTCGTATTTAAGGCAAGGACACGACTGAACGCACCCTGCCGAGCTGCTTTTACCGATATAATCGGGGGCTCGAATGTGACGTAGCTGGCGGCGTCGCACGAACGACCGAATATAGGGAAATGTTCACTTCACTTGTAACCGAATTACCACTGTTGTTCTAGTTACCTCTACTAACTGGAAGGTACACTTAAGAAGCACGCAGTGGTGCCATTGGTTGAGGCACTGCATTTCAAGCCGGAACGTTCTGGTTTCAATTCCCGTTGGTGTCACTGGAATTTTTCATTGACATAATCCTTCCGGCTGCACTATTGCCCTGGGATTGACTCAGCCCGTAACAGAAAGGAGTATCAGGAGTATTTCCCGGCGGGGTAGGGGGGGGGGTGGGGTAAAGGCGGCCGCTGCTTAGGGCTGACAAACCTACCACCTTCATGTGCCGATTGCCTTGAAATCTGGGAGCCTCGACCTCCTGGAACCCTAAGGGCCTGTCTAGGCCTGTAACGGGATTGCTTTACCTTTCTTACATGTGAGAAACTCCATGTGGTTGTAGATGTCAGCTTATGGAAAAATTTTTTATTAAAAAATGGAAATTCTCGGGTTAGAGATTTTATGGACAGTTAATTTGGACCAGAAGTTTGGAATTCAGGATGGTAATTTGGACTGCTAAAAGTTTGGCGACATACACGGTTTTGTTAACAAAGACGTCAAGACACGTCAAGAGCACCTGGTTTCATCGGCCACTGTCCCGGCACATGCGGAGGAATGGGAACCGCCTATTCCAAGTCTATAGAAAACAGTAAATCCAATAAATCACTAGGTTCATGGAAATTTTGTATAAGTTTAAATAAGATGAATGAATGGTAATATATACTGCAAATTTTCTCTAGTCTGCTCAGCCTTCTCTGTAGTTCGTTTCTTGTTTAGAGCATCTAAAAAAGAAAAATTCCATGGTTACTGGCCCAATTTGGCAATTAATAATAATAATAAAGTCTTCGAGATTTGATAGTGTTCCATGCGGCGGTAACACTCATGCGGCGGTAAGAATCAGCATTGACGCAGCGGGGGCCACATTTGTCTCATTGTGCCAAACACGCCAAATGACCGCAAACATCTTTTGACTGTTAATCACAAAACATAATGTCAAAATTTATTACTGTACACTGAGCCTTGAGCGTCAACTGAAATGTTTAAACATTTTTGAAAGATACAAAGTTGTAATTAGAGACACCCACAGCACGTTTTTCACATTACCGGCAAAAAGGAAAACACATTAATTCCTGTTGAAAGAAGTTTACAAAGTGAACAACGATTTCCTTTGGCAGATTTCTAAACGCCTCTGAGACGTAGAGGGTCGCACCCTGTAGACCATTTTAACTCGATAAAACTCAGTTCCATTTACCTGGTGGCACCTAGACCCACCTGCCTCCCATAATCTGTTCAGTCATTTTACACAGAAGACTAAAGTTGTTACATTTTACACATTCGATAAATACACAGGTTCAGTCTAAACATAAATCATTTACTTCAGTTTTCAAGCTCTAGGCCTACACAGCTAATCGCCAGGCTTTGTATAAATCTGTACGTAAAGAGTAAATTTATATTTTATGTTACACACCGGACTTATGAAGTCTCGTAATGTACAGTTTTCAATATATTTAGGTTTATATTAAAATATTATTACAGTAGCTATTACTGCGTGCTTATCTTTTATTCTCTGTCAAATCTATTTTAACTCAAGTGTAGTGAGTTTTAGTCCTGGTTGCATGTTGATTTTCTATTTAGTGATTAACGTGTACGAGGTGTGTGCAGTCTTGCAGTGGTGTGTTGTTATACTCCATGTTCTGTTTCCATTCCGTGTATCCTGTAGAATCTTTCACGTGTCTCCTTCAATGTGTTATTCGCATTTTGGTATAAAGTCTTCCTTGTTGAATGGGTATCTTTTACGTATATGAGTCAGTATTTTTGTGCGCCTCGTGTGTTCGTAACGCGCGTTAACGTAGGACATTTTACTTTCCTCATTAACCTTTCAAAGTCTAGCGGTAACTTTACGTACCACCAGATTTAAGATTAAAAAATTCTACGTGGTGCCCACATTGCGTTTATGTGTTTTGTACGGATCTCAGAACAAACAGCAACTTTTGCCTTATAAAACATTAAGAGATTGGTTTTTATAACCGAAGTGGAGAGTGTTTACTGCGCGGTACGCCCTGAGTCCTTATATAAAACAGATACACTTCGTCTTTAAAGGGTTAATTGCGGGATGTTTGACAATTTGAAAGTTGGCTGACTGCCATCTTCAGAATATATTACAGATTTTTCTGCTTTTCTCCTTTTTTGACATTAGTGGAACATTCTTGGTCGAACCCATACTAATGTCGTGCGCTACCGTCTAGATGTCATATTTCTGCACGTTTGAAGCCACCTTACTAAGACGCAAAGAGCAGTTTACTGGGAACCTCTCGTGAGACAGCGAACCCACTTCTCTGCTGACGTTGAGAAGACTACTTCAGACGGGAGAGATAAAGATTTTTATTGTAGTTAGGAAGTTTTCGGTTCGGTTTTCGGCTTATAGTCCGGCTGCAACAATGCTTTGCGTGTCTGGTCATTCCCTCCAGACATAATCTGATAGTACATCAACACAGGTCAGTACCGCTTTTTTCCCCCATTAATAGCAGTAATATTTCATCTCGACGCTGTACAACTGACGGATTTGAGAGAGACTCTGATTTGTTATATAGGACAATAATTGTATTACTGTAATGGTGACTTTTGCAAAATAAGTAATTACGGTACAGTGTTTTCTAGTCTGCGCTACCGTGATATGAAATGACACGATACTTGTCGGTCGTACTCGAAATGAGACACGTGCGGACTTCCATCTTAGTACAAGCTACAAAAATTGGGTTATTACTTGCTCGTTACTTGGCATCGTCATGTAAATGATCTTAAATTAATAAAATAAGATATTTTTTACAGACCGTAATAATATTGATGCGATTGTTGAGTTTTGTGGTAGGTTTCAATAAAGTAATTATGTTTTCCTTCAAGGTACCCTTTCTAATTTTATTTTTTGAAAACGTACATGTACAGTCGTGTAAAAAAGCACATATATATGGAACTACGGATCTGTATTTTGATAGGAACAGTGCACATTGTCACGATCTGTGGGCTGTACGAGTGGTGAAATTGCAGTTGTTACCTGAACAATATTTATGCTTTGTCATGTGATCAAGAATGGTGGTTGTGGCGTAAAATGTTCTGTAATTTTATTAGTTGCCTTAGGCAAATCACAAAGTAGACATCTGACCTTAATGTGAGCAAGGTGCTAACGCGAAATTAAGTTGCATGTTTCAGTAGAAAGTAAATATCACGAAAAAGTGCTATGTTTTCTCTGGAACTGCGGAGGACGTGTCATACTTCTTGGCTTGTTCAGGGCTCTGACATTATCTGCTACGGAGAGTCGGTGATTGGTGGGGATGAAGTGGAAAAGGTTTGGAAGAAACCGGTCGTTGCCGAAACGACGTAAATTGTCCTAATATTTGCCTGGAGCGACAGAGAAAAGGCACGATAACCTTACTCGAGGAAGCCGTTGTCTTGGGCGAGTCTCGAACCGGGCACCGGCACCAAGCCACAGTGTGCGGCCCCCGAATATTGATGAATTTTCACTGTTGCGTTATTATGCTGTGAAGAGAATGTAAGGACCTACAAGTATGAAGTTTAGGGAATGGTGTTTCGGTGCAGCATCTGACAACGTGGCGTGTTGGACCGCTTCGAATGGCGTTGATAACGGGTCGAAGGCCCAGCAGACTCGATAATTGCCCGTCTTGCCCCCCCCCCCCCCCCCGCTATAATTATTAGCGAAGTTATACCCAGATCTCATAACACGGATCCTGTCAGAGTTTTATCGTAAAATAGTCAAGCGTGCAATCCAGCCCGAAAGAACCAACAAAACATTTTAGTAGTTTGTCAGCTTGGGGGGTCCTCTTGACCCACGGGACCCACTCGCGCCGCGGTGTTTGCGTGGGCCTTATCAACGTAGCTGATCAAACGCCTACAATATTCAGCAGTTTTGTGACGAAGAGTCATTAGGATTCAGTACATGTTTTTGGTGAAAACTATGTTTATTATAAATTAATATTTTTTGTTACTGTACTAAGATGGTTTTGCGAACAAATCATGTGTTTTAGTTGGCATAATGTTAGCATTTTGTCTTAGGCTACTTCAGTCTACCTTTGCGAGATATATTTTTAGAGTATATCCGAGCGTCTTGTATGTATATGTTGCTCCAGACCAATCTTCCGTGCACCTGCGCAGATATACGGGGCAATACGAAGACATCTGATCGTGCCCTAATTCTTCATATGTGCGCTCATTTTTAGGGTATGTGTTGTAATATTCTTACGTGTTTCAAAACTCGAGTCATATGCTTTCAGTAGGACGTTGTGACATTTGAGGATATCAAAACCTTGTTGAAGTTCCACGTCGTCTGGGATATTAAGCCATGTAGTCTGACTGTGCACACATACACCAAACTTCACAACTTTACATCTTGTTACCATTGGTTTCCCTTTAAGTTCGTTTGCAAATATTCCTTTATTAGTTGCCACTGTGCAGGTATTATTGCTTATTTTCTCTTACGGTTGCACAGTTACTACATGCTGTGTCGGTAGAAGTGTTTGAAATACAAGTTTTTTGCTGACTTTCACTCATTAGTTACAACTGTCAAAACATTTCAAAGGCTTCTATGAAAGTGTAGCTGGCTGGCTATTCAGTAGCTGACTGGTCTGTTTATTTACTTGAAAGGTTTGTACTGCTTTTTGTTACGATTTTATAATATTACACCACGAAGTGATTTGTGATATTGAGAAGTGTGGGAGATACGCTGATGGTAGGATAGGCAGTTCACGATTTTGTTGAAGTCACTGACGGTTCTGTTACTTTGTTCTTACAGAATTAGATTTGTGACTGGAGATACTTGGCATCCGGCTGTTTGAATTAGTTAACCGTTTCTGAATATAACCGAAATAATTACTAGTTTACTTTCTTTTAAAGGCAATAATTAAAGATATTTTTCCCCACGGCACAACAGCCCATAGGGGGCCAGGACTTCCTCATTATCGAGGCATCACGATCACACTCGGACATACCACACTAGGTAGGATTTCTCTCGAAGAGGGATCGGCCCGTCGCAGAGACCTCAACTTGACAACACACAACGTTCACAAGACAGAGAGACATTCATGTCTCGTGCAGGATTCGACCCCACTATCCCAGCAAGCAAGCGGCCGCAGACCCACGTCTTAGGCCACGCGGCCACTGGGAGCGGCTATTAAAGACGTATGTCAGGACAGTAAGTGCGTCCGCGTGGTCCAAAGAAATTCTTCATAGTAAGTCAGATATTTGGATATAATAGCAGCGCTTGAGCAAGAAGTTAGGTTAGGTTAAATTCTGGGAATGTTTGCTGCAGTTCCTCTTCTGGAAATACTCAAATATTAACACTTACAGAACTAAAAGTTTTCGATGGCGTGAATAATTCTGTCTCATTCTTAGGGAAGAACATATCTACAGGGTCTTAAATTGATATATGATAATCGTGTACTTGGTAATTATTATTTAAATACCACTAATGTACACTCATTAAATCTATGCCACTACATGTTTATTCACACACACATGACAGAGTACATTTTATAGGAGCCTTCGAGTGCGGACAGAGGAGAGTTAAATGTTTTTCATGCAAGATTCAGTACTTTACTAAGATTGTTCTAAATATGAACATCTGCAGAATTTCAAATCGAAGTTCTAAGAGGGTAATCAGTAAAGTATATAGACTTAGATGACTAATATTTCTTGGGTAAGTTTTGTGTAGCAATACGAAGTAACTGATATACAGAATACCCGGTTATAACGACATCGGTTTATGCGACTCCCCCGTATTTAGCGTCAGATACTCTGTGGTACTAGTTAATCCCTCATTGTTAACCATAACATTATACTTCTCGGTTAGAACAACACGCGTTTATCTTTGTTTCTTTCTTAGTCTGACCCCTTCTACCTACTCATTGTGGGTGTTTAGAGGGTTATTGTTGCACTTGATCGCATTCAACGTCACACACACACACACACACACACACACACACACACACACACACACACACACACACACACACACACACAACACATTCAGTAGGATTCCTCTGGACGATGGATCGGCCCGTCGCAGAGACCTGTACCTGACAACACACAACATTCACACGAGACAGACATCCATGCTCCCCGCAGGATTCGAACCCGCAATCCCAGCAAACGAGTGGCCGCAGACTCACGCACACTCGTTTATAACGACACAGAATACTCAGTCCTTTTCGTGACGTTATGACCGAGTTCGACTGCATTTCCATGTCTGTAAAGGTAGAAGTATAGAAACTGGTTATATGGGTAGTTGCAAAGTACCGTGGGGTAGCGGAATTAAGTATGCATTGACACGGAGTTGTAAGCTAACCCTGCCAGTATAAACATGATAAGGTAAAAGAGAGCCATGTGTTTATAGCCCACAACATAGGACCACTCACATGCCACACTGAAGCCCTCTTCATGGGCTATGACGTATCTGCAGGCACACGTGATTTTTTATTCCGCGAAAAGAATGAGAGCTGCCAAGAGTAACAAACTCAAGCGCAGTAAGATCCGATAACTGGGACGTTCCCTGTTGTAATCCGACCAGTATGTTGCCCTACGAGAGGAGGTTGGGCTCGACGTTAGTCCTGCCTGTCATTCGTGTTTCCCCCTCTCTAGGAGGGAGGCATACGTTACACGTTAGGCTAGTCTCTGTCTGTTACACCATGCCCCTTTGCAGCCGAAACGGGAGTGCTGGGGTTATAATACGAATTGTCCCATTCTCGAACACGGCAAGTATGTACCCAAGAAAGGTACAAATATTGCGTGGAAGATACGTACAGATAGACACAGCCTTATCTACTAAGTTATGCCATTACTTAGAATGTCGGTAGAAACGTGGGACCGCGGACAGATTAAACTATAGGCCGTGTAAATCAATGTGGCTAGCGAACTCCGACGAAAGAAAGACGGGTAGTCAGCGTGGCTTGCTGAGGACGGAGTCAACAGGTGATCCGTCGTGAAGGAAACAAGGAATTTACATACAGAAATGTTAGGGCTCATCTATGTTGTGCACGATATATGTATAACATAAATGTATAAAAACGTGAAACCTGTTATTATAACACACATGTCCCTGTGGCGAAAGACGCATTTTGCAGTGTTTGTAATTGCCTACCGTAACCTTCGGATTTCGGGCACTCTGCAGTCATTCCGTCTGTCTGGCGGGATTTGGGAATAAGGTGTGCCGATAAATCGATTAAGCTGATAGACGGAATAGTGAATCAGGGAACACAGTCTTAATGTGGGCAATGATGAACTACTTTAATAACAATGCGGTATTTACAGAACATTGCAAATAGTAAAATACTTGTACATGGCACTGTGTTTACTGCCCGCCAGTGTGCAGGTAGATGATACATTGACTGCATCTGGGAGTTCAGTATCAAATGTGGAGGTGAAAATCGCAGAGGACTGTACGTAAAAGTATGCGTTAGAGCGAACTTATAGCTAAAAGAATTGTCAGATAAAGGAATTTTACTATAGATTTATTTTAAAAACTTTAAATTTCTTGACCTAGCAATACGCCAGTGACACATGCAGTTTTCTTTATAAATGTAATTACATTTTACTGTATTGCAAATTCTGAATATTGTACGTATCCATTGATCATTTTACTGTTCTGTTTTTACACCACATATAAAAACATGATTACCAAAGTTCCAGATTTTGAGTGTTGTAGTGTAGGAATGTAGAAATACAGGACTTTACATGTTTCGATACCTATATGGCACTTTTAGCATGGTTTCATGTGTGTAGTGCCACTATAGTAGATATGTAATTGTGGAGTTGCGTAAGAAATGTATCATACAGCTACATGTGTCAGCCATATTCAGGCTTGCTTAAATCAGTGGATTTTACAATAAATACTAAACGTTTGATGTCTAATTATTGATAACTTGGCGCACGTAAACACAGGGGGGTGACCCAGCTTAAATTAATAGACCGGCTTTTCCGAACCTACGCCTTCAGCATTAGGTTGGCTATTTGACGGATCACTCTATAAATATTGCAAAATAGGTATTTTTCCAAAGGAACATACGTATTAAATTACAAATTTTATCTTTTAGCGATTCGACACCGTGTAATGTAAAACCTGTTTCGTTTCGTAGTCCTTCCTTCTTCTACCTGCTTGTTCACTGTAGGTGTAAAGGGTTTTTATTTTTGACTTGATCACACTCAGACACACACCACAGTCGGTAGGACTCCTCTGGACGGTGGATCGGCCCGTCAGAGACCTCTACCTGACAACACAAACACTGTACAAGAGACAAACATCCATGTCCCCGGTGGGGTTCGAACCCACGATCCTAGCAAGAGCTTGGCCGCAGACCTACGCCTTAGATCGCGTGGCCACTGGGACCGGCCAATGTAAAACCTGTATGAGCTTTAATACTTTTATACGTGACTACTACATCTGCCTAAAGACGGTTAAGTAATTAACCGAAATATGTGGGAATGTGAATGAAGAAACATGATCATAGTTACATTTAATAAACGTAGACTGAGGCCGATCCCAATGGCCGTGCTGTCTATGGCGTGTCACTGCAGCCACTCGCTTGCTGGGATTTTGGGTTTGAATCCCGGCGAGGGTATAGTTGTCTGTTTGTTGTGAGTGTTGTGTGTTGACAGGTAGAGGTCTCTGCGACGGGCTGATCGCTTGTCCAGAGGAGTCCTACCAAGTGTGGTGTGTCTGAAGTGTGATCGCGAAGCCTTAACAATGAGGAGGCTCTGCCCCATTAGGGACTGTCGAGCCGCTGGAAAAATGAGTGCATTGATGATGCTTATTTAGGTATGAAGTATATATTAAGGGGGTTTGATGACAGTATTTCGATTTGAGATAAGAGGAGTTGACAGGAGAATGGCGAAACTAGCCACTTAGGAATGTCACAATTTGTACTCTGTACTCAATAGGGTTATGAAATCAAGGACGACGAAGGGGGTAGGGTATGTAGCATGCGCGGGGATGGAAATACAAGTTTTACTCAAAAATACTGATGGACAGAGGCAACTTGGGAGACATGGGCGTAGTTGGGATGATGATATTAAAACATATATTAAAGAAACAACAAGTTGTGTTGATGTGGTTTTGGATGGAACTGTCAGTAGCGAAAATTAGCGGGTTTTTGCGAATGCTGTAATGAACTAGAGAATGATCGTACTTTCAGAAGAACTTATTGCCTCAAAATTCAGTGTATCATACAGGTTTGAAAGAAAAGTTGTTCAATATCTACCAGAATACACGGTGTCATGTTACAGGAGACAGAACCCGTCACAGTCATGGTCCGCTATACTCTTGTGTTTGTGGTTCAGGCATGGATGCTAGTACATGCTGGTGTTCTGTGTACAACTGTCTAACACTTCATCACTTATTACGGATTATGAACTTCGGTACGACAAGTGAACATCATTCTAATGCAGTGAAACGCCAAGAATCTTCATTGTACGTGGAGTATAATGTTTATTTAAAGACTGAAATTCCAGAAAGCTGTGATCACCCTGAAGATGGAGCAACAGATTCTTTCAAAATGTTGGTAAATCTGTACAAGACCCACGGTAACACGTCACAAAAGAGAGTAACATTTATTTTGAACCTTTTTTGACATTTTGTATTTTTAATATTTTCCATACCGTTGATTATAATTAGATTTTTAATATTATCCAAAAAATACACTAATTGTCACAGGTTCATAATAATATATTTAAAAACATTCCGCTCATACATGCTTCGAACCGTTTCAGCCCATCATCAGGGGGAAAATCAGACGTTATTGCATAAAATGACTACATAACAACACTTGTTGTGTTGTATATGTAGATCTGCTGGTAATTGTTAGTGTGGCGATCTGTTACACTGGAATCAGTAGACTAAGACAGCTTGTGGATGATATGTAGGTGTTATTTTGAAGTTGTTTGCCTAAAATACTGTTTAATGGAGGATATTTTATGTTCCACTGTTACTGTAGAGCAAATTGGGAACTGAAAATTACGGGATTAATCGTGTCTGCTCCGTGCCTCTTTTTCTGGGGAAAAATAGTGTATTTTATACGCATAGTTCAAACCAACGGTTCACAGGTAAAGAATTCACGTGGCCTCATTTAAAAGTTAGAAACATAATGTGTGACCACATTACTGAAGTGCATATCCTGCTACATTTAAAACGTCTCCAGTAAATGAGAGTGTTGTAAGGTACGTAATTTAAAATTCAAATCAAAGTGCGAGGGGAATGTAATTACTGCTACGTGAGGAATGGTAACACGCCCACTGGATATTCTTCCACAGGTGCTGTAATTTAAGAGCAACGGAATAGTGTTATGCAAGCAACAAAACGCGCGACGGTGAATGAAGGGTTGCAGGTGTGTAGCATAGAACCACAGCACTAGCGACAAAATAACCCTACTCAACACGTTACAGAAAATACATAGAAAGTTCTGCTCAATATTGGAAAGAGATTTTGAACGAAGAAAACTTCACTGTTTGGTGATCGGGCTTGCGAATTCATGCGTTAAATTCCTCTCTCTTTGAGAAGGGACATTTATTATTGCCTTGTGTAATAAACCGGTATCCGTGTTTATTACAGAGCATGGTTTCTGAGTGACGTCACAGCCGTGTAACGCTAGGGGTATCGATATAAGGCATTGATATATATACATCGCCAATCTCTGCACATCTACAATTAACAAAACATTTTTTCGAATGTTTCCAAATTTTCTTTAAGACTGTGTTTAAATAAAGCTTCATTGAAAAATTAAATAACGATGGAAACAAGTTCGAAGCCGAAATCAAGTCAAAATCCGTCAAAACAAAACTAAATCCCATTTATTATTCAGAAATACATGTTTCGACGTGTTTTATGTCATCCTCGGTTTCAAATTTTGTTTAAAACATACTGAGGAAAGAATATAAGGCTTATATTCCGTTCTCAGCATGTTTTAAAACAAAAATTGGGAACCTGAGGGTGATCCGAAATAAGTCGAAACTTGTAGTTATATATAATAAATAGAATTTAGTTGTGTTTGGACAGATTTCGACTTGAGTTCTGTCATAAACAACACAAAGGGACGACGTCCTTTAAAGTTAGAAGCCTTTGATACAATAGACATTTGGTGTTTTATATACATAATAGACAGTTGTTTACGTTCATATTAGGCTACATTTAATCGGATTTTCGTTGACGTCTGTTGTTTTCAGTGAAAATCTCCTCTAATTTTTTTACAGCTATGCGGACCTGCTACTGCTCTGAGCAGAAAATTTCCAAACGTCCTGACGAATGCGCGACGCTGTAAATAGCCCATTGTAATATGCATAATAAAAATATTTACAATGAAAATTGAAAGATTCCAGCAACGCGGCAACAATTCAGTGTGCGCGACAGCATTTCAGTTACTGCGCGGCCGCGTACCCGCGCAGCTTACAGGGAACATTGAAAGTGAAAGAAAATTGTTTTTGTAAGTAGCTCCGTAGTCAATAATTATTTTCATAGCCGCAAATATTTTTCCGTCGAAACTTTGTGCTAGTTATGACGTAAGGGTTTATTTGTGTGGGAACGTAGCAGGTTCAGATGTGTGTGCATTTATAGAAGAACAGGGAGCTGCATCAGTAATTACAGTGCGTGCGTGTTCTTGCGCACCACTGGTGCAGGGCTTACTGTTTCTCGCAGGACCTTGTGCGTAGTAAATTTGTCGATAGACCTGAGCCGACACAGTGCCTTTTTTTGTGAGCACGTATTTACACGTTAATCTTGTCGAGTGGGGTCAACCACGCGCAAAGGCGCTGTCTAGAATACTCACCAGACAGGTACATCTAACTGCGGGATACTGGTTTAGGATTTATGAATGCCACGAAATAAAATAAATTTGAATAGTGGAATGAAAAAAAATTATAAATTACAGACATCTCTCATAAGACCTACATAGCGAGCACTACTTGATTTTCAACCTACTCGGTTGTAATTCATGATAGATATAGTAGGGATGACCCAAACCTTCTCACCCATCCAGAGGCTTAAACCTCCTGCATCGCATTTTTCAAGAAACCTACCTACAACCTGAGGAAACGAATACCTTGCAACAACATATATCGTCTGTAGAAGGAACTGTAATGGGGTTTCTGGTTTTGATATTGGACTAACTGTACAGCTCGCATTTCTGTCGGGTCTTCTTGAAATAAAGTGGAATAAAATGACAAAAAATGTGTTCTCTATGTTTTCACGGTGTCATGTTTGATGCTGATAACTAGATGCATATTAAATTAGAAATCTAAATTGGTTCTACTGAACTCCATAAAGAGGTCGAACAATAAAATGGCACTATAACCTGTTAAAATTGATGAAATTTAGTGCACAGATAGGCACAAACATTATAACTTACACTGTACATCTGCTTGCACTTAACACAGGGCATAATTAGGTCTCGCTTAGGGCATTGTCCTACGGCCTCCACACGTCTTTGGTATCTTATGTACGTACCTTCAGATCTTCTGTAATTGTTAAATCCGTTGAGCGGTAATTGCTTAAACTGTTTTAGGAATGATAATAGCTAGACTCACAAAGGAATGTGAAAGGAATGATGAAAGACGGGAGAAAAGAGGATGAAGGTACGAAGGGGATAACGCAAGGAGTGAAGTACAGAGATAGGAAATGGATTATTTTTCCGTAGAGACTAAACTCGTGCATGCGGTCAAAGGTCACGACGTTTATATTTGACGTAGTGTACTTAAGAAACACATAAACATAAAACCCGGCGTACAGTAGCCTATATATATTTACCTGAGGGACTGCGCTGCACGATTGCTAGACGATCATCTCCTCACAGTGTAAGCTGTGGGCCATTGCTGCAGTCTTATTCCTCTTAGCTCTTAGAAATTAATGCTGTGATAAAAGAAGGCAGGCAATATACGTATAACGTAACATTGTGGCGCGTTCGCGTAACCTTCATGTTTTTACTGTTGTGCTAAATGCCACTGTCAACAATATAAAGTTATTGAGTGTTTCACAACAATGCTTTATGGAGATTTAATGTCGCTGGCAATATTAAAACATAGGGCTAGTTAGGTCGTCATGTAAAGTGCCCGATACTTTTGTCCAATTTTAAACAAATTCGGACTTTTTTGATAGATTTTCATATAAGTCCACAGTATAAAATTTTGCGGACTTCCGTCCAGTGGGATCCGCGCTGCTTACGTGCGGACGGACCGACAGACAGACAAATACGATTAAAAGGTTAGTAGGCGCTTTCCGCCATCATGCAAACGCGCCTATGTAGGACTATATTTAAGCTGTAAATGGTAACACTATATTGCATGTAACAAAAGACGAGGCGCTCCGTCGAACTGTCACTGTTCTCTTTACTCGCCTGACGAAATGTCGATTTTGTTAGTATCTGTATTTCGAAAGTCAAGTGCGACCCGTTTACTTGCAGTTGCTTACAGGCGTCCGAGACGTCGGGTGTGTCGTTGTGTAGGCATTACACGCTGTAGACCTGGACTGTAAATAGGACGTGTACGTATATTTGGTATACATTTCTTTATTTATTGTTTTTTGTGGTGCATCGGCCAAAATCGGGCCTAGGCCGCCTTATTTTTGAGGTTTCTAGACCATGCACAATTAGACACATGTACCCCGCAGCAGCCTTTGAACGCGCGATCAGCCCTTCGCAGAAACCGCTACCTGCACAACACGCAACAAACACAAGAGACGAACATCCATGCCCTCAGCGGGATTCGAAACCGCGATCTCAACAATCAAGCGGCCACAGACCTACGTCTTAGACAGCACGGCCACCGGAGTCAGTTCTTTGTTTGATGGTCACTTCTTAGTAAAACAAAACATTAAGTGCAGGCAATATTCCTATTTCTGCATCCAGCACGAGAAGGTGTAAAGTTTATGTGCTGAAGATGTTTAAAATGGCTGACACAGACATACCAGATGACAATTTGTACACAGAATACCATTTTGTCAGTCATAAGCTGATTGTCGTTGTTATAATTTGCGTTCTTAAGTATGACTTCTTCTGACCTTTCGATTCAGGGTTAATTTTTCAGATAATGTTATCGAGATATAGTAACATGATTCTCTGAGCGATCTTAATTTCATAGTAATGTTTCTTCATATTTGCGCAAGACACAAATTCCATTAAAACATCGGCAGCGGAAACCGCGACCCCAGTGACCTGACTTCTACCGCTGTCGGCTTGTGCCCTTCTTTCTTCGTTGAACTGAACTGACCTCCAGGTGAAAACCGTAATCCCACACAGTACTAAATTTGATATATATCTCACAAGACCGATTATCAGGATCTTAATTTCTTTTATGTACCTGAAAACAAAAAACGGTATTTAATAATACGCTGCGCGCTGTATACTGTGCACGTTTCACGGCAACATCTGCAATTAATTGACACGTGAGTCGTGCTTCTGAAATTGAGATCATGAACTTGCTAGAGTGTGAAGGCTGACTTACGATCTTACCCAGAATCCTTTGAAAACATGGCCGAATTGCTGACTATCTCTGTCGAGTTGAAATCACTTGTATGTGATGGTATGCCATAAGAGAGGGGAGGGAATAAATGCTGGCCGATGTGATGGAATTCTGCTTGGAAAAACGTGGGTCAGACTGCGAGGGAGCCGTTAGATGCAACAGCGACAGAAGGACGGGCGGCCGCAAGATGTGATGGATGTTGTGTTCGTTTTTGGCAATGAATGCTTTGGCGCGTCATGAATTCCATGTTATGACGTAGAATACACTGTAATTGTTCGTCAGAGCAGTGCACACCTGGTGGTAGCCTGTTGGCGACACATAATGATAACAACAATCCGGAAGTACCGACAGGCAGGGCTACTGCCTTGAGTTCGGGAGTAGGCGGTTTGAACTCGGCTCAGTACATCCATGCAAATGCTGGAATATTACTTCGATTAGGCTACTCCGTTATCTTCCCAATCTTTTCGAGTTCATTCTATTGTCAGCGCTGTAGGCCTGTGTTGCCGATCAAATGACTGCGCCGTCTAAGGCTTGGGACTGCGGCCGCTCGCTTGCGGGGACTGCAGGTTCGAATTCGGCCGGAAGCATGGCTGCCTGTCTCTTGCGAGTGTTGTGTGTTGTCAGGTAGAGGTCTCTGCGTCGGGCTGATCACCCGTCCAGAGGAATCCTACCAAGTGTGGTGTGTCTGAGTGTGATCGTGCAGCCTCTTTAATGGGAAGGCCCTGGCCAATACAGGCTGTAGCGCCATGGATAAAAATACGCCTCTATTCTGCTGTACTGACGGCGTCTTCACATGAACCACAGAGTAACATTTACCTGCCATCTTTATCTTTGTTTCCTCGTGGTAGTACTTTGCCTTCCGCTTCACCGAACAACACTTTGCGATTTTGTGTTACGTATATTCTCATTTAAGAAGCGCAGATTGTGCGGTAAAGTTTACGAATTATGCAGCTCGGAGATGTGTTATTTTCATGTTCCGCGTGTTCCTTACTGTTCCTTTCTCAGCACTTTTTATCAGATGCCCCGTTTTCGAGGAAGTGCTGTACCCAGAGCGCACTGCTAGTGTATTTCTCGTAGTTTTGTTTAACCTTAATTTTTTGGTCTTCTTCTCCACCTATCGGCAGACCCCACACAAAACAACAGCCCCATATTGAGTGGGTACATAGCAGATTCTTTCCCTGGAAGTAAAGCGGACGGGTCGTGAAGTTAAACACTCATCGCCGTATACTGCCGAGTTTAAGAATGAGTGGAGCTATACTACAGCTCCACATATATGCCTTCATGGCGCGGATAGGGAGAAATTTACCTTCACTTTTGTGCCATACCAAACAATAGGTAGGTATATAATTCAGTTTATAGTTTATTTAGTGAGGGTGCCATTAGCTCAGGCTACAAAGTGTCCGATGGTAGGGTGATGACAAGGCTATGGATTAAAAGCAATGGAAAAATTACCATCAAAATGTACATTAAGTTTATTTCTCTATTTTACGCTAATTCACTCCTACATGTTTCGGCCCTTCTGGGCCATCCTGAGGGAGATTCTCAAGTGGTACACTATACCACCGCGGTAGATGGTTGTCCTATTGTGGCTGGTATTTTAGTTGTCCCTACTCCTAACTTGTGTATGTGTGTGTGCTATTGGCTGGTTGAAATCTGACTTCAACCAGCCAAGAGCACGCACGCACACACATATACACAAATTCCGAGTATGGACAACTAAAAAACCAGCTAGAAGAGGACAACCACCTACCGCGGTGACATAGTGTACTACCTGAGAATCTCTCTGAGGACGGCCCAGAAGGGCCGAAACATGTAGGAGTGAATTAGTATAAAATAGAGAAACAAATTTAACCCGCATTTTGTTGGTAATTTTTCCAATGTTTTTAAGATAATGCACGGAGATGAAACCCCTTAAATTTTAGGCTAGGGATTGTATGCATTTTGCATGTTGTCTATGTAAAATATAACTGCTTTTAAACTTTCACTTATGGTAAGTCCTATAAATAATGAAGTGCATGTTCCGTTATTTACAGGATTGGCGCTAAGTGAGAGTTTCAGTGTAGCTTTATTTTACGTGGACAAGGTTCAAAATGCCTAGTAATGAATATAGCGAGCTATAGTTGGGTCGGAAGTGTTTCTGGCCTAAATCGTCGTAATATTGGCCTTTACACGAAGGTATTGAGGAAAACCGCGAAAGAGATTGTAAAGAATAGCGCCTGTCCGGGCTGATATGTTAAGCCGGGACCGCCCAATACGAAAGAGGAGTCCAACGTTCTCTAGAATTTGAGACCTTACATGAGAGCATTTGGGATCCAAATATGCTATAACTTCTGTACGAGCTCTGTGAACCCTTACAGGTTACGGTTCAGGTAAAACAGTAAACGTCCGGTCTTATCCAGATGGAAACAAAGAAATGCCAATTAGTGGACAGCGTAGTTGAAGCACCTTTTTTTTCGACTTTAACAGGACAGTCTGAGTGGGATTTGTGGCAGACAGAGAGGCACAGGGACAGGTTTTTCTCCGAGTGCTACAGTTTTTTCCAGTCAGTATCATTCCACTAACGCTCCATACCCGTACTTCTTTCATCCACCATCGACGCTACATTGTCTTTGCAAATGAGAGGTCGTTAAATAAAACACCCAAAGAAAATGCGAGGGCGAGAGATGTTTTACTGTCTGTCTGAGAGTTATTCGGAAGATATCCTCATTCAAACATTTCTGAACCTATTTATAATTCCGAAATCTAAACTTCATGACGTCTCCAAAAAAGGAATTTCGGCAAATATATTAACTGAAGTAAGTCGGGAATTGGCACGGTCAATTGCTCTTGATCAGGTATCCCGAAAACCATGAAGTCTAAAGGAAAATATTTATGGACATATAAATTACCTTTCGTTTTTCTCCATTTTTTGAAACCTTTTTGTTCCGGTAAATATTTGCAAGTTGTGGTCGAGATGCGAACAGACACGCATGTAGGCCTTGAAGTGAAGCAGTTATTTTTATACGAGTTTGAACAAAATTTGGATGTATCGACGAATTTTAATAATTTGCCATACATTAAGTTTTAATAACAGTCCTTTTAGGCAGGGCGGCACACAAGGGAAGGCTGCCGGGCTGCCGGTCCCAAAACCCCCTAAAACCGAAATTTAAAAAAAGAGATTTTGTAGATATTTGATATCAAAATTTTATATGATTTCCCCTTCAGCCGAAATCAGCCACTGAAATCGGCTGATGACTAGTACATTAGCCTATGGAAAAATAAATTAAAAAAGAAAAAAAAAACCAAAAATATTGGACACTGTGATTGAGTCATGTAATGCGTAGTTTTATTCGTATGTCTGTATAAATGCAGTTGCAGACAGTGTTATGTTGTACTTACAACATAATTTTTATAATATAATTTTTAAAATAAAAAAAATTATACATAGCCTAAGGGTCAGCCAGCCTCCGCCACCAAGGAAAAATTTCTGTGTGCACACCTGCTTTTATGGGTTTCCGAGGTACGTCTTACAAGCGGAAAAACGGGCATGGAGAAGTTCATGAGCGCGTTTTTGGAACTGTTCGTTACGAACACGCAAAACGGATGTAATAGTGAGATAAGATCCTGATTATAATAAGGTACGACTTGTGGCAGCACAATAGGGTAGACTACATAAACAATTATACATGTAGACGTAAACGATCAAGTGGAGGGACGCTTCGTTTAATTATCGACAAGAATCACGGATTTGGGTAATCTTGACTTGTGTTGAGGAGTCCACGGTTGATTGTTGAATTTACATATTCAGAAAAATGCAGTATTCCTTTCTGCCTGCATTTATAGCTAAGAAGGGCAAATGCTAATGCCAAGAAATATGTATCGTTTGTTTTCTATACTACAATGCTTGTTGCGATCATTTTTCGCTTCGATAAATATTTAGCGTTTAGCACTCCAACGGTACACAGGCACTTAGGGCTACGTAGCTCTTCACCTGAAATGTCTGTTATGTCCAGCCGACCTTAGCTAGAATTTCACACCCGAAAAAATTTTAATAAAACGTTCAAATATCGATCTTATTTAAAAACGTTCGGCCGTTCATCAGTTGTTACGTGCTTTCAAACAGACTGACAGAACGACACTAATCACGGTCTTGGCGAGGATGCGAACACGGCTTGAGTGGCAGAAGCTACTGAAATGCATTGTCTGAGGGTGGCAGTAACAGTGAAGTAGTGCTTTGTAAATATGTGATGGTGCCCAGCCTAGAGAAGTACTGAGGTCTTCGCTCTTCTGGGATGATACGCGCCGTTTATTGGTAGTTACCGACTTTTCAGAAAGTGTATCTGTCCCATCTTCAACAGATAGGATGGATGGGCTGTACCGAAGCATCATTAACCATCAATTAACGGTGCGTAAGTTCCCAGAAGAACGGAGACGTCATTTACACCGCGGCACAAGACTGAAATCACGCGCAGTGAAGTACTGTTCAGTGTATAACAGAAAATTGTGTTAGGTTTATTGATAACTAGCCAAAGCGCCCGTGTTTAGTCTGGGTTTCTCTTGAAATCAAAGGAATTTAAACAGTAAATTTATTCTTTTATTACTATAATCTTATTAATACATATTCGCTTCAAGCAATTCTATATTATGTAGGTACATGGAACTTTACAGTGACTGCTGTGTAAATTGGGCTCTTACTAAGTGGCAAAGTAGCAGTTGACTTTTTATTTTGAGAAGGGGTCCTGCAGCAGACGCTGCGGAAGCACCGTAGCCTTGAGGCTTACTGTACAACCTTATGACGAAGACGAAGAGAAAGATGATCAGTTTATTCATTTTTCCAATTAATGGAGCACAGATGGGATGAAACTGACAGTGAAAAACCGAAGTACTCGAGGAAACACCTATCCCAGCGTTACTTTGTCCACAACAACTCCCACATGGACCTATCCAGAATCGAACACGGGCCTCGGCGGTGGAAGGCCGGCGACTGAAAGCCTGAGCAGTGTCACGACCCTAGCAGTTGGCTTAGCTCGGTTTTTGACTATCTGAAGGGTCGTGATTATCTTCCAGCCTAACCACTGCAGAAGAGAAAGGAAGAAGGAACGGATAACAGCCTGTAACCCTTGCACTCCCTTCCGACACTCAAATTTTCTTCTTCCTCAACGCCTACCCTACAGAGAACACGCCCGGTATCTCTTACCCTTTTAAAGACGAAGCGTATCTGTTTTATATAAGGACTCAGTGCGTACCGCGCAGTAAACACTCTCCACTTCGGTTATAAAAACCAGTCTCTTAATGTTTTATAAGGCAAAAGTTGCTGTTTGTTCTGAGATCCGTACAAAACACATAAACGTAATGTGGGCACCACGTAGAATTTTTTAATTTTAAACCTCATCTTATGTAAAGTTACGGCTAGGCTTTAAAAGGTTAATACGACGGGTTGTCATAATCTACTTCTGGAGCTTTAATTGGTTGCTTATACGTAGACCATAGCAACGGTTTATTTCACCTGTCGGAGTTGTTTCGTTATGCTGTACTACATGCCCGATGCTGTAAGCCAATGCTTCTGCTGCTGCGTGTACCACATACAGGACACACAGTAACAGTGCAAACTATGGGCGATACGCAACTATTGCTTTGGCCTCTATTTAATAAAGGGGCAATTGTGATGCAGGACACAATTCATGGCACAGAATCCAGCTTGGCGTCGTCTACTACGAATTTACAGAAGTGAAACTGGAGTATATTCTGTTTTAGCACTGTACACGTTGACACAGAGCGGAGTACGTAAGTGAAATGGTCAGTCAAGATATGAGGCAGCGCTGTGGCCTGTTGATTTACCGGATACGTTTTTAATTTGGCACAGTGAAACGACTTCTGTATAATCCTTGCATGCAGTTTGATTTAACAGAAATACTCTTTCTGTGTTACACTCATTGTCTCACTGACTAAGCAGTACTCACTCTTCGAAGAAAAGTAGAGGTAATGATTTGCCGCCATTGTTTATTTAGAACGATTCATGCTGTGCGGTGAGAAATCTCCGTGTAGCATGGGAATGGTTAATGAGGTTAACAGCATTGCTAGTGCTGTGTCTGGATCAGTGGAACTACTGGGTGTGTGTTATGCACCCTATCGGTTGCAAGTGACGGAAAGAGCATTTTATAGAACCAAAATGGAGCTCAGTGATGTGCAGTAGGAGTGTCCATATTTGAGAGAAGGGGGAAGGCAAATATATTAACACTCGGTAAGATTAGAGATTAGAAGAGTGGTAAATGTTAAGGTTTGTGTCTTTTGGGTGTAACGTATGCACCAACGTTTCGGAGGGCCTGCTGTCGTGAGGATGAAAGCTGCTGGGTCTTGCAACCTGAAGGTAGCAGTATTGGCACTTATGTCTTAGTTGTAGCCATCAGGATGCATTCATTACTGAAACTAAGGCAGTAAATCGTGGTTATGTTGGTGTAATTTCGCTGCTTGTCGCTTATATAATGATGCTGTTAGTGTCTCGGGTCGGAGGACTATAGAATTGCAAGAAACTGGGCATAACACAGAAGGACTCTGTCACAGTCTCATTTGAAGTATTATTTCCAGAATTTGCCTGGAGAGGCTCAAGGAAGCAACTAAAATTTTCATTCGGCTTGTTCGTTGTCCCAGTGAAGAATCGAACCCTTCTTCTTGCGAATACATGTCATCAGAGGTCTGCTCGATCAGGCATGCTGATATTCGTAAGCAGTGACGTAGATAAGATCCCCTGCGGAAAGTCCCCGTGGGCCAGGCGGCTCCAAAACGTACAGAATACTAAAATTTGTCGTGGGTTTCTTTGGACTAAGTTTCGCTCTTCTGACATAACACAGTATTCTCGATCACTGTTAAGAGACGTGGAGGCAACCTAATAATTAAAGAGTGGCTCCGACCTGTTGTCTCTGTCTCTGTTTGTAAGTGTAATAACTGCTACTGTGAATATGGAGGCAGTAGTTTCTTCTGAAAAGCTTTTATCTACTTACGAAAGCGCATGGCATCACAAAGAAGAAGAAAGTTTTAATTTTAACCACGTAAAATTAAGTTTCATTCATTTTAAAGGTGGCTGTGTTTCTTTGTGTCAGGTTTACGTAAATCGGAGACACCCAAACCCAAGTTCTGAACCCGAACGTGCCTCAAGACAGACTTTTGATGCACTATATATTCCCAGAACAGTCATGCATACATTTTCCTTTATTCAGTAACTTAACTTTTTTTCGGAAGAAAATAAAAACTGGAACAAGCTGAGTAAATCTGTCGGAATTTTATCACAATACCTTTTGTAGTAATATGGTACAGATCTGCAGGGACTTGCTGGGGTGCTGAGTAGGTATTGGCACTATTCGTTTAAGAAGGTCAATGTCGTGTAAGATTCTGTGTCGTCAAAAAGTCTTTGAGAGCCACTGAAGCGCAGAACCAGATGGCGGAAATCAGTATGTAGCATTACTCTGGTCTCCCGCAGAAGAAACTGTAGGCAAAACCACGCTGTTTTACCTTCCCGGAAGAAAGTACTTATACATATTTTCAAGATACAAATCTATTCTTCCTCAAAGAAGTAATCCGTCACAGCCAGCTTTCCTTTTGTTCTTTTATTTTTGAGCTACCAATGTTTCGGCTTTATGAAGCCATCATCAGGCTGTACGTGTACAAGAACAGGAAAACTCTACACAGCTGGAGGGAAAGGCCTTCTCCTTTACAAATACAGATAAAAAAATTTGTATTCAATATAAAAGAATTACATAAAAGTATAAAAATAGTACAAAGATAAAATGAAGTGTAAGATAGCTAGAACTGTGAAGAGTGAAGCGTCGAACGTGATGTGCAAATGATTGTTAAACTGTGCTGTGGTAGCGTCAGTATTGCACAGTGACAGATTTTATATGTTCTTGTTTTCACTGCCGTTATGTATTCCTGGGAATCTAATACATAACGGCAGTGAAAACAAGGACGTATAAAATCTGTCACTGTGCAATACTGACGCTACCACAGCACAGTTTAACAATCATTTGCACATCACGTTCGACGCTTCACTCTTCACAGTTCTAGCTATCTTACACTTCATTTTATCTTTGTACTATTTTTATACTTTTATGTAATTCTTTTATATTGAATACAAATTTTTTTATCTGTATTTGTAAAGGAGAAGGCCTTTCCCTCCAGCTGTGTAGAGTTTTCCTGTTCTTGTACACGTACAGCCTGATGATGGCTTCATAAAGCCGAAACATTGGTAGCTCAAAAATAAAAGAACAAAAGGAAAGCTGGCTGTGACGGATTACTTCTTTGAGGAAGAATAGATTTGTATCTTGAAAATATGTATAAGTACTTTCTTCCGGGAAGGTAAAACAGCGTGGTTTTGCCTACAGTTTCTTCTGCGGGAGACCAGAGTAATGCTACATACTGATTTCCGCCATCTGGTTCTGCGCTTCAGTGGCTCTCAAAGACTTTTTGACGACACAGAATCTTACACGACATTGACCTTCTTAAACGAATAGTGCCAATACCTACTCAGCACCCCAGCAAGTCCCTGCAGATCTGTACCATATTACTACAAAAGGTATTGTGATAAAATTCCGACAGATTTAC
>BLKM01007482.1:563920-731849 GCA_013340265.1 Coptotermes formosanus | reverse complement strand
TGTGTGTGTGTGTGTGTGTGTGTGTGTGTGTGTGTGTGTGTGTGTGTGCTTAATTTTACGATATTTGCCTTGTCCGTTCGTAACATGAAACACATACTGTACGTTAACAATCAGGTTGAGGTGTGCTGGATTTGTGAGATTACAGTACAGTCTCGATGATCCTGAATAATTTGCAGCGATAAAACTTGCAGGAACATCGGAAAACATTATCAATGCAAAAGACGTATTTGAGTCCAAGAACTTAAGAAATATCAGTAATGAATAGGCCCATGTGAAATAACCTCAGCAGGCCTAAAGAGCATGAAAGTTTATTTTAGCTAAGTACAAACGCGTTTTGGAAAATTAACTCTAGTAGATGTTTGAAGAAGAGCCCCGTTCCGTAAAGCATGAAGGCAATAAGCCTCACTTAATGACAGACACTGAGCTGAGAGTAATCGGCGCAATAGCACGAGAATGGAGCACCCGAAGGCTTGCCAGCTAGACTCATCCCAATTATTCGGAATCAGTGAAGAAACTTCGAAAAAATTATATTAATGGGTGATCTCGAAGGGTCGAAATCAGTAGCTTCAAGACTGTATTTTACGCTGTTCTGTTTTAACTCGGATTTATGATAGGGAGATTTTAGGAAGCTTCCAGCTGTTCACAAGATGGCGGACACATGAAGAACTGATTAACTGTGAACCACAAACTTCACTTAACAGTAGCCTATAATATTCGTAACAATATAAAGCACTGACTAGTGCAATCACATTAAAATGCAAAAGCACTTTCTGTGCTGTTGACTGGAACGTGACATTGACAGCTTTTTTTCTTCTTTGGTGCAACCGGTAAGTTTCTGACAGTGTCATATTTCACGGAAAGCTGCAGCCTACAGTTCAAATCCCGGCCTGCTCACTCCTGTGTTCAGAGTATCTATGATTCTGCCTTCTATTCCCCGTTTTGAAGTTATATGAAAGAGAGAAACATAGAGAATGTAGAATCGGCTGACGCCATTCTGAAAGCGAAACAATGGCAACATATTGAGCGTATTATTACGTGTAACAGAGCCTGCATTTTATTTGGTACTTGCGTCGTAATAAAATGTGGTTTATTTAGCTTTCTTGAAAAGAGTTACAGGAGGGCTAACCAGAATTTACGAAAGTATTTCAGTCAGTAGACATTTATTAGACTAAGTAAGATTTATATATTACAGCGCCACCACTATAGTCAGTTCTTGACATTTCATCTCATATCCATACCATGTGAACCGCGACTCACGTGTTCAAGTGCTGTTGCACTGCCATTTATTACGTGTACAGTGCACTGTGTACGAAGTAAATCCTGCTGTCGGCGCACACATGTTTCCCGCGTCATATCCTTCTTCATAGGAATCTGAAACTGCCTCGCTGTCACCATTTGTTGTTTCCGTGAATCGGATTCCAATAATCCTCTGAGATCCAAGTCTCGCGTCCTAAATCAAACTGAAAACTTTAATTAAGAATTCCAGAGAAAGGAGTTAAAATTTTAAAAGAAGACTTACAGGACACAGACTTAACGTGAAAATATTATTTGTGTAACCCACATTGCAGTTTTCGTAACGTAGTGACTCATGTGGCATTTCTAAAACATTTTTTTACATTCACTGCAGTTACTGCCTTTCTCTGCATGCAGATCGCCGATCGGTGCATGATTACGGTTTGCTAACTGTGATGTATTTCACCTTCTTATCGTCGATTTTATCATAATCTAAGGACTAGAACATAAGAGATAACATAACATGGCAAGGTCTTCTTTGATTACTTAGACGCAAAAGACGGACAGAGCAAGCTCCTCTGACACGTCAGTAAATAATTACCAATCCATATGGTGCAACACTCCAGAGTGCTTCATCTGCACTGCTGTGAGAACTTTAGAATATGGCATACAGAAATGTGTACTATACCGACACACAATTTCTCAACTCCTACCTCCTGTGGCACGGACTAATTACATCAGGCCATTCAGTTGCATGGCCAGCCAGAACTTCTGCTTCTTGCAAGTGTGAACGGCAGGTTTCTTATTTTGTAAGTATTTACGAAACGTGTAGTGTAATTGTCACCTTTATAAATTTTATTGCAACTGGGAGGTGTAACTCTCTGTTCTGCCTTGTAAGAAGTCCTGCTGCAATTTCTGCTATACGCATTTAAACACTTGCTGCCCTGTTGCAATCCGGACAAGTGTGATGTATTTTGTTTAACACTTACAGATTTCATCATATCTGTCTGTGACAGTGTATGTTGAGGACGTAAATGATCATGCTCCTCAATTCATCAATGCCCCATATCATGTCACGGTTGAAGAGTTGACACCTACAGGTAAGTTTTACATTGTTACACACAACTCTAAAGACCGACTGCAAAAAGCCAACTAACTTCTTCCCAGCTCCGCCCTGTGCCGTATTTCTGATATATGATGATAAAAGAACAACAAGCAGAGGCTTACGTCATTATTTTAAAGTATGGTGTAAACAAATTTTATGTTTTAGCATCCCTGTTGGCTTACGTTTCAATCTCACAATCTCAATTCTCAAATTCTCTAAATAAAGAGATATAACAGAGTTGGATGTGACTGGTTTTTTATGAGATTATGTTACAAACAGTTTACTTTATTTGTTAATAGTATGGTGCTTGGTCTTGAAACCTACGGTATATTATTTATGTTGCATGACAAATGGTAAATGTCTTTTAATTTGTTATCATAGGCCTGACAATCTTCCGAGGAATCCATGCCATTGACCGTGATAAGCCAAACACTCCAAACTCTGATGTGCAGTACTCAGTTGTTGATGGCAATGATAAGGGGAAATTTGCTATGGAAAGCAGTCATCGGGCAGTTCTTGTGCTCAGACGTTCACTAGACTATGATGCAGGTGACCGGGAATTCACACTGACACTCATGGCATCGGTAATTTATGCACCTCTCTGTACTGCTCTCCATAACATAGAATACACAAGTCAAAAAATATAATATGCATGCCTTAATAATTTAGGATTTCCCATGTGAAAGCCCTGTCTGTGCTAGCAGGCCTGATCATACACCCTGTCAGATCCAACACAATATTGACGGATCACGTATTCCCTTTTGACCTCCAACCCGTTCGTGTAACAGCTTGGAATGAATCTCCCTTGAAATGTTTGTGCAGCGAGTCTTTTTTTTTAACTTATGTGATTTGATAATCCTTTCATGGATTTGGGCTGCTTCATAAAATGGCTGCTGCCTAGAAATTCAGCGAACTCGCAGCTTGTACTTGCCCTGTCACTGAATGTGCCAGTCTGCATTAACGTCACCCGTGCTACACAGGTCTTTATTAGCAACAGCAGCAGCATCAGATTTTGTACCAACACGCTGTAAAGAGATTTAACCCTTTAAAGACGAAAGGTAATCTGTTTTATATAAGGACAGTGCGTACCGCACTGTAAACACTGTCCACCTCGGTTATAAAAACCAATCTCTTAATGTTTTATAAGGCAAAAGTTGCTGTTTGTTCTGAGATCCGTACAAAACACATAAACTCAATGTGAGCACCACGTAGAATTTTTTAATGTTAAACCTGGTCTTATGTAAAGTTACCGCTAGGCTTTAAAAGGTTAATTTTATATTGTTTTCACTGTGCATTTTCACTATATGAGTAAATTCAATAACTAATGCACTTTTTAAATCACTGTTATTTCCCGACATGTTTCGGCGTCACTGGGGGCCGAAACATGTTGGGAAATAACAGCGACTAAAAAAGTGCATTAGTTGGTGGATTTACTCATACTGTAAAAAGAGTTTGTAAAAGTAATAAAAGAAAATTAATAACGATGACGGTGACAACACCAGCAATAATAATATTTTCCTTTTACAGTTTCTCAGAACGTTGCATTATGCGGTATAGCAAGAGCATTTATATCAAATCATCACCTTTTGGCAGATAAGGAGATTTATGACATGATGTGCAACTTAAATGTGAAATTCAGTGTAATTTTGCTGTCCACAGGACCGCGGTTCCCCGCCAAAAAACTCCAGTACAACTATTCAAGTGTCAGTTGTTGACAACGATGACCTCAGCCCCAAGTTCTCTCAGGATGTGTACAGAACACAAGTCACTGAATTCTATCCACTTTCTGTGAGTAGAATGCCATGCTGAAAGGGATGGTTATGTCTGTAGATATTGCATGAAAGGTATGGAATATGCAGAGACACCAATTAGTATTACATGAAGATCAGTTCTTAGGTTAGGCGTCTAAATGCCTTATTTTCATTTCAGAAGTGTCATTAATACCTGCTTGTTTTAGACTCTGGCAAATAATTCTCATTATTCAGTTTTTATTATCAAAGCACTTTTACGTATTTATAAACGTCTCTGTTAAGTCTGTGATTTCAGGCTTCCGCCGCGATGTTGATGAGATATGCGCTCTTCTGGGATATTACACAGCGTCGAATGGTAATCCTTTACCGACGTTTCGGGACAAGATTTTTCTTGGCCTATTTGACCCTGGAATATGGGACCGATACGCTGTCTCTAAACGTCGGCAAAGGTTTAGTAGTCGACGCTGCGTAATACCCCAGAAGGGCGCAGATCTCTCCTGTGTTGAAGTTTCATAATGCAGAGTGTCTGTGATAACATGAAAGTTTAGCTGTCTAAACACAACATAATTGATATCCCAGACAAGCACAAATCGTAACGCATTGCTTACACTATCACATCTGGTCTGCAAACTATGTGATGCTTAAAATTTTTGTGACGGGATCTGTATGGTTAGAGGCAAGTTGTATAGACTTCTGCCATCTTTAGGGACACATTTGGAATTACAGTGTTTGTATATTTCTTCCAGGCTGGATGAACTGGTGAGTTAAAACATTCAACATTCATTGGGTTTGAATACAACACAATGTAGTGGAATAAACTATGGTTTTATGATTTGTTTCAGAATTATTATAAGAGAGCAATAAATGCTGAAATTTAGTGGTTGTAGGCTTGTAGCCCAGTAAGTAAGTTTAGATATGTCGGTGTATGTGGTAAACTGGCCTATGAGTTTGGAAAAGACAAGAGTTTTGTGTAACAAAATTAATGTATTTAAGACAAGTCATTGTTGAAAAAAAAAAGAATGACAAACTTTGTAGACCTGTGGAACTAACTTCAACGGAAGGACAAAGCATTCATGTGACTAATGAAATTAGTGTGAAGCATGCTGCCAAAAAATTAGTCCTGATGAAGGTGGAATTCCTGTTGAGAGAATAAAATACCATAAATCTTCAGGTACTGATGTAATTTAAGCTGAACTGTTGCAGGCATATTTGGAGAAAACAAAAATTAAGACAATGGTGGCACAAATCAGTTCCTGTTATATTTAAAAAACTGAAAGAGCACTGACAGCAGTGATTTGCAAGGAATTCCAGTTTTGTCACCTTAGCATAGAGTATTAATTAATTAATTAATTCATTCATTCATTTATTCACATTCCATGGAAACTATCTCAGTTACAAAACCTATGGATATGGAAATAGTCAAAAACAAGAGAACAGGTCACATAATACATAAATACATAATATGCAGAAAGTCACAAATGCACAATATACTTGCTAATAGCAATTGTCATAAATTTATCTATACATCATGTAATAGCAGTCTATGTATTACAGTTAAAACATGTATAATTATTGAAATGTTATATATTATATAATGTGATTATTATGCATAATATCAATTATAGCAAATAAAATAATTAAAAAATTTACCTGCTAGAGGATCAAGACCCAAAATCATTAATTGAAATTACAATTAAAATTTCATCTAAGCAATAAAACAAATTATAAAGAAGAAATCTTTCCAGGGCTGGTTTAAATAATTTCACTTCGTTACTTAAGCTTTTTATTCTAGGTGGGAGATGGTTAAAAACTCTAATTCCAAACTAGTAGGTTCCTCTTTGAAAAACTGCCACATTTGATGTTGGAAGGCGCAAGTTCGTGCTATATCTAGGGTTGGTACCTTTCAGGTACCAGTAACATCATTTTTTAATTAAGTTTGTGTTGATCTCAACTGTGAATTCCATAACAGCAAGTTGTCTATGGATCAGACCTTCTGAATGCGCCTAATATTAGGCATATAAGAGGGATATAACAGATCATAAAGGCAGCTATGTGCTGTTTTAAGGAAACTGCTGATGCAGTTAAGAGGAAAGTACCATACATCACACACACATGCATGCTCATACCAACAGTGGGAAAATGCACGCCCTTTTAGTTATGTATGACCCCATGTGCAAGACTGTGGAACTGATATTGTAATGCACGTCTTCCCTAAATGAATTTTCCATACAAAATAAACCTTGCAGCTTTGGGTTTCAAGTGTAAATAGAAAGCAAGTTGTAAGTGAAAGCAATGATATTTAGTTGGCCAGAATTATATATGGGGCAGCATTTACACCAAGTACTAAAAGTCACTTGGGTAGAAAGCTGTGTTGGCAGCAGCAACAACATGCCTTTGACTGGGTAATTCTTTTTGTGCCCCCTGATGTGATGCTATGCAGGTGACGTGTTCAGGCATATACACATAAAATGGGTCCGAGGGCACAAATATCTGTAGCTTGTGTCTTCACATGCTACCAGAAAAACTCTCCAACCATGACTGAATTTTTAAAGTGAATGTTCAGAAGCTCATGGGGTAAGCACTAAAATTCAATTTGTCAGTCTGAAGGCACAGCATCCTGTTGAATTATTTGGGTCTGATATCATCTCCCTATCAAAGCCTAGGACTGCCAGTAGGTCTGTTCACTTCAGGTCTCAAAATCCTAGCATGTCTGCTTTAAGTCCATGTCTGATATGTGGCACTTGCGGGAAAAGATTTAGTCCACCCAAGAACCAGTTCTGCAGTAATATGAGATAAGACTTTGTTATGACCACGAAGGGTTAGAATGAGTAAAGCAGCCGATAAGTCTGTTACTATGCACTTTTCTTTATGTGGGCTTGTGCAAGAAATTGCTTATATACAGAAAAGTGAGAGTAAAGCACATGTACCTGTGAATGGTGGAGTGCATTTATTTTTTTAGAATAAAGTTAATTGTCTAAGTAAGCACAACATTATTGTCCATATCTTTGTTAATTTGAGGAAGCTTTATATTCTTCACAACCATCATCACTTCACAGTTACCTACAGAGAAATGAGTGTAAAATAAATCTGATTCTTTTACCACCTGAAAGGTGTTTTTACTGAAGTTTCTTTGTTTCTGTTCCAGGGTAGGAAAATACACCAAGAGCTAAAATTTGAGCCTCCTATACTTGCTTATGACCAGGATTTAGCAATAAATGCACCAATTCATTATGACATCATATCTGGAAATGATCGCCAATTATTTTCTGTGAATGGACGCAATGGTTCATTGTTCCTGGAGCAGGAGTTGGATTTGGACAGAGAGAGAACATTACCTGGAAATACGTTTGTTCTTCAGCTCCAAGCTTCTCAAGTTGACAACCCTCTGAAAACAGGGCTTGCCAGGGTAGAAGTGGTGTTATTGGATCTCAATGATAATTTACCAGAGTTTGAGGTGGACCTTTATAATATCAGCATTGTGGAGAATCTTCCAAATGGCTTCAGCGTTCTTCAGGTTATGGCTGCAGATAAGGATCAGGTAAGATGAGTGAAAAAGCTGTGAGGAAGTGACGGTTATTCAAATTTTTAACCACATAAGTGTTACTATGTTCTTTTATGTGTTAAGTGCTTTTACTTTTATTTACTTCTCAATGCATTTTTATCTGGTTCCTGACAAAACATTACCAATGCTTACATTTAACAGAATGTGCTGACACATCTTTTCTTAAACTTAAGTACTTGTATCCCATTTGTGATACCACAGCAGTGGGTCAAACTGCTTTCTTTATTATTGACTCATCCAGTGCCTGCACGGGTCAGTATCTTTGCTTTCTGCCTCACAGTAAACTTCCTTAACATTTCTGTTACGTGGGATCTGTCATATAAGTGTAATTATTTACTTTTAATTTATGCAAGTGGTCTGAGAGGCTGGACCTGGCTATTAACATTCAGGATGGCAGTGAGATTTTCACATGAAGTAGTCTGTGGAGATCAGAATTGTGTACAGCCTGTCTTAAGTGGGAAGAAAGTAGAGATGAAAATGAATGTGACTTGTAAATCTAAATCTAAACTTATGCATCTAGTTCACACCTGAGCTTTACTGCTGAATAGAGTATGTACGATACACAAGGAAGAAGTGAGCAGAAATATGTATCAGACTTTGGTAATGGACCTAAGTATTACTCTCCCTCAAATACACCTTGGATTCTTAAGGGTTAATCATGCAGATTATTCCGTTGATAGCAAAATATACATGTGAAGAAAAGATATAAATAGATTTTTAATAAAATAAGTTGTTGTAAGGCAATTTTATTTTTGCTGGTACAGATGAGAGAACATTTACCTGTTTTGCTGCTCAGTTTTGTTATCTTATTTGGGTTAATTAACTGTTCTGTGTACTCGCAATATTTGTTGACAAGCACTGTGATGCTTGTATCTGATGAGCTACAATAGTAGGTCCTGCTTGGTTCTCACATCATTATTATTGCCTTATAAAATGGAATAATGTAGACAGTATCACGTGGGTTTTTGGGATACTGCATTGTATTTTCAGCTGATGAATAAGACCTGTCACTTAACCTTTCAAGCTCCAGTGAAATGTACATCCAGCTGAAATGTTGGATGTTCAGTTTGACATATATGCATTGCGTGCCCCAATTCCTGATTTCTGTGCTTGCATGATACTGATGTCAAATTTACATATAGCAGTATAAGGTGAAAGGTAAATTCTTGTGTATTACGTTAATGAGGAATAAGTAATTACAAAACCCGAAGTAAAATTTGAAAGTTCATAGAATGTAATATTAACCTTCCTGTTTTATTTTCTAACCTCAGGAACTCCATTATTCTATATTTATCACTATGTATGTTTCCTCCAACAGGGAGAAAACGGGGAGTTCACATACCAACTCAATGATCCCAGTCAAGCATTTATAATTGACCCTCGGACAGGATGGTTGACCGTCAGAGACCAGAGTATGCTGGACAGGGAAAAGCAGTCCTCCTTAGGCATGAGAGTCCGTGCAAAAGAGAAGGTTCCCAGTGTAGTGAAGAAATCAGACAACAGCAGTGCAGAGGCTTCAGTCGCTGTAGAGGTCACAGTACTTGATGCAAATGATAACAACCCTGCCTTTACACCCAGCAACTTGTATGAGTTCACTGTTGAAAATGATGCACATGTTGGGGATATTGTTGGCCAGGTGGGATTTCACTTCACTGAATGTGTTAAAATTTAATGCGGTATCTTCAGTTTTTTCTGGACATATTTTCTGTAAATCTGTTGACAGAGATAGATGTTTTCTTCACATGATACAGTTATCTTACAGTTAACTGTACGAGCCACACATTAATATGAGATTAATTTTTTCCCAAAGCCACTTGGTGCTGCAGCTGTTGTCAGTTGTACCAGACCAGATAATGTCAGTATTTAATTTACATCATTTATTTACATGGTATTATAAAGTACTGGATCCAGATAAAGAAACTTGTGACAACCTTCAGTTATGTTTACAGTTAATTTTTGAGTTCTGCTACTGTGTGCAGGTAAAAGCAACAGATCCCGATCTTGGTCGAAATGGAATGGTGTTATATGCTCTGCAACGCCCAAGTAATAAATCCTCAAGTATGAGTCCATTGCCATTTGCTGTTGATGCTCAGAGTGGTCAGGTGACGGTTACAAATTCACCTCTGGCTGAAGGTCGCCATGCTTTGTTCATTGAAGCTTCAGATCAGCCAGCTAATCCAAGTGAAAGGAGATATTCCCTAGCAGTGGTAACAATTGAAGTGCTGAGAGCGGGAAGCAAAGGTAGCTTGTTGTTTTTTGTTAAATTTTAGCTTATGTAGACCAGTATATTGACATTTCCTCTTGCCATGTCAGGAGGTTCAAAGGTTATGGCCGTCTGTTTTAAAAAGAATATTACACATAATTAAATAATCATCTTATGCAGCCAATTACAATGTTTTTAACCACTTCTTTTAAGAGAAGAACATGAGTATTACAAAAACCTGATTAGCGTGGAATTTACTGTTCATTTTCAATATGCACAAGGAATTTTAGTCAAAGCATTACCAAATTAGAGTAATTTAACCATCTATTTTAGCAAGAGTAAGTACATCTATGAATAATTATCAACTTAACCAATTACGACATCTAAACAATTTGTGTAATAAGAATATCTACACTCACAAAACCTTATTTGTGTGCACATAAGGTTCATTTATGCTAGGTACAAGGAAACTGCCTGAAATATCATAAGTCATTGTATGCTGAAGTTCACCTGAGAACAGGCCATGAAAGCCCAGATGGGGAGTAAAGGTATAAATCTATTCTTTCTTTAACCTCGGCACTAGATGGGGGTGTGTGGTCAATGCCATGCCTTGGCAGGTGTACCCCCCAGTAAAGATATCCAGTGCCCATTGTACAGGAGGATAAGTGGGCCCCAAGCCCAGTCTGGACAGGTGCAGAAAATCTTGCCCCCACTTGGATTCGATTCCCGGACTGTCCAGCCTGTAGCAAGTACATTACTACACTATTCCACTCCATCCTTAAGTCATTGTACCTACAGAATTAGTTGTGTGATAAACATGGAATCCTTGATGTGATGATGATGTTGTGTATGGCACAATGTCCTTAAATACATTTGTTGTGGCCTGATGCTGTCTCACTTAAGAGCTGAAACAAGTACAGCTGTGGTTGTGAAGGTGAATTTGGCCCTGTACACACCATGAAGACATATACAAGGAGTGAAAGTACAGCTCAACTCATTCTTAACCATGACACTAGATGGAGGTGAGTGTTCAACTTCAGGCTTCAACTGCTTTACCCCTGGGAAAGAAACTTGGTGCCCATTGAATGGGTGGCTGTGTGGGCCCTACAGCTAGTCTGGACGTTTTGGAGAAGTATCTTCATCAATACATACTGTCATGCCAACAGTAATGCCTTAAACATTATTTTTTGAAAATTACAGAATTTTGTACACTTCAGTTTAGCACACAAGCCCAGGGAATGAGCACCATGCATTATAAAGCAAATTGTTGCAAGGGAGTTTTAGGAATTTGTTCTGCCCCCATTGTGTTTGACATTGCTAACTGTGACATGTTGACACATTAGAAAACGCATTGCTATTAAAAATGCTGTGGCAGTCAGACACCCATTTCCTGGTTCATCCTGTTTTAAATGTTTTGTAAATGAACTTTCTAATGCACTTGGAAAATCTTTTGCTCTTGCTTTTATAGTACACTAAAATAGTAATTGCTGTTCTAGATAGAGGTGATGCAGTTCCAGACTTTGTTGGTGCTCCATATGAATTCTGGGTTGGTGGAAATGTTGGTGTGGGGACCAGTGTTGGTCAGATCCGTGTGACAGACGCTGTTGATAAAAATTACATAGGTTATGACTTGCTTCATAGTTATCATGATGGTGGTAAGCATTACATAATTTAAACCTGCTGTAAATGAATGTAACATTAATTGATTGCAAGAAGTCGTAAAACAGATTTCCTACCCAATTTGTCCCGAACTCGTAGTAACCAAACACATAGCTTGTTTGTGATATGCGCTCTGTACCAGGTATAATTGTTATGCCATTTGGCTCAGTCCTGTTGAATTACTTGTGTTTCTGGTTTCTACAACACCATAGAAGCAGTAAGTATACTGCCATGACTGGGAGATACATTCAAATGCATCTTGTGAAGATGAGGTTGAAATTAACAGCACTGAAACCTTAAAGGAATGTGATGTTCTGTAGATGTCTAGTGTGACTATTATTTCGGGATAGCTGTAATGCAAGGGATTGGCTATTACAAAAGGAAGGGAAGGAAAATGTGCAAAGCATAAGTCTAGAAACAGAACCTTCATCGAAAAGAAAAAATTTATGTGTATTTGAATAAAGTAGGTCAATAACTTCCCACTGCTGAAGGTTTTCTTATGTTATCACAAATCAGTGGGACAATATCACTGGATCATCCTGATCTTTGCTGAGTTTGGCATTTAAATGGTATCCTGCTGCAACCTGCAGTGGCTATTTTTGTCTACAGTGACACCATTTTACAGGATACATGGTCACATGGATACTGCGTATTCATTCACATGGCAAAACAAACCCTGTTTATCAGTATGTAATGAGAAAGGCAGTTGCTTAAATGTTCACAGAGTAAGAATGTCATGCCATCTTTTAGTCATAAGCTGGGATATGAAGGTCACATTGTTTAAAATGTAGTTGTAAGCATGCCTGTATATCTAGTCTCATAAGTTGCACTTGACAGGTTAATGCTACTTTCTGAAGAAAGGAAGTAACCAGTAATTCAAAGTCAGTTGCAAGACGTACATTATTTTCATCAGAAACATTTATATACAGCCATTAGCCATTCATGGTGAGTGGCAGTGTTGCACTGACTTCTTAGCAATGTCACATCACTGTCATATAATCCCTTGCAGTGCAGTACGTACATATGTATTCTGTTCATCCCTTAATGGACTTCTTAAACATCATTTACATGGAATTCCTACTTAAAAGGCTTAAATTACCTACCTGTGTACATAAGGAAAATTCTTCAACAAGTAACTGCATTGTGTAGTATGTAGATTAAACACATGTCAGGTATCCTCTTTTTATGCACACATTGTGAATCCAGGAAAGTGTTAACCCTTTGAAGATGAAAGGTGTCTGTTTTTTATCAAGACTTGGTGCACGCCACGCAGTAAATGCTCTCAATCTCGGCTCTACAAAACCAATCTTTTAGTGTTGTATGAGGCAAAAGTTACTGTTTTTTCTGAGATCTGTACACAACATATAAATGCAGTGTGACTACCATGTGCAATTTTTAAGTCTTCAACTTGGTGGTACACAGAGTAACTTACAGGCTTTAAAACCTTAATTTTATGGACCATTTGCATGGTGTATGTTGCAGTCCCCTTTGCTGTTGAAGAGCGATCAGGAACCATTACAGTGGTGGATAATATTTCCAAGTTTGAACAGCCTTTGTATGATTTTGAAGCTGTTGTCACAGATGGGCAAGACCTGACTTTAGTAACAAATGTGACAATCCATGTGGTTGATGATGACAGAGGAATTGGCATGAAGTAAGAATCTAGACAGTAAGGTTTTTTTTTTCGTCTTTTGTGGTCATTGTATCAAGATGTTTTGGTTTGTAATTGATGGGTAAGGAGTAATGACAGTTGGCAATGCTTTGTAATTATATTTATCATGAATTATCATTGCTGGAAGGAACAGGTAGATTAGTTTTTTAGTGTTCCAGGTCTTGAACTTCATTAACTTGAAATATTTTAATTTACTGTCAGTGCATTTTTATGAGAGGGTATCTAATCATATTCATAGAAGTGAAGTGCAAAAAGAAGTCTCATGCAGGTCCAGTCTTTGCTGTTGTGGGTTGTTACACAGCACATGCTGGTAGTTTTCTGCCAATGTTGTGGGACGAACTGTTTGTCCCATCTTCAAGGATCAAACAGCCCAGTCTTGACCTTTCAAGATGGGATTGACAGGCAGCCCCAAAATGTCGGTAAGCAAGTATCAACGTATGCTGCATAACAACCCAGAAGTGTGAAGACCTCATCTACACTGCAGAGGCAACCCTGAAGTCTTGCAACTTTCATCCACTTTCCACTTCACATTTAAGACATAAAAAGCTGAATAATAAGATCCGATTAATTAATTGTTTAGATTTTGTGACCTATCATAATTTTTATTTGTAGTTCATTACTTCACTCTTGACAGACAAATTTTGTATTAATAAAACTTGTACTATGAGAATATTACTATGAAGATGTTGATGTACCTTGCTTTGTATTCGCTGATTAACATATCGTAATGATAAATGTTATTCATTATCATTAATGTATATCAGGGACAGATGGCTTAATTTTTAAATTTTGTACCTTTTTATTGCACAAACCTTCCCACTTCCAGAAGTCCACATGGCTGCTCTGTTCTCTAGTTACTTTGGCACTTCCCTTGACATGGCACTAAAACAGTGCTTCCTTAAACAGCTGAGAAACAATTGGAGAAAATACATTGTAGCAATTTTCTCCTTAATTCTGAAGGCAATAAATAAATATGACTTGACGAATCATGAGTGGAAGTATACAGTGTGTGTGTGTGTGTGTGTGTGTGTGTGTGTGTGTGTGTGTGTGTGCGTGCGCGCGCGTGCGTGCATGTGTGTGTGAGGTGACTGGAAGAGGGAGCAAAAAGAAGACTGTGTGATCAAAAACGACCTTGATGTCGATGTAGAATATGGCAGTTGTGTAGCGCAAAAGATAATTTTTTACTTTTCCATGAATTAGTAAGGCAATTAGGACTAGACGTAGTAAATAGAAATGATGAGTTTTAGGATATTGAGCTCTAGAAGATTGATTGCAATATATCCTTCAGTTTAGGAGAAAAAAGAATTACAAAAAGGCTTCTTTATATTTCATAAATATTTTTCTTGATCCATTGTGTGTTTTAAAACCCTGTCCATTGCAACTCAGTCAAATGATGTATGTTGTGATAATATCACTCAGTTAATGGCTCATCTAGTTGTTATTCTAAATGCTGGTCTTTTCCACAGCAATGGCAGGTATAGTGCTGTTTTATGTACATCATATGTAATTTGGACCTCATTTTGTGTTAATATTTTAAGGCGGCCACCCATTGAATTCCGGGTCCGAGAGAATTTGTCTGGTGCCTTGGTGGGACAGTTGTTGAACCACAGCAAGGAGCAGAATTCATCAGATATGAACCGCTGGAAATCATTACATTTCATTATTGCAAACCAACAAGATGTAACTGATCGGTTTGCAGTGTCACAAGATGGGACAATTTATACCCAGCGTGGTCTGGATCGTGAAGAGAGAGACATCTACCGCCTCACGTTAATTACACAAAACAGTCGTGGAATGATACGGGGTGCTGGCGTGTACCAGGTAAATATAGGGAATTACCCTGTAGCATGTGGCTATGTCTTCTAGAATGGAAAGTGAATTACTGTGCAGTCATGAGAACAGTGGAATTATGCAGAATGACAGCACATTCTCTGAATATTGCTAGAGAGAGAAGAATATGCATTTATATAAAAGTGCCTGATATGTTTTCTTTCTCAGAGACTTCATTTCTATAAAATTAATGGGCAGGCTTTGAAGATATTCGGTACATACTGTGCTTTTAACAAAAATAATTCTGAATCCTGCCCTTGTAGTTTGTTTTCCTGTTTCTAAGAAGCGTTACTGTGCTATTTGCAGGTGAATGTCATAGTTGAGGATGATAATGACAATGCTCCTGTGTTTGAACATAACTCTTATGAGGGACACGTTGAAGAGAATTCACCAGTAGGTACTGAGGTCAGGCTGAACCATTTGATTCATGCTAAAGACGCAGATGTAGGGAATCACGCACAGTTCACCTTCACACTACATGGAGATGGCAGCGAACTGTTCACTGTGGATCAGGGTTCTGGACGAGTGTTTGTTAAAGGCCTACCTCTGGATCGAGAGGATAAATCTCTGTACTCACTTAGAGTGGTAGCAAGGGATAAAGGTAAAATTCATGTGGATTTAAAATTTCATGAATTGATCCTGAGTTGTAGGACATGTGTAGCAGAATTAGTATGAAATTGAGCACATTGTGCTGCTGTATTATGGACTAGTTCCCTTTCCAATTAACCATTAAGAGATGGATTTAAATGCCAGTGTGTTTTGTGATGGCCTGAGTTTTTCCGGCTTAGCATGGACATTTGAATTGCTACCAAGTAAACACACAGACCAGTGTATGGCATGCTAGGCCATTCCCCAGTACGTTTCAGAGATCAGCATGTGGTCTTATAGGATCATAAAGTTAAGGTTTGTAGTTAATGTAATTAGTACAATGTAACAGAATGTTTTAAGAATCATACAGATCACTGCAAAATATGTGGAATACCAGAGAAAGAAGGATGTCTTACTTCTTCTCCACAGCTTAATGCCATGTACATAGAATTACAGTCTTTATGGTTAAAATAAGAAGTCTGTTATTTCTTTAGAACTAAAACTATTATGTGTTAAAATATTTACACATGTTTATGCGTTATTGAATTTAATAGATACTCAATTTTATTTTCCTTTTCAAGGGAACTTGAAGTCCGAAGTGAAACTCTTGATTCATATTGATGATGTGAATGACAATCCACCGATATTCTGGCAAATGGTTGTACTTTATGATCAAGACGTGGAGATCACAGACCCTGCTGTTTCTTATACCCAACAGCAATATACAAACACCAGTGTAACTACTACAGATCTACACTACGCAGAATCTGTTACAACAATGAACTTCACAGAACATCGCCATTTGCCGCCTCTAGTATCAATCTTGGAGAACACTCCTGTAGGGACGCCTATTTTGCGTGTACTTGCAGGTGATAGAGATGCAGGCATTAATGCCACTGTCACATACAGGTTAATAGCAGAGTCTCACATCCCAATGCGTGGACATTCTCCTAAAAACTTCTTCACAGTTCAGTCACATAACGCCGAAATTTTGGTAGCACGGCCACTGCTTCCAGAAACAGATTTCTTCTTGAATATCACAGCAACTGATGGAGGTGGGTTGATGGACAATATAACTGTCCGAATTCACGTGAAAGATGTTAATGATCATGCTCCAGTTTTCAGAAAATCATGGTACAATTTTGATTTAGAAGAAGGTTTCCACTCTGGAAGGATTCTAGGCAGTGTTGAAGCAACAGATGCAGACTATGGAAATAATGCAAAGATAACTTATAGCATCCTTCAAAATGAACGTGATGATGTGTCTGTTTTTCCCTTCAGAATATCTGAAAATAATGGGATTTTGACAGTTACTGGAGAGATAGATCGAGAAATTCGTGATTCCTACACTTTCCAGGTCACAGCACAAGACAGTGGGCCAGTGAATAATCAACATCACACTATGGTTGATGTTGAAATTAATGTACTGGATGTAAATGATAATGCCCCATCATTTTATGACTATGACAAAGTAATAGAAATTCCATCCCAACCTGAAGGTTACAACATTGAGCACTTTCATTATTCTGTATCGACACCTGTGTATTACACATCAGTGCTTGAAAATAGTTCACCAGGTACCATTGTTACAAAACTGTCTGCCAATGATTCTGATTTCCCTGGAAATGGGAATGGTCTATTGCTCTTTAATATTCCTCATCCAAATCAGAATGGTGGAAATACTTTTGCCATTAATTCAAAAGATGGCACTGTAATGACAATTGGAAAACTAGATTATGAGGCTCAAAACTCATATAACGTAACAGTTGTTGCCTCAGACCTGGGAAACCCAAGCCTGAGCTCCACAGCGCTTTTGATTGTTAGAGTGCTAGATGTTCCAGAGGATGCAGAAGAAATTGGACAGCCAGTATTTGCACACCGTCATTATGAAGTAGAGGTTGAGGAGAACTCAGTCATACCTATGGTGCTGTTAGTATTAAATGTGACAGAAACATACAGGGGACAGAATTTACGGTACAGTATTGTACCAACTCCAGGAAGTGATGCATTTGAAGTGGCACCAAGCAATGGCACATTATATATGGTGCATAGCCCGGATCGAGAGCAGCGAGCAAGGTACAATCTCAAAGTGAGAGCTGAAGCAGCTAAGAGAAGCCGTGGTTTGCCTGTTATGTTGTATCCACTTGCTGCAGGCCAACTAGCCGACCTTGGTGAGTGCTGCAACTGTATGTATATCCATTTCAATTTTGGTTAGAAGGTAGTTGAAAAACATTCATAAATATGCATGCAAGCCTTGTAGAGAGCCTTTGTCATGTGTTGCCATTGCACTTCACATTGACTCCATGTTCTTAAACTGCACTAAAGTTTTCATGAACTAACTCTGACTTGAAGTGCTTTGTAACAACATTCTCAGTAATTAATATGCGCCTCTATTACCCAGTGTCCAAAAGCTGATGGTCACAGGGAGGAATATTTGCTTTCCATAAAGCTGTAAGCTGAGATGGCAGATAATTAGGAATAGTCAAAATTCATCTTAAAGTATCTGTAGCTGAGAAGTTATTAAAACCCCTGAAGTTCTATGTTGGATTCAGTTCCAGTTTCCTTAATTTATCTTGCTCAAAAAACATTGACACTTCCGGTCTGTTTCCTTCAAACTTTTGTGTGGGTAATTAAATGGCTTATTGTTATGATACATTGATAATAAATAGCTCACAGCTATGAATGACAAACAAGTGCCCGAGATAATCCTAAAATTGTGGGCAAGATACATTGCTGCCAATGGTGGATTATTTTATCTCTCACAGGTCTCATTCAACGTAGCTTAATATATTATCTGAAAGCCAAGTTTAACAATAAAAGACAGTGTGATAATTGGTTTATCAGTAAGTCATTACATGCCCCAATTTTAAAGCAATTATCAGTTGACTTAAAAGGTTACTTGTCAGTATGCAAATTTAGAATTTAAAAACTTTAAAGGACTGAATGCTGTATTGACATAAGGATTAAAAAGTAACTGATATTGCAGAATATACACTTCATATTTCTTGACGATGTCTGCAGAAGTCAGTCTTGTCAAAAATCGTTATTGCAAGGATCAATGTAAGAGTTTTAATTTGGAGAGTAACAGAACTCTGTTGAAGTAGTCTGACTTATGTTACGTGCTTAGTAAGTAAGTGAATATTGATGAATCATTTGTTTTTCTCAAAAATTGCACGTAAATTTTATGTGTATCTGATCATGAGTTTCAGGTTGTATAATTTTGTTTCTAATTTCAGCTCCCAATGAAGTTAGAATAATTGTTCGGGTAAAAGATGTGAATGATAATGCACCAAGATTTATAGTAAATGGACGCCCAATTGTAGCAGCAATACCAACCACAGCCACATATGGATACCAGATAGTTAGGCTACAGGTAAGCCTTATTTTACAGCCATTTATCTATATATATATATATACTGTTCAGTAACTTCTGCAGTTTTAGTTTTGAGTATGGTTGGCAGGGCTGTTGTGCTATAATCTGCATCTTCCCTTGCTGATTCACAGTCTCCTATCATTACTGGGATTATGTGAACTTGTAGCAGCAGCAGCAGCAGCTTTGTCATGCAGCATGTGTGTTGTAAAAAGTCATGGGCTACATGTAGATTGACTGACCGTGAAGGACAGACTTGTGCAGTATGTAAAGATGAATGTAGTATGTTTGTTACAGAAAACTACACTGCACTGTTAATAAATTCAGGGAAATATATAGTGTGGTGTCACTGGCACTGGATGCACAGTTTACGTGGGCTACACTTTTCATGGCCACCTGCAGGTGCAGACAGGATGGCTTTAATTGTAGAACACATGCTGTGAAGCAGTTATCAGTCACCATGTTGTTCATAGTTTCTGTCATGCTGGGCATACTGTATTATTCCTCCCTTGTTCAGAACACGGAACCATAGTTGCAACTTCGCAAATTAATTGCAGAGGCATTATCCCTTCCTAAAAAAATGCAGTGAAGTGGACAGAGTGGGGTATTTATTCTGTGACAGTGTTTCTTCCATAGCTAATGGACAATGTTCTGTCTAGACCATAGAAACAATTTCAAGTAAAATAAAGCTGGCCCTTATGTATGCCATGAAGGCATATGGGGGAGTGAATGTATAGCTCCACACATTCTGAACCTAGGGACTGGAAGGAGGTAACTGGTCAGCTTTGTGCCATGACCACTATACAGTACTTGCAGGAAAAGTGTCCCCAGTACCCATAGAATAGGAGACTGAATGGGCTCCAGATCTGGTCTGGAAGCTTCAGAGAAGAGATAAATCTCTTGCTTCCACTGGAAATTGAACCTTGATTCGGTAGATGTCGAGCCCATATCTTAGTCCAAAGCATGTCAGTCACAAAGCATTTATATACCTAGATGACATTCATTCATTCATTCATTCATTCATTCACATTCAAGTCCAAGAGGTTGGAAAACCTACTGGTTATGGAACAAATCAAATGAATTGAACGTACATATAAATACAGTTACAGTTACAAAAGGATTACAATGAATACATTACTGCAATATGTATAACACAATATAGAATACTGGGTGTGTGACTATACATACAGAAGTTGCTGACTATACAGAGTAAGAAACATTTAACAAATAATAAACTAAAACAAGAGCCACAATGCAGATAATGAAAATAGAAATATAACGTGTTAGTTCAAACTTAGTCTTTAGTGCTCTTTCAGTGAACGACTGACTTAGACAGTGTCTTACAGGCTACTGACCCTGATGAAGGATTGAATGCAGACATACGGTACCAGATTTTGGGAAGGATTGATGATGAGTCCCGCAAATTTATCATTGATCCTGTAACAGGACAGGTTCGCTCTATTGTGAGCTTTGCCTTTGATGCTGGTCGTGTGTATGGTTTTGATGTAAAAGCCACAGATAGAAGAGGTGCAGATGACGGCAGATCAGCCATCACGAACGTCTTTGTAAGTGTTTCTGATTTATTATATATTATTTATTTACAGGATGCAGCAAAATTAGTAAACTTACTGTATTTACAAATAAAAACTGCCAGGAATATGAGAAATTTGTATATATTTTCAGAGTCACCAATTCAAATGCAGTTTACAGGCTACTTTTATGAAAAATTATCTCATATAAAAATATCAGCTACCCAGTGCAGTGCAGTGTTGAGCTTAAAGAAGAATGTGCTTTTTATTACTTTCCTCACAATTTCCTCTTAAGGTCTAGGAGGCACAATTCACGACTTACTAACTGTTCTCTGAATATCTCTTCTCACCTTCTGTAGCTGTGATTGGCCAAACAGCCTCAAATTGCAATATATCTGATACATCTCCTCCTCCATATAAAGTCAACATCCATTTTAACTAATTTAGTCACCCTAGAGATGGAGAGCATGTGTTTCTCCAAAACATCAGAACGTGTAACCACTGTGTGGCAATTACAAAAGGAAGCCCATAATTCAAAAAACATTTGTGGGTTACTGTATGCTGCTACTGTGAAATCACAACAACAGTAAACACATTAACGTCAGTCTTTATTCTCGTAGATATGTACAGGTTATTGTTATGTACAGTTGTCCGTGTCGGACGTATTTACAAGTGCTTCTCCTTTGCTATTGTGGCGGCTAAGGGCCGCGTTAGTGAGGTCCGACAAAGTTACTCCTGTGAAGAACGGACTCACTGAAGCAGTGCAGTGAGAGTGAGTTCTGTACAGTGTCGGCCGGTTGCGCGGAGCAGGCTGCGCGGTGGAGAGCCTGGGACAGCTCTGTGGTGCCGAGCAGCGTGTGCTGGTAGACACTGCGGCGCGTTCCGCAGGGTGCGAGCTGTAGATGCTGCTAACGGGCCGAGTGGCGGATGATGCTCGGGAGCTGATCGTGGAGGCTCGTAGCACGTTGAGTCTTGATATTGAACGCTGGATCCGGAATACTGGAATGCACCACTTTTGGCTGGAAATGTAGCCTTTTATACCTGGCCGTCGCTGGGCTGCCCGTCTGGGATTGGCTGGCGTGAAGAGCTTGTTGCAGTGGTGGGGAGAAAGACTACCGCTGTACTGCGCGGAAAGGGCCGTTTTGCATTTGTGGGGATGTTCCCACATACCTATTATTCTGAGTATATTTGTTTCATGCAAGGACTTTACCATAGATACTGCAATTCGGAAAAATTAAATAAAAATTTGATGATAATTCTTCAAGTAAATTTAGAAAAGAAATATTAAAGGGGAGCAATTAAGATTGGAATGTTGCATGGCACAAGTTTTAAATTCATATGTGTGAATGATTTTCATATTATTTCCCTTATACAGCGTCCTGAATAAGAAACAGACTGACATAAAGCGCTACTTGGAGAATTATCGAGTGCTAGAGATAGCCAGTGGAGCTCCAGTGGTCACTAAACCACGTAATCAGCGGTATCTACTTTCATCTCTTGAGGTGGGAGTTGTAGTGCTTGGTTGCGTTGTGTTTGTGGGTGCCCTGGCAGCTGCAATATGTGTGGGATGCGTCCGCAGGGGAAAACAGAGGTAAGGAAAGTGCCACTAAAACAAGAAGTCTGAATGTGCATAATTGTAATGGATTTAGCTTATGCTGCACATTAATTTACTGTAAGGCAAAGAATATAAAATCACAGAGGTTATGAAAGAGAGAGAATTATGATATAGATGATACACATAATTTATAAATGTTAAATATGAATGTGCGAATGTTAAGAAGAAACAGTTTTGGGTATTGGTTGAGGGGTACAATTGAACTGACATAAAAGTAATTGTAAGAAGTAGGTATTTCATTTGTGGTTTATTTAAAGAAGCTTTCAATAACTCACTGTCACATAGCGGAGTGATAAGTGAAGATGGAATTGAAAAGGGTATGGAAGGAAGCACCTGCAATCTATATTAAAGGTACTATCCCAGCACTTGCCTGGTAGGACTGAGGGAAACCACAAAACCTTCAGTCATAGCAGTCTATGTCCCAAGCAAAATTCAAACTGGGCACCTCACAGATACTTGTACGAGTCAAAAGTATTACTACGTGAATCCACTTGCTCATTGGAAATGCATAAACTGCCAGGAGTAATACAATGATTTGAAACTAAATAGGGTAGAGTCAAGATTAATACTGTACATCTTCCCTGCAATTGATAAACATAAAGAAATTTATAACCAAGAAAGAACCCACATTAAAAATAGAAAACACTCCCACATATTTCGGCAAATGTCTCTAGCCACCTTCATGGAGTATCAAGCATAAAAGCTATATACAGCATTATTATGCAACTTTGTCATATGTAGATGGTAAAATTTGTAATGACAGCAGACCATTAAAACATCTATTACAGTGTGAAAGCAAATATAACATAATGGATGGACATGTACCCTATATATTGCCACTCTGTTTTTACACTACGAAAGATCATATTGCTCTCACATGATCTTTGATTTTGTAAGATTCTGTAACAGTAATTAACATAAACTTAATATAAATTTCCAAATGCACTGCTTGATCTCATCCAAAGAGATCTTACTATCTCAAGATGTGTGGATGCTGAAGAATTCAAAAACTGTTCTGTAATTAAATAATTTTAACATAACTTTATATAACACTGTACACAGATGTTTTAATGGTCTGCTGCCATATCATATTTTACCATCTACATATGACAAGTCTCTATAACAATGTTGTATAGGTCTTTTAGCATTGATACTGCCTGAAGAGGGCTAGAGAGAATAACCGAAATGTGAAGGGTCTTTTCTTTTTCTTTTTTTTTTAATATGTGCAATTTGTTGGTTATAAATTTGTTTTGTTATAAATTGTTATAAATTTGACTTTCTGTTACATACATGCTCCAACATGTGAATCAGGGGGTAGGAGGGAGGAGTGGGGTTTGGAGGGTCTGTAGAGGATGGCATCAAAGAGTATACTTTTTCAGTGTTTTATCATCAGTATCAGTGCTTGGATAGGGAAGTTTCCAGTGGTCACAGTGTAGCTGAGTGGTGGGGAGGTGTGCTGTTTGTGATTGGCCCTTTCAGATATCACTGTTTTATGCTCAGTTCGACTATGCTGTACTTAGATCAGTTATATCGATTGCTAGCATTTGTGGATATATGATGAAATGGCTGGAAAGTGCACTGGGAATTGTACCAATAGCAAAACAAGTGCTTGAACTAATTAAACATTTTTAGAATCAGGAATTAGAGACTATAATAGACAAAAAGTGTGGGGATGGAGTTTCAAACCACACATGACATGAAGAACAATAACATAAATTTAATGACACTTGTAAGGAAATGTGATATTAGTGCAGGACTTGAAAATTGTAACAGAATGGCAATTCTTAATATCAAGAAGTGGATTCTGTCCTTCAGTGTTTCATCCAGAAGCAAACACAAGGAACATCATTCTTTAGTCCCACGTGTGCATGGAAAATTTAAGTTTTTTTGTAAGTCTTTTGGGTCTGAAGATGGTTTCAGTGTTCCTTTTGAGGGCTGACCAGACTCAAGCATTGGTGGAGTATTCATGAAATTCCCTTTCAGTGAGAGAGACTTTGTGCCAGTGGTGCTGCAGCTGATATATTACACTATGATTTCAGAAACTTTAACAGAAAGGAAATTTGTAACAGGATCAAACATACAACACTGAGCAGTCTGTATTATACTAGAAAGGCTTAACAATAACCCTTCCACTGGAAAAAAGGGAAATTACTAAAATTATCTTTTTCAAGATTTTTATCAAAATATTGTCACGTTGTTTCGTGTAGATTTTATATTTAATGCACTTTTTAAGCATGTCATTGCTACCAGCAAATAGGGGGGGTAGTAGGATGTGCCTGTTGGCCATGTCTACAAATGGATTCCCATGTCTTGTTATATGGTCATAAAATGAAGAACTTGCCACAAGCATTTGATTACACATGATGAGTAAATAACATGTCTCAGAATATGACACATAGTTTACTGGTCTTTTCTACGCAAGCAAGGGGGAAGGAGTATCTGGTGCATATGAAGAGCACCTTCGTGATGACTGAGGTTCTTATGGCAAGGTGATGTGGGCTGTGGTCTCCTGGGTTGTGAATCTGTGTAACTGAGTATGTAAAGTTTGACCCTGTTTGTAAAGGCGGCAACACCTGTGTCTCCCTAAAAGAATATACTGTCACTACCTGGAAGACCACATTCTAAGGCATGTTTTCTTATCTGAACTAGGAATTCTTAGTTCTTAAATGAGTAGACACTGTGCTGGCTACTGGTTATACCAGAAGTGACCCTTCATTGCCAGGGTCAGTGCCCTGTATGGCCTTACTTCGTTACATGCTGCCAGCCTCTGTGCACCATATGGTCATGAATGCATTTGATGGTGCGTGAAATTAAGAACCCTCCATAAAGGTCAGTTGTTGGAATTTCAACCTCAGCATCACTGAAAGATTAATCTACATGAATTTATGTCTTTCTACTTTTTGTATTTTGTGTTTTTTGTTAAAGGTTGTTCTTAATTAGCTATGTCTGGACCAAGACCATATCTCCCATTTTGCTTCAGTAATCATGTTTATTTCAGAAAACAACAGAAGAATAAATCCTATCAATCACAAATGGGTTTCAGCATTAGAAACCCAACAAATCCTGTCATAAGAAACAATTCGAAGGCTCATCTATTCCCTGCTTCTTATCTGGATGGAGTGGGGTGTGGTGATGCAACAGACACATATGTTGACCTGCACCCTGGCAAGGCAATGGTTTATGGTCCACGCTTTCATCAGCATCATGATCCAGGCTGCTCCAGACACCGTGAACATCAGCATCATCCCAGCTCTGTGGGCCAGCAACTTCGCCCGGTGCGTTCCAACAGCAATGTAGCAGCTGCCACAACTGGCCTGGAGGCCTCCATTACGTCACTCCAGTCCAGTGGGCAGGATTCTGGTATTGGGCGTTGTGTTTGTGGGCATTCCACCAGTCACTCTTCTGGTGACAGTAGCAAGTAAGCTTGTGATTTGAAGTACAAAGTAACATTATTAACCAAAAAAAATGAGCTTTGGGTAGTGACTCAGAAATCATGATTTTGGCACATATGTGACATAAAAATTGGCCAAAATTTTAGTCAGTTTGTTATTTTATAAATGTTCTGCAAACAACTTGAATGAAGTAACTCAGCTCTGAAAATAGCGGCCCATTTGTTCACAAAATGGGACTTCATGTTGGGTGTAATCTCATTATCGCTGTTTGCCATATGGTTTTATATGCTGCCTTTATACCTTCCATGTCACACAGGATATATTTTGAATTTGGGGCTTTCCTTTCAGTGTCTTCTGACATATCCCATGAATGCGTTTCGACCTTTCCATGTTATTTCTGTGTTATTTTGGATATATTCTACAATCCACCATTTATTTACATGGCTGTCAATTTTAGTTCCTCAGTGGTGCTATGTATCAAGGGTGGCTCTTTTACTGTGCTGTGTGTGCACTCGCGCACGTGCACACACCACACACACACAATTCTTTACATGTTGGTGGCTGTGACTGCCACCAGCATATAAACAACTCTACTCAAAAGTGGACAAAGCACGTGCTAGGCCAAAAAGTGAAACTTGGTGCTTGTATCTGCAATGCTGCACTTTACACCATGTTATCTGTTAGTGAACAATAATCTTCAATGTATCAACAATGTTTACAAGACATACCTCAACATATTGCATCAAATGTGTGGTGGTTCAAATAATAATGTTTTTTCATGAACATTTTAACTGGGCTTGTGTGTTTTATGTGTCAGATATGTTCTGCCCCGAAGACGGTGTACTAGTGCAACAAAACGTGTTGGGGTTTATGTAAAGTGTTTGCATATTATGTTTTAACATTGTGCATGAGTTGGTGTTAACACAAAAGATTGTTGTAAGATATATATAGGCCCTCTTACACGAGTAGTGATAAAAAGGAAATAGAAAGTGAGGCAGGGAAACAGGACAGGATATCACGTGACAAATTAAATGGTTAGCTCTGTCCATGATGTTCCTATAAATACGCATTCAGTAACTGTTTTCTTATACTAAGCCAGCCAAACGTACACACAATATATCCAATCATACACCATATTAACCTTTTAAAGCCTAGCGGTAACTTTACATACGACCAGGTTTAACATTAAAAAATTCTACGTGGTGCCCACATTGCGTTTATGTGTTTTGTACGGATCTCAGAACAAACAGCAACTTTTGCCTTATAAAACATTAACAGACTGGTTTTTATAACTGAAGTGGAGAGTGTTTACAGCGCGGTACGCACTGAGTCCTTATATGAAACAGATACGCTTCGTCTTTAAAGGGTTAACACTCCAACACGTTTCTGTGCTATAGAACCATCCTCAGGGAACTCACACCAAGTTCTTCAAACCATCTAAAATTTACGTGTTACATTCATAATATTTGTAAATGGGGCATGTCTTAGCTGGGGTCAACCTGTAGAGTGACGGTCCATATGACTGGTTTTATGTTCACAAAAGGTGTGTATGTTATATTGAACATAGCGAATGTAACTCAGTATATTTTAGCTGCTTTTTAGAGAACTTGATGGAAGCTCCATAAGGATAGTGCTACAGGAGCGAAAATGTCGGAGTGTTAATAAAACTATATGATTGTTTATGTTGTGTGTGCATTTGGTTGGCTAAGTAAAAGAAAACAGTTGGATTAAAAACGCATGGAATGAACAGCCCTAAAATACCCATTAGGTGTAATTTTCTTATGATAGCCAGTAACCCTTCGGTTCCGGAGGTGGCCGATATCACAGCCATTATTGCACGTAAGTATATCAACATAATTTTTTGAAGAACGTTTAGAAATGACTGAGTAAAATTCATTATCGCTCTTGCGTTTCTGTTCTTAGTTGCTATAAATGCTTAGAGCACTGGGTCAAGAGGGCAACAATTTCAGAGTCTGCTGTAGGAGTGATGAGTGTATATTACACATACTAAAGGTGCTTATCACTGCGATCCTTCGTCTAGTGTCCTTCACCGAATGTTAAGCCTCCCAAGACGCGACGTACGACGCAACTCTGGTGGAGAGTCGGCCCGCCACGTATCGGTCAGGCAGGAAATGGTCCACTCTGTATTTCGTACATTTGGTTCTACGTAACGTGGTTACGGTCTAAACTGTAAATGATTCGCGTCATCCGGATTCGACTATAGGCTTCGCCAGGAACTGGAATAATTTGGGCTGCGCGTGCTGTTCGTTTATGTAAGTGCTGCATTATTTCATATTACGCGCATTATGTTCATTGATGACAACATACGTGTATGTCCCTGCTTTCTCTGCGCATTCTTTTAGCTTCTCTTTAGTTACTGAACATCTGTGTGCACAGTCAGTACTATGTAATAGATCCAGTACTAAGAAACTTCTTTCGTTATTCGTCATTAATTCAGTTTTATCGCTGCAATTCAGTATTCGTTCTTTTGTAGTTCGTTTGTTAGGCGCTTCAGCTTAAATTACGAAAAGCGTCTGTTGGCTTCGTCACGTCTGTCCGTCTGTCTGTCTGTCTGTCTGTCCGTCCGCTCTGCTGTCTGTCTGTCCGTCCGTCCGCTCTGCTGTCTGTCTGTCTGTCTGTCTGTCTGTCTGTCCGTCCGCTCTGCTGTCTGTCTGTCTGTCTGTCCGTCCGTCCGCTCTGCTGTCTGTCTGTCTCTGTCTGTCTGTCTGTCTGTCCGTCCGCTCTGCTGTCTGTCTCTGTCTCTGTCTGTCTGTCTGTCTGTCTGTCTGTCCGTCCGTCCGCTCTGCTGTCTGTCTGTCTGTCTGTCCGTCCGCTCTGCTGTCTGTCTGTCTCTGTCTGTCTGTCTGTCTGTCTGTCTGTAGGCCTACCGGCGCAGCTCCCACAATGGAGGGATTTTCATGAATTTATATTGGTGACTTTCACGAAAATCTGTGGAGAACTCTAAATTTGGTTAAAGTTGGACAACAATATCAAGCACTTCACATGAAAACCTAAGTATGTTTATATTGTTTACAGCAGTACGATTGATTTTGTAGCTCGACAACAGTGGAAAGGGAACTCAGTCTTAATTTCCATGGTAACACGCAACGGTTTCATACTAGTGACAGCTATATGTAGGGCAGCAATACGTAGGGAACGCATTGTTGCGAATCCATAGCAACGATGGTTACGCTAATGTGCCACATTTTTACGTTATGCATGCGTTGCCTGTTTTTATATTTTGCTTAAGGGTTTTTTGAAGCACCTTTCAAAATTAAATTCTTCAGATCCCACTTTCTATAGATATACCCCGACGTACATGTAAAGGTAAAGTTTATCCTTGTCCACACCATGAAGGTATACAGAGGGAGAAGCAGGATAGCTCCACGCATTATAACCGCGGCAGTAGATCGAGTTGAGTGGTCAGCTTCACGCCCGGACGCGTTACCCCGGTACGCACTGAATAGCAGCATGTGTGGGGCCCAGAGCCTAGTCTCTGTGCCGACTACGCTATCCCGGCTCGCGCGGCCTGACCTACTGCGCTGGTATCTAGGTATTGATCCAGCCATATAAACTTATTTCAATCTCCTTAGAAAGGGGGTGCATTTTATAGTATTTTTTGTGCCTTGTTTGAATTCGTTTATTTTAACCTATCTAATGGTACTTTATTTGTGGCATTACTGCGAAGTGATGTGAGGTTAGGTTGTGGCTGAGATGTATTTTTATACTTTTTTGATATTGTTCATATGGTTCACTGTCGCTAATCACACACAGTACTCAGCCTAACAAAATGCACTCTAATTATTTTTAGATGTTCTATATTGCAATGTCTGTAGACTAATCCAACATGTTTCGATCCCTCCTGGGATCATCATCAGGGATTCGTGTAAAAGTAAGTATTGCACAAACAGAACTAACAATATATGTACACGTTAAAAAGATATAAAATGTATAATATATTTTACTTATCATTTTAACATGTGCATATTGTTAGTTCTGTGTGTGCAATTCTTACTTTTACACGAATCCCTGATGATGATCCCAGGAGGGACCGAAGCATGTTGGAATAATCTAGAGATATTGTAATATAGAACATCTAAAAATAATAAGAGTGCATTTCGTTGGTTTGATTACTGTGTGTTTTGATGTACTTATGTCTCTGTTACTTCGCAAGAAAGATTTTGCTGACCATAGCCTGTGAGGGAACACGGTTCATCTCTGGACAAAGTACATTTATGCACATGTCTGTGTCAGAATTATGAATTTGTTATTATTAACGTAATAACTTTAAGAAATTTCTTTGCTTTTTCCCATTTTCATTGAGGATTATTTCTCCATTTCTGTCCTGTATGTCTTCAGAATTGAATTTCTCCCATCCTGGTCTGGGGTTCTGCTGCAGTTGACGGCCCCCAGGGTAAAGACACTAACTGACAATTAAATTCGTTTAGAATATGACGCTGCGTCAATAGGTAGTCGAAGTCCGAAGTTTCGGCGCAATGCACTGTCCTCATCTTCAAGGGATAAAATGTACAAGAAAGGACACAAGGGCCAATAAGAAATTCTTCGGCGTTTTCACATTTGAAGATGACAGCGCTACAATGCGTCGAAACATGGGGATCCGATTACCCAGCAACGCAGCGACATATCTAAGAGGTAGGAATAGCTGCGAAAACGTCAAATCTCGCTAAGAAACTTTTCACACCATATTCACATATTAGTTTCCCTATACTCTAATATTAACATGTATATTTTAATAGGGATTTACCTAATTTAGTGCCGGACTTCAGAATGTGCGGATTGTATCTCCACGTCCCCATGCGCCTTGGCATGGTAATTAGGTACAGGGGCAAATTTACTTTTTTTGTATTTAATTCTCTTATATTTAGTTCAGCCAAATGTAAATATTTTCCACAAATATGTTGCACTACGATCGTTTAGCATCTTAACACATATGAAGGAGGTTTCCTAGGTCATAAAAATTGAAAATGACGTCATTATAATGTTAAATTTGGCTCATTTATTCGACAGAAGGTCATTATATTTCAGTAGAATCCCCGAGCGTTTTCCCTATCTTGGCACATTCCACAGTAATTAGAAAGTCGAGATGGCTGGTCGTGAATGGTTGTGCATGCAAGAGCTCGATTTCTACGCGACGGATTTTTAAAACTCGTGCCAAGGTGGAACAAACACATCAATGTAGTGGTGGATTATGCTGACGAGTAATAATACTTCACTCGAATAACTGAGCTACGTTTAACTTTGTAATGACTTACTTAATTGCTATGACATGTGCAATCTTTCTTACTGAACTCTGTTCGTACAAACCGCTTCTTATATCCCTGACAGAACTTAATAAATACGAGTCTTTGTCTAGGGTTTGAGAGGCATTTAGAACCTGAAGTAAAGTTTATGTAAAGGAAAAGCGATATTATAATGTCAGCAAACTGAATAGTATTCTTGATCAAATGAAATGCTTGTTTCGGACTCAGTTTATTAGGCCAATAAGAGTCATGATTTTTTATTTCATTAAGTGAAATCTACCTCGAATGGCCCCAACAAAAGAGCTAGAATCGTGTTTAGATGCTGGACAAATCATTTATCAACATTAGCTGTCTTCTTGGGTATGATGTCATACACTGGGTTAGGTATGCCAGTATCTACCAGTTTACACTGTGTCACATCAGAAAAGATTTTCATCTTTGTGGTTCTTGACATGAGAACCTCAAAGTTGTCCATGTGCATGAAATGCAGTCGCACAGGGGAATGAAAATATAGCTCCTCATATTCATAACCTTAACACTAGTTTTAGGTGAGTGATCAGTGTTATGGCCCCAACTTCTTTGCTTGATGTACCCACGTACTGTAAGGCTGCATGTGCCTCAGAACCAGCATTGCTGTTTTGAAGCAGAAGAAAATTTCTTTGCCCTGTTGGGAATTTGACCAATAATCCAACCCTCATAGCTTAGCCATTGTACTGATTACGCGAAATGTGAAAGATTCAAATCTCAAACAATTTATACACATATCAACTTACTGAATGTTATGTTGTCAGTGGCAGTTATGAAGATTCTCTGAAATCTCTCCACCAACATGCCATCAGTGGAGGTCACATTCGACACACAAGCCTTATGAGACGAGGTAATGACATCTCAACAAGAAGACGACAGCGTCACAACTCCATATGTGGGGATGTTGTGCACCTGGATCCAGACATACAACAGCAGCCTAAAACTGCAGTTCTCATGGCGGCTGCTAATTCAGCTTTGGTTCGAAGAGCAAGTGAAAGATCAGTGGTATGTCCATTGCCAAATGAATAAAACACATTTATAGGCTCTTTGAAACGTGACACATTGTGATTTTGATGTCTTTATCAACATTGCAGTTGGAAAATCCTTTTATTTTCATGTTTAGTTTCGTGTGCTGCAAATAGTGGTTTTGAAATCTAAGGTAATCAATTGTTGTGTCAAAGAAGGTAATTACTTCAAGAGCAAATGTGTGATGTCTTGGATGTACGGCCATCCATATTTGGTTTGCTCATGTTAGACTTCAGGACTGTTTCACACTATTATAGGATCTGTCATATTTGGAAGCAATATTAAAAAGTCCCACATGGGGGCTGTTGAGAAAAATATGGTCCAATGTTTGAAACAGATTTAAAGCAACCCACTGTAGTGAGACTTACTCTGCAGCCATAAAATCATGAGTTGTGACTCAGAATAATTTAATATGTTATGCAAATAAGTATGTGCCTCACATACAATGCATAATGACATGTGTTGCTTGATCTGTGTAACTGTGAAATATGACCCTTGTTACTGATATACTGGTGTGTGTGTGTGTGTGTGTGTGTGTGTGTGTGTGCGTGTGTGTGTGTGTGCGTGTGTGTGTATATATATGTATATGAATTTTGTGTGTAGTGACTTAATTCATTGCAGAATACTTCAAGAATGTTACTTTGATCTTCATATTTGAATCATCTTTCATGTGTAAGTATTATACGTCATTCAGTTTTCTTCCTTTATGATCTGTGATGGAAATTTTATATGATGATGTAGTAATGAAAAATAATGGCAGATTATGGAGCAGGCAAACAATGGCTGTTTTCATTTGCTGTGGCATCAGTGGCCCTGGTATAAAGGAAAAGCCCGCACATGACATTTTGGTGTGATAATTAATCTCATCTGTCAAATGGATCCAAACAGAATACAGACAGTGAACAAGAAGTAATGTTTTAGTGCAAGCAAGGAACTTTGAGTGTGTCCTTGATCTTATGTTACACAGTTTCTCTGTCTGCTTCCTGTATAAAGGAGTAGAAAATTAATTAAAGTCAAGTTTAATACCATGACCATGACATGGAAACTTACAGGGAGTGAAGGAAAACGGTCATGTTCAGATGCTGGAAGAGATGTAATTAATGGATGTGTGTGCTGGACAGCTAGACATGCAATTCAGATCAGGTTCTCTGTGTAGCCTCAACTGACCATGCGTGTTTTCTCAAACTAAACCAACGTTAATGAAGTGTGGAAGGAACTGAACCCTCACCAGTGTAACAAATACATTTTAGAGCATTATCTTGAGGGTTGTGATGACAAGAAAGTGTTTAAAATTTAAGTTAAATTTAAATCAGAATTCTGAGAGAGGCCATTTTTGTATTAAAATGTCATGTAATTGAACTCCCATGAAATTCAGAGCTAACATGCCATTCTTACTAATTTGAATGTTGTTCAAAATCTTAAAATTTCTGTGTAATTTTAATATGCAGTATCTACTGTCATTGTTGAAAGCACTGTAACTCCTGTGTTGTTGACAAGAGTCACAAAAACACATATGGGTTCTGGCAGTTCTCTTGTCATTTTTTCAGGTGTTATATTTTAGCTAAAATAATGAACAAAAATTTGATTACAGCTGTACATGATATTAAGAATCTCACAACAGCATATGCATTTTGGAATTTTACAAACAAAGAATGAAATAAGGTTATGTCTATTTGTACAGTTCAGCTTCTAATGACAGTTTATTGGTCTGAATAAATTCTGCTATTGCTGATTTACAATATGTAGAAGTTGACACAAAAGGTAGAGTTGAGTTGAGAAGGGGTGAAACTGATTCAGATTTATTAGTTGCAGTGCTAATATCTTTGTAAAGTAATAACCTGACAAACTGTATGCAGTCCTTACAGAATCTTCAATTTTATTAGAATAGTGGATACTTTATTAAGAAAATTACTTTCCAGTTCACGGTTCTAAATAAGGTTTCAGATTTTAACATGCTTATTTCTTCACTGGTACGTAAACATATAGCACAGCTATTATTGAGGGAAAGCAGTGTTCTTTAACCTGAATTTAAAGGGACAAAATACTGATGGCTTTGAAATTTATCTTTCTGACTTACACATATTTTATGCAACAAGAAAAATAGTTATATTCATGTATAAATTTCTCACACCATAATGATATGTAATTTGTAGGTTGGTAATAATGACAAGAGAATAACTTGCACAAACTCATGAGAAGAATTAATTTTTGTAGTCAAATATGTAGGTGTCTTTTGGTTTAAATCTGCTGCTGGTTTCATACCAGTAATTTAAACAGACACTTTAACATGACAGGAATTGTGGTGCTGAACTTACAGAGAGTTGGTGATATTTACATCACATTCATCCATTTGCATCAATTCATGTGAAGTTGAAAGGTACATCACAAATATGAAAGAAACGCTATGATTTGGATAATGACAAGGGATGTGTCTTCTCCATCTCAGATGACCAAACATAATAAAGTCTGACACAAAAAGAAGTGAACAAAATCTTCTTGGCCTGACAGCTGTTATCAGGTGGTTTAAACACGAAGTGTTTCAGAGACTGACTCCATGTCCATAATCAGGGTTTTCATATGATCTGATCAAAACCCTGATGATGGAGACAGATTTGGTTTCTGAAACTTTGATAAAGTGCTCCCTCTGTAATTGGGATCCCCAAATTATCTGGACAATTTTGGGCCAAATATAGCCCAGTATTTCTCACTGAAATTTTTATTACAATATGTCACCACCACCACCACCACCACCACCACCACCACCACCACCACTGCATACTGTTAGGTACAGTATTTTTGCTTTAAGGTGCTTTACTTTAGCATAGAGTGATGATGTTTGGTATCTTACCTGTACCACAAAGTTTTTCCTCAGTGGTCTGGACTCCCAGGTAATCTGAACCACTCCTCTGATATAGTCCAGATGACAGAGGGACAACTGTGTGTGTGTGTACCACCTGACAAAGCTGTCAGCCCAATAAGCCATGTAATCTTCAAGACATGGAAAATTAAATCAGTTTTACACCAATTGTGCCTGCCCAAAGAAATTGTTTATTTGTAGGCTCAGCTATAATTTGTCAAAGACACTTCTTATAACTTTAATAATAATTATGTTAAAATGGAAGCAGTACTTCAAATGGGATGGAAAGTTGCTGCTGCTAGTCTGAAGAAAATGCCAATATGTTGTGCGAGATATGACACACAGAATGGAGAGCACATTGTCACATTTCCGTGTATAAAATATCGTTGCGCTACATGTATAAGTACACTTTGCTGTGCAGTCTCCTGGATAGAGCACCATATTGGTAAAATTTTTTAACGTGGTGGAGGAAATGGTTGCCTCATCTTCAGGATCAAGGTGCATGGTGCTACACCACACAGGCAGTACGGGAAAAATTGACTACTATGAAAATATGAACTCTGATATGGCAAATGCCTATTTCAAGCCAATACGTGTCAGATATTGAGCATGTACACTATAAAATATTGTCTTATGAGCATATCCAAACTGTGAATGGAGAGAGGTGAAAGAATGCTACATTTGTTTGTGCAGCGAACATGTTAACTCTGTTATTGCTAGCCACTTGACTTGAAAATGTCAGAAATTTTAACAGAACCAACAAACGTGCAATAAGAATGGAATTTGGTTTAAGGTGTTCATTCTTCTATGGTGTGGTGCTTTGTCACTGGGTGATTGTTGCCAAATGTTTTCAGACAGCATAATGCTTTTGTCTTCAAGGGTCAATTATTTGTTGGATATTGGACCCTTGAAGGTGAGAGCACTAGACTGTCTTTACATTTGGCACCAAACACCCAGTTATGCAGTGCCATATTCCTGAAGAACTAGGACCTTAACTGCACCACAGTAAATGCATGAAAGTTTGCATGTTTAACTTTGCATGAATTAAAAGTGTAAAGAAAACTGCTCCACTTTCTTCCTGTTGTATGTTACAGTCATATTTCGTATGTGCAAAATCTTCTGCACAGCAGCCAAATAATTAATTTTTCTGAGGGGCCACTGCTTTTGTAATTTCTCTCATCCTGTAAATTGTTTCTTTTTATTTTCTCACTGAGCAAACTGTCTCAAGTGATAACACATTTGACTTGAATATAAGAGGTGCTCAGTTTAAACCTCAACCTGGTACTGATTATTGTGCCTGTAGCTTTGTGTGGTTTTCATAATTCTTCTCAGACATATGCAGTGCCTTAAAATAAGTCATACTGCTTTCTTCTTAATCCTTTACAGCTCAACATATATGATCATCAAATGCTTGATGAATTGTACAATAGATACAGAATCTTTAAATAAGGTGTGATTCAGCCTTCTTTACTTCTCCTTGCTGTAACAGAATTCAATGGACATTTCATTTTCCCACATTTTAATATTTCTTTTTACATGTAACTGCTCTTCATTTTGCTTAGAAAGGGTTCTTTTTTATGCTTTGCAGTCAGGGAATAGGGAACTTTAAACCCCTGGTACTATGGGGCTGTTAACTGGGTTTTAACTCTGTGAGATAGACCATGCAAATTCACTTTTATAATAGTACAATGCACAACCATTAAAGTATATGTACTTTGGTTACAGTGTATAGCAGTTATATGCAGTGGGATTTAATTCCAGTAGGAAATAAACTGAATGTGAAGAATAATCCCTGATGGGTTCAAAAATGTCGATGTGTAATACTAATCTCATTATTTTTATCATTTATTTTCATCAAAGTGAACACTTCCAAAACTGTAATGGTGTTCACCATCTTCTCCACATGCACATTGCTTTCACAGTTAGAGAAGGAGAAATCTTTTAAGACCTACTTTTCAACATACTGGCAGAAGGGGGATGCCTTAATATATGGTGGACTAAATAGTGTTGCCAGCTATATCCAAGTGTCTATACTTCGCACATCCCAAACACATGCATGAAAATACTAAACATCATATTAAATTATTCATCAGTTCCTTTAACTTCAGAACTTTTTACTTGTATCTTTAACCATCGCTTTTTAACACTTCTGCAACTGTAGTTGAATGGCTGAAATACTTTACAGTATCTGTGTTATCTTCACTTTGGCAAATATGTTGTTGCTATATTTAGATGTAATTTTAAAATGTAATAGTTATTTTAGCCTGTAAGCTATTGCAAAGGTAACTTTCTAAAACTTACACGATTAAAGAGTCTATTTTTATTATTCTACTCATGTTACTGGAGAACACTGTGCAATGTTACATTTCTTGTTAGTTCCACTGAAAGGAATAGTATTACAGTGTTGGTCCATTAACTTTTCAAATGTTCTATATATTAATCTCTAAGAACAACATTGGTGCTAGGAAATGTGGAAGTTGGTAAGAGTATTTTAACATTAACTCTCCTTTCCAAATTCAGTAGTTTGTTTTCAACCATTTATGTCAAAACTCCTGATGAAGGAGGCAGTGCACACTCACACTATCTGAACACACCATGCAGTTTGTTTCTGCTCCACAGTTTCATAGATATCTTACACTTGCTGAAGTTGTTATGATTTTCTGACACCATTGTACTGTACAATTTCCAAGTTACCACTACTATGGGAAGTCTTCATAGTAGCTCATAATTATTTGCCTCATGGCATGTACTTAAATGGGCCGAACTGTGCAATATTTATATAATTAATGTAAATACAAACTGTCAGCTAATGCTAGGCCCATTTTTGTAATAAAGTGCCTCATAGCTTGATTTTATTTAGTAATAAGAGAAATATATATCATTGTAAAATTGTAATAATATGTATATGTATACATACATACAAATCTCATACTTGTGTGTGTATTTATTTACAAATACAGGCATATCCCACAGAATGTCTCCCCAGTTAACATTTTCCCATTTGGCTTTTAATATCTAATATTCATAGACCATACATATCTTTCAATACAACATTTCTTGGCTGATGTTTATATAGGAAAAATTTATATTAATATTCCAAAAACTCAATACAACATTTGTAACAGAACAGTTTGCATGCAAACCGTATGTGTTACTGCATAACAAGAAGTTGTTTGTTAACAACCATATTAATTGTTTGGTGATCAGGAAGCAATGTTTTAAGCATTTTACATCCTAACATGATAGTCATTTAGTGGTATATAGGCGTTTTATTGTGTTTTGTTTTGGTTTCAGGAAATTGGTTGGGGTTGGCATAACACGTAACATTTCCCATTTAAAATAATTGGAAATGGGCTCCCAGTTATCATTTTCATGCAGAACATCTGAGTTTCAGGAACGGATTACTGACATTAAGTGGGAGATGGCTGTGTTGTTGTAACATAGCTATTATCTTAATCATAATCATCACATCTTCATTTAAATAATTACCGTTATGTGCAGCGTAATTATCATCACATGAAATCTCAATCCAGCTGGCTATTTGTATTCATTTTGGGCACATTCCCATATTTATACATTTCCAGCTGTTAATGTGAGGCATATTTGTCTGTGAGTTTATTTTACGGAGCTGTTTCAGCCACATGAGTTGTGCAGTGTGAAGTGCTATGGTATGTGAATGATGTTTTGGAAAGAATGTGGGGTAAGTGACATGACTGTAGTTCTTCTGTGCTTCCACTTGGAAGATCTCAATGTAGAAGAGTAGATGATGTTCAATTGGATCTAAAAGAAATAGGATGTAAGGGCATGGACTGGATTAATCTGGTTCAGGATATGGACGAGTGGCTGGCTGTTGGAAAACAGTAATGAACAATTTGGTTCCATAAATTGCGGGGAATTTCGTGACTAGCTGACCTTCTCAAGAATGACTCTGCTCCATGGTGTTTTTTTTTTGAGGTGAAGGTGGACGCACCACAGCCTTGAGGCTTATTGTGCTACCCTGTGTTGAAGATGATTACTTTTTTCTGTCTTTCCAAGTAATGGTGCACTGGTGGAATGAAATTGGTAGGGGATAACTGAAGTACTCAGGGAAAAACAAGTCCTGGTGGCACTTTGTCCACAGCAAATTCTACACGGATTGACCCGGCATCGAACCCGGGCGTCTGCAATGAGAGGCCAGCCTCTGCAATGAGAGGCCAGAGACTAATCGCCGGAGCCATGGCACGGGCGACTGCTCCATGGTGTTACTTGGGTGGCTGGTTAGTTAATTCTCCCTCTGAAATGTTAAGTGAGGGGTAAACAACAATTGCTTTAGCCTATAAAAGCATATGGTAAAAGACTTCATTGGCCAGGATACAATCATGCTACCTTGTGGCCTATGATGGATAACTTTGGACAATGCATGCCTTCTCTGTTTTTCTGTGAGTAACACAGACTTTGTGTATGCCACAACATTGCTACCACCTTTCAAACATGTGAGAACATGACAACATCTCAATGCGTTGGATTCTCAAATTACTACCATTGCCAGCGAGGGAGCACTTGGGGGGCGCCCCCCCCCCGCAGCCCTGCCAAACCCACCAAAACTGAAATTTAGTAAACACAGATTTTGTTTATATTATGATATCTAAAAGTTGTATGTGATTTCCCCTTCAGCCAAAATCAGCCACTGAAACTGGCTGGTGACTAGAACATTAGAATTTTGAAAAACAAATTAATAAAATTAAAAAAAACAAGAAGACAGGACACTTTGATTGAGTCATGGAGCACATAGTTATATTTGCATGTATATAAATGCAGTTGCAGGCTGTGTTGTGGTGTACTTACAACATGATTTTTAAAATACAATTTTTAAAATGAAACGTAAATTATGTATAGCCTCTGGGTCAGCAACCCCCCCCCCCCCCCCCAAGGAAAAATTCTGGGTGGGAACCTGATCGCCAGTCAATACACGGTACAGTTTAACCACATATTGCATGTAAAGAATATCTGGTACAGCCAGGTACTGAAATTCACCATTCTGACAAAAATTCAGTGCAAAGTGTTTAACTGAGTTGGGATCAGGTCATTGCCATGATCTAGTCATTACGATGTGCTCACTTCTTTCCCTCTGCACAAGGTTCAGTGGTTCAAATTTGTGTTGACGCTGTCATTGCAGCTTGTATCCAGACCTACAATTAATGATGGTGGTCGTAGTCAAGAGTAGAACCATGGTGTGTAAGGTAGATGCAAGAAGAGATGTTTGCAGGAATGTGTTTGAATTGAAGGTAAATTGATCCTATTCTATTCATGAAGTCATATCTTATGGAGGGGGTAAAGGCATAGCTCCACTCGCTCTTCACCTTGGCACTAGGTAGAAGTGAGTGGTCAGCTTTACGCCCCGGCCGCTTTACCCCTGGGCAGGTACCTCGGTACCCAATGAACAGGAGGCTGAGTGGCCCTCAGAGCCAGTCTGGGTTTTGCAGAGAGAAGAACTGTGTCTTGTCCGAGGCGTTTGAATAATAAATGCAATTAATTTTTAGTTTCTTGTTGTACTGCCATCTATTCGTGGCTATTGACGATGTACAGGCAGCGCCGGCTTCAGTGGTTTAAGCGTGGTGACAGTTTTATCGTGTCCCATGACAGCACTATTTTAAACTAGTGGGTAAATCAGTCATTAATCGACGTCAACAAAATGTTTCTGACTATTCTGTTGTCATGTTATGATTCAAAGTTACCTTTGAGAGGGTACAAATTCCGAGAGGGGGAGAGAGAGAGAGAGAGAGAGAGAGAGAGAGCGAGAGAGAGAGAGAGAAAGCGAAATAAAGGCAAGCGAGAAAAATTTTCATATTATCAATCAAGTCAATTGGAAGTTTAGGGTGCTACGTAACAAGAAGCGTCGTTATTTATGCAGCCGCAATAGTACTCTTTTAAGTTCAGGTGTACGGGACCAGCAGGTGAACGGGATCAGCGATTAGACAAACTCCCACAACTTACCTGGTGGCGCTGTGATCTTTGCTGCCATCTGCAGTGTTTCTGTGGAGTTTGGAGAGTGTGACGGCCTAAAGTCAGGCGCGAGCGTGGAGTGGGTCTTCTGATAAATTTTAGTTTGGAAGCTGGCGTAAGTAGAGCTAAAAGCAGTGAGTTTTTGAGCAAATGTATATATTGACACTAGTGTTTAGGCAGACATGTAGCCTGAATTGCAGTTTTGCAATCGTTATGCAGGTTAAGTAGTACTCGGCTAATCCGAGCCCCGAACTCATTATCAGTAGTAACAGGGATACCAACCGTTGTATGTATCACTAAACAAATTCCGGTAAATACGGCCGTTTTGGGAAGTGTTGAGAAGGTTTGTCTTATAAACTATATTTTTAAACACGTATGTCAACGTTTTTATTAAGCTTGATGTTTATTAAGCAAATAACTTAATTCAATTGCGTGCGTTTCTATTGTCTTTGTTTTAAGGTGGGTAAATATAAGCGAAAAACAGAGCCACCCTGCGGGATAGACAGTATGAATAAACCTCCAGACGCTTCTCGAAAAGGTAAAAGCTGTAGGTACACAGTAGACCTGTTCAAAGTACTACGAACATGTCTGCGTCGTGCTGTGATTGCAGATGGTAATGCCAGTAAGCCACGAAGTGGTCAAACTGGACTCATCCTTGGCGAAGATAATGGCATAGTAGCAGGAATTTTTCGGCTTCATGGGAAAGGGTTCGGACTGGCAAGACGTAGCCATGGAAGCTGTGTGCGATTTATTAGTGCAGCACAGAGTAAAGAACAGGGTTTGCCACAAGAAGAAGAAAGCTGAATGACTGGGTTCTTAGTTTCATGTAGACGCGTTCACTTCGCCTAAGGAGTGATGTGAAGGACTGAACAAAGGTAACCGTTAAATATTTCTTCTCAAAACTGACTTCAGTCATGTATGATGCTGGTGATATGGAAACCAAATTTAATATAGAGTTTGGATGAAATGGGATGCATTTTGAACAACCGTTAAAGCCTAAAGTTTGTTGCTGAGACAGGGTTCCATACAGTTATGAAACAGAACTGTGTTGAAAGAGGGGAAGTACTAGCGGACATTCTATCGCACGTAATGTAATATTTAAAGGCTCACAATTGCACAGCGAATGGAAGGATGGATTTCCACCAGAGCCATTAATGCCCATGTCTGAGACTAGCTGGACTACGAAGAACTCTTTCTCTTATAGTTAAAGGGCTTCCAAAATGACGACTTACAGGACCATCTGTACCCCTTCTAGACGGCCACTCTTCCCACAAAACACGTTCTGTTTTGGAAATTTGTGATCAGTACAGCCTGCCATTTATATCTTTGCCAAGATTATGACACATAGTTGCAGCAGTAAGAACCTTCAACCTCCTGAAGATTATTACGATAGCGAACGCTATATCAGTTCCATTCATTCCATTCGTGAATCATTGTAATGGGAAGATCACGAAGTTCAGTGTTTGATGATTGTTTCAAAAACCATGGTCAAAAGCAGCAACAGCCGACAGAGCAGAACATGGATTTGGATCAACGGGAATCCGTATGTTTTGTGCGTATTGGATTTTTACCCCTCTAATACCACAACCATGTCCGTGGTGGAAAGAGCTTTCAGCATCACAGGCCTCAAAACCGTGAAGTATTTATAGACAGCCAACTTAACAGCATCAGAATTCATTCCTGTTGAACCTCTCCGTAAATGATCTATTCCCCACACCAACAAAACGTGTTCAGCTAACTCAAATAACGAAATAAAACGCTGGAGTATTGACTTCTTTTGCCTGCATTGATGAGGCCCGCTTAAAGTAATCGGAAAAAGAAAGTGGATGATACCAGAAGAAGAAAGGCTTATCTGGCCGCAGAATTTCGACTTTTGAGTCTTCCTCACAATACGACTTATCCGAAGACTCAGAGGAAGACAAACCTTGTTGATTCTACGGTACAGCGTACAGCTGCCTGAATTCGCCATAACTTGTACGCTGGATGCACCGTATGAAATCCGTGTGTGGCATCATGAGAAATTTCTTGCTGCGAGGGGCTGTGCAAGATTATATAGATTACATAATAAGAATAATCATATGATAAGAATAATACAGTGCAACATTTCAGGCTTGAGAATGTGAATACAAATATGTATGTGTGTGTGTGTGTGTGTGTGCGCGCGCGCGCGTGTGTGTATGTATATATATACATATTTGAAACCGTTCTTAAACAGAACCTGGACATAACGGAACCCTGCGTTTAGCGGAAATATTTACAGTCTCGAGGACCGCGAGTCCTGATGATGCATACTGCAAGTACCTGTATTAAAAGGAACCTTCCTGCAACGAAAAAATCATATCGGGATAAGGTTCCTTCCACCTAATATGGCCTATGAATTGATTTTCATTTTTGTGGTTCTATGGGTATATTCACCCGAACGTATCCTATTGTGACAGTGGCGAAATCGCAAGTGTTTTGATGGTGTGGCCATGTGGCATGGATAGGAAACAGTGAATGCACACCGAAATAGATAAGCCCGGCGCGGGCAGGCGGTTCTTGAGGCTGGGATGCGGATAGAACTGGGCAGGAACTGTGTTTAATACGGTTTCTTTTAACGGTTTTGGACCTTTGTGTGCTATAGTCCAGAGCTACTTAGTTACAAGCTACCAGAGTCATTGCTAGTTGAACCTTCGGTTTGTTGCGGCTTGCTAGGCTCGTCGCCGGACACATTGCCGAGTCAGTAACCAGAGTACTGTGTATCGTACAGTGCGCGACACCTGCTGTACCGGCTGGCTGTGACCAGTTGACATATGTTAAGGTGATGCAGTAAGACACACGAAACTACATTATCGTATTGTTCCCTAGTATCGTTTCTGTACAGAAACGAACAGTTGGAATATTATACGCAATATGAAATGTTTCATTACTAAATGTGCGTTAGGAAGTTCTGAATACGGTATTCTGAAAAAACACGTCGTTGAATTTCTGCCCACCATAGATTCCAAAATATGAATTTCTCATAGTTGTGAGACCAGGCGTTACGGAGAAGGTTTTGTGTACTGACCGTGCTAGATATTTGACTTGGAACAGGATGCCCAACAAATTTGTCCAGCTGTCACACACTGCTTTTGTACTATCGATCTGGTAGACGTGTTTCACTGTTTCGTGATGTCGTGGTTTTCTGGAGTCATGCCAGTGGAGACTGCAGCACAACAAGACAGTTGCAAGCAATACTTGTTCTATGCGGAGGTCTGATTGCCACTGAATTGTCGTGATAGCTGCTAACCTATTTTCCGCTTTTACTTCCCATCTTTAGGCAGTTCTACTGCATGTTAGGTTTATAGTGAATGGGCTGACACACAGCACGTCGTAAGAATGCCAGCATTTTTTGGTGTATTTCTTTTATCACCATATTAATTGCAGTAACTCAGGTTATGTTTGTTCCAATACGCGTTCAGCTATCCCCAATTTCTGCATATTTCTGCGACACGCTAAGTTAGTTACGAAGACAATTTTACCTGTAGTTGACCTTTGTCAATGCCGTAATTTTTCGACCTTCAGTCTGTTGAATGATTTTAGCCATGGGGTAGGCAATACCCACCCGAGCTACATTGTGTTTACATTAACCCTTTAAAGAACAAACGTGATCTGTTGCATATAAAGACTCATTGCTTACTGCACAATAAGCATTGTCCGCCCCGGCTATAAAAACAGATCAATTAATAATGTATAGGTAAGATTTGCTGTTTGTTCTGGGATCCGTACAAAACACATAAAAGCAGTGTGAGCACCAAGTAGAATTTTTTAATGTTAAAACTAGTGATGCTTAAAGTAACTGCTAGGTTTTAAACGGTTAAATAAAATTAACTTTTAATAATAAATTTTCGAGGAGTGATTCGCAAAACGTAGGTATGATTTCAGTGTGCTGTGGATTATACGTACGATACAGGGTCCATTCACATTATACGGCCCGACACGACACGGTACGACACGACACGACATAATATTCTTTTATGGTTTTCACGTGCTCGAATTCACGCTATTCCGTCACCAACAGCTAACGACGAAGGTAGTTTCGTTGGGATTGAAAGAAGGGAATATTTTGCCTGTCTGTTAACTGACGGTAGGCGTGAATACACACTGGTTTTTGTTGTGTCATGTCGTCGTGTCGTGTCGTGTCGTGTCGTGTCGTATAATGTGAATCGACTCAAAATCGTACGACCGTGCGAGAAAGATGAAGAGAACATGATGCGTGAGATGTAAAGTTGTTACGGGAGGGACTGTGAGAGTTGGTATTTTTGGATGTGTCAACGTGTAGGTTTTGTTGGAAATGTACCGTCGTTTAAGTAGGAATGTACTGCGTCTTCCGATTATTAAGCCATATGTTTGAATATTATACGTTTGTTGGCTAACTGATTAGGTGCGTTAATATCTAAGCAATTAATTGACTGGAGAAGAGGCACTTTTGAAGATCCTACAGTCGTTGAGCTGGTTAAGATGTTCTCTGTCCTGTATGGAAGCCTCCGTTTTGTTACGGGGTTCAAAAATATCTTCATTGGACACTGTCCTCAGCAATATAATTCCAGTCCACAAACTCACAGCCTGTTTCATTATGGCCAACTTTAATATTATCCTTCACCTGTGCCTGTGGTTTGCAAGTGATATATTCCTTTTAGCTTTTCCATTTAAACGGTTGTAAGCATTTTCGAATTCCCCACTGTGTGCTGTGTGCCGGCAATTTAATCCGGCAATTTAATCCTTTTTGTTTACGTTAATGGCATAAGGTAAACGGCAAATATTATGTATGAAACAGAGGTATTATATGCTGTGTTGTTTGTAATTCGGCAATTGTAAAGTGACTGTGCGAAAACTTCAACTTATGCGAGATTTTAGGCCTTCTCAGCGGTGCATTTGAGTTCTCCGTTCGTCCGGGGTATGGAGCTGCGTCACTCGGTGGTTGATGCCCGACGTTTCGAAAGAGCGTGTTGGTCTTATCTTCCAGAATCCATACCCAAAGAAGAATGAAGAAAGAAGAAGTATTATTCATTGGTAATTTAGATCCTTGAAGATGACTCCATTACGCTGTCTCGAAACGTCGCGCACAAGTCTTCCAGTAACGTAGCAGTAATATTCCAAAATAATGAAGACCTCAATTTTAATGTTTCTAGAGTCTGTGCCTCAACATAAGCTATTTTCAGCAGCAAAAAGAAAAACAAATAAAACGATAATAATAACAACACGAATGTAGGTATATAAATATGTTCAGCTAGAAAGTAGACTTCTGAAGTGTTACTAGGAGTTCTTTACTATAATGCAGGAACAAACGTGGTAGGATGTAAAATGCTTACTATATTTGCATTAATGTTCAGCTGAAGATGGCGCTGGGCAATGAAACGCAAACGGTGTTTACTGAACTGGAAATAATAAAAAACACATTGTCAATAAAATCGTTTCGTTGTTTTAGGAGCCATATTTCCTTTAAAAAGCCGTGGAAATGGAGGCTAATTCAGAAAATTTCTGTCAGTAAATTTCCATGTGCGCTGCTTTCATGGCACGACAGATGTCAGGCCGATGACTGATTTCGGCATACAACACCTATGTATGTCGGCATGTCTGTAACAGCGGCGTTGGTCTGTCATTTGGACTCATTTTGGTTGGCCGTTGTCCCAGAAATCTGTACACAGTATTTTCGATGTTGTCCCACAAGACAAAGTTACGGGGCGTGATATATGATTGAAATGTGGGGATCTGCAATTGGTCTTCACCTCCCAACTGTCTTAATACGCGTATGTTAGATTTGACCTTCCGGCTGCGAAGGAGGACCGTTTAAAAATTTCAGAAAGATGATCTTATTGCTGCAACATTTTTCGTGATTGCAGTTGATTAGATGGAGAGGTTTATAATGGTAAAGAAGGATATCGCTTAACCTTTTAAAGCCTAGCGGTAACTTTACATATTACCAGGTTTAACATTAAAAAAATTCTACGTGGTGCCCACATTGCGTTTATGTGTTTTGTACGGATCTCAGAACAAACAGCAACTTTTGCCTTACTAAACATTAAGAGACTGGTTTTTATAACCGAAGTGGAGAGTGTTTACAGCGCGGTACGCACTGAGTCCTTATATAAAACAGATACGCTTCGTCTTTAAAGGGTTAAAAAGCCAGGGACTGGATTTCCGGACACTACGTAAATTACATGTGAGGTATTCCATTTGGTATTCAGAATATTTCTGACGGCTTCATTTGGTTTGAAATCCACAGTTTACATCGAACATTCAAACTGTAAGGTTGAGCTTGAGATGTCTTAGTATAGTCTATATTGTTAACGATTTCGATATTAGAGCGAGACTTTTATTGGTTAAATGACGGCGGACGGATAGAAATATTGGAACCACGAATACAAAATGGCCGTGCCGTGGGTCAGGCGGTTTCTCGCCGGCATCTCATCGCGGAACTCGGTTTCATCCCAGAGTATTCCCTCTGGTACCTGTGGCGGACAAAGTGTCATAGGGACAAGTTTTTCTTCGACAACTTCTGTTTTCAATATCAGTGTAATTTTACCAATGTGTGTACTAATATTTCATTCATCTACTATCGAAAGTGCGTAGTCGTTAAATAAAGCACTAAAGTTTGTACGGATGGACTGTACTTTCTGTTACATTTGCGTATATAACTTTACATACTCAATTTGATTGCTTATTCTGGACACGAATTTAATTGGCGAACTCTTTACAAGCTACGAAAAACTAGGGTTGGACCAAGCAGAATCTGTTTTGTGTATCGCGCAGTTTCTTGCGCAGGATAAAAGTGAAGCACCTTTTCCAGCCTGGAGTGGAGACGGGATGATAAGTCTTGCACCGAAGTAACAGCGTAAGGTGTGAGAGGTAGGGCAGTACGTTATTTGACGTCACTGTCAGTTGCTGCAGTTGTATGACTTCGATTGTAAATTGATGAATGTGAATTTGGAGCACGGGCAAATTATCCGGTATAGCTAGTATTGTGCTGCTATACCCATGATGCGAAGGAAATGACTCCTTTCTCTATTAAGAAAGAGAGAAAACTAGTAGGCCTTCTTTCCCGAAAATCATTTTGCGCATGTAAAATTTGTATAGCGCGTTTTCTAAAGCGCTAGAGATGCGGAGTATTCACCGCTGTACCTTTCCGCTTGAAGCTTGTGTGTGTGTGTGTGTGTGTGTGTGTGTGTGTGTGTGTGTGTGTGTGTGTGTGTGTGAGTGACGGATGGTAAGCAAAGCGACGATAATAATAACAACTGCACTTCTTGTCACTTGCGTATCAGCAAGAGAGTCAAAGAATACTATGGCGAAAGACATGGCTTGGCTTGGTCAAGAGGCAAGCTTGCTGCTTACCCGCTGGAAATGACACGGTGCTTAAGGATTTTAGCAGTTTTATGCCTGCTTTCGTATCGAAGATGCAGGTGTTAGAGGTTGTTACGCCGTGTGGTTGGGCAATTGCTCCCCGACGTTTCGAAAGCACGTACCGCCTTAATCTTCAGGATTATGAGTCTGTGAATTGGCTAGTAACCCTGAAGGTAGTACATTTCTTCTAAATTCGAGGACAAATTTCCCAGCTGCACAGCGCAATAACCCAGAAGACGTACGTCCTCAGCAAACCCCATATCACTGTTTTCTCCTTGTTAACAGAACATTTGATTGAGCTGGCTCAGGATAGGGACAGGTGGCGGGCTTTTGTGAATGCGGTAATGAACCTCCGGGTTCCATAAAACGCGGGGAATTTCTTGACTAGCTGAGAAACTGTTAGGTTCTCAAGAACGCCACTGCTCCATTGAGTTAGTTAGTTAGTTAGTTAGTTAGTTAGTTAGTTAGTTAGTTAGTTAGTCAACAGAACATTTATTTCAAATTGTTTTATCGTCCTCATTTATTGCGTTTTGTTGATGTATGACTGGTTTTTTATGACATAATCAAACAGTCACAGTTTTTGTAATATTTGGAAGTCAATGTAGTCTAGTATAGTTACCCACGGCACGCCGTGCAAACCCACCATGCAGGGACGGAAACCAACTTGGATCAGCAAGAGATAGATGTTTATTTATAGACAAGGTTTACTAAAACGTGAACATGTACAATTTTTAACCATTTTAACAAACAGAAGTGTATTACTGTGTTACCAATACTATATTACATTTATGTATACCATTTTAACCAAAACCTTGAATATTCTGCACCTTTGATACCACAACTTATATAGGCGTATTGTGATCTATTTTATTGCTGTACGTTTTATAGAAACTTTGCTGTCACCTCCCTGAAAATGACGAGATAATAACGCTGAAAAATATAGAAGCTACGTAAGAGTTAGTACGAAAAAACACAGAGTAGTGGGTGTAAGAAATCAGTCAGATAGCCAGCAATGTTTATTAATGGCGTAGGTTAAACATTGTTGGCTATCTGACTGATTTCTTATACATTCTATTAATATAGGCCAACTGGAACAATGAACGTCAAAGTTATAGAGTAGTGCGTTTGTCGATGTTACTTAGGTTTCTAAATTTGTCATAAAGCACGGAATAAAAAGTGTAAAAGTTAACATTGGCCTCTTTTAGATTAACTCATCGTTTGCTTTGTGGGTCGAAAGCCTCACTAGGATTCGAACCAGGTACATTATGTGCAGAATGTGAGGCCATATCGAGGAAGTTGCATGTTTTTGGCGGAAATTATGGAAGAATGTAGATTTTTCTACAAAGTTAATGTGTCGCTTTGTTAGAGGGCATTCGAAGATATAGTGTGTGACAATTGATGCAGTATTATATAATACTTGCTGCTGTTCCCGTATCTTCTGTTACAAGGAACAGCTTCATAATTACGTTTGTTTTATGGGAAAAGTTTTCTGGGGAGACGTGGAATACAACCTTGGAAGATGCTTTGTTTTTTGGCACACTGCCTGCATTCCCAACTCTACACCGTTTCAGTCCTTCCAAAAAGAATTATGCAAGGACTTTAGCATATATTTACACATTTTTATGGAAGTAATTTTACCCTACTTGGTTTTTTCAAGCAAATAAGGCAGAATTATGAGTTCAACGTACATTCATCATGTGTTTGTTTTACCAGCTATCATATTTGAAGTAACTGACAGGTTTTCACAAAACTTTGTATGGATGGTAAAGTTGTCTGGGGCCACTTTGATTTCCTATAAGTAATGAAAACATGGTGGAGGCCCAGATTTCTAATATGGGCCCGGTTCTAGCTCCGCTCAATTTAGGATGCTGAAACGATATGTATGTTAATGGATCTTCGTAACCTTTCCTAGGAATTTTTATGAAGATGTGAGGTGTGTAGGGTGTGTGGTGTGAAGAGGCTGCTGGGTCTTAAGGGTATGGCGGTAAGTCATGGAAGACAGGGTCCAGGCTTGTGACATTCCGTATGGAGAGGTAATTGTCGTACTTACGTTTTGCGTGTGGAACAAGTCACAGACTTAGTGACTCTTGTAATCTTTGAGGTTATGTCTGATAAATGTAACTTATACAAAATTCGTGTTTACGTAGTAAGTCCTTCGATAAAATGAAATGGGAAACAACAGCAGTAATGGATCAGTCGGACCATAAGCTGCGGAGACCTCACAGTACAGCAACAAAACACAGGGTTCACCAAAGTAGTGGATTCTACAGTGCAAGTATAAAGCAGCGTCACTACACACATACGTTCAACCACAGCGTGCTAATTTTTGTACGGGATTTGTAGAAATAGCTAATAAATCCCTCACTTACGACCTAACTGTGGAACTATCAAAAGTGAAAAACCTTAGAAAGGTTAAAATACATCACGTGCGGGGATGCAAGAATAGCCAAGAAGCTTTCTCCCATAGATGTGGAAGAAGCTGTTAGCACTGCCAAGACATATTATATTTACACATTACTCTACATACTTCAAATACTTTTAAATTGTATCCCCCTTTTCTATATTCTGTATGTATTTTTACCTTTTTGTACCGTATATATACAAGCTTTTTATCTTGTATAATTTTAACCTGCTCTAAAAGAGGAAGGCCTTCCCCTTCTAAGACTGAGCAGAGTTTCGTTTATTCATGTTTTTTTTGTGGAGCTTCATGGCCGTAATTGGCCGAAACCGGTAGCCCAATAGTTGGTCGTGACTGGTTTACTTCAAGGAATTGAAGATTTTGTACCATGGATTAGCCTAGACGTCTGCGTAATAGCGAAGTAAATTCCACGACTCCTAATCGCAGCATGTTTTTGTCCTACTTTGATCCTGTGATCCTTTGAACGTGTTTGGTGGGCATTTACGAAAGTTGCTATGAATGTCGTGTCACTAGAGACAGTTTCCTTATTAGTGGCTTCTCGTTTCTTACCAATAAGGCGCTCGTGCGATAGTTTGAGTTGGCAGCGACACTAGCAACATGCAATACGAGATCCTGAAATTCTGCAAAATTTTGTTAAGGTGAAAATATGACAGGGAGACAGCACAAAGTCTGAAGATTAATCCGTAGCACATTTTTTGTAGGTTAAAACTAACAACGAGGAGACAACGCTTTATGGCTGACAAGTATAAGGTAGTAGGGGTTTGAATCCTTGAAATTATGTGCTTAAATGGATGAGTAATTGCGTGTTTATTAATTTATAATTTCTCGTTAATTCAAGATACACAAGGCCAACAGAAACAGACACAGTAGGTTTAAATAATTATATTCATTGGTGTACAGAGTTTGTAGGACTGATTCTGATATCATAACACTAATAAAGCATGGATGATTACATTCAGGGACAACATTCGATATGTGATCCTTGTGCATCCAGCACCACTTGCAAAGAAAAAAACCTAATTACCCCATAGTGCAGCCAGCGTTTCTCTCGTGATGCGTTCCACAGCAGCCAGGATTTCTATCTTCAGTTGTTCAGCTTGCTAAGGATCAATTACCCGATAACAAGTTGTCAACTGTTATACGCTACTGGCAACAAATGCATGAATTTTTGTCACTGCTATGTTCTATGTTACCCTATATTTGGCTGTTTAATTAATTAATTAATTAATCAATTATGGCCGTTACCTCTAATCGTAAATTAGACCGGACTCATTGAATCTTTTGAACCACGACATTCGCCTAACAAGTATTTAAAAATTCTCGTCTTACATCGCACGAAATACCGCATCGGTTACAAAGACCAAAGGGCTAATATTCTTAACAGCTGCCCTCGAATGCAGCCTTCTTCGTCCTCATACGTGCCCCAAGCCCAGCCTGTATCTTACTTCTTGATTTCGACAGCTGAATAACATTTGATGGCCGATCCCTGTGGCCCTGCGGTCTAAAGCGTAGGTCTTCAGCCGAGCGCTTGCTGGGATCGTGGGTTCGAATCCCGCCGGGGGCATGGATGTTTGTCTCTTGTACAGTGTTTGTGTTGTCAGGTAGAGGTCTCGCCCAGAGGAGTCCTGCCGACTGCGGTGTGTGTCTGAGTGTGATCAAGTGAAAGTAAACAACCTCGACACCTGCTGTGAGTAGGCAGAAGAGGTCAGGACTGCGAGAACATTTGGTGAGGGTCCAGACCGTGAAGTTCCTCGTTCTGAAGTTGTTTTCCGTCGTCCTGTTCCCCCCCCCCCTTGCGCCGCAGTATTCTTCAGTACTCCGTCCTTGAGCTCATTCAGCCTAAATTCTGCCCATAACGGGAGACAGCAACTTCCTTCCACATCCGTACAAAACAAAACGGGCAGTGTACTATAAACGTAATATTCAGACGCGTTCGCGTAACCATTGTTACCGTGGAAAAGTAATAAGTGTTACGTGTTCTGAGTGTGTGTCTGTAGCTTTAGTTACCCATTATGCAAAGCACATGCGCCTTATTATATTGTCATCTGTGGCCTGTCCGGCCCTAAAATATTTTTTCACATTATCTCATAAATGCCGCGATTTTCGAAAAAAACGTTACTGAACATAAAATGTGTGTTTTTATATCCTGTAAAACTTTTTTCTGAAAGTTTTCTCATTCTAAGAAGAATGCAGCGAGATATTATCATAAAAGTACATAGTTCTTCATGTGAAGTATCCGTTATTCTCGTGACATTTGAATTAAGCTTGATTTTCTAGACAGATTTTCGAAAGAAACCCAAATATGAAATTTTATGAAAAATCGTCCAGTGGGAGCGGAGTTGTTCCATGCAGACAGACGGACAGACATGACCAAGCGAATAGTCTCTTTTCACAATCTTGCGAAAGCGTTCAACAAAAAGAAAAACGGTTCCTGCTCTTTAAGACAACAATCTCTGTTTGTTCTTAATAAAACACAACCCATATAAATACACTCTCCATATTGAATTCAAAAATTTTTATGTTAAAGCGGGCGGTACATGGGCCTAGAGTTGCAATGTACGTTTGAAGGGCTTATCATATAATGTAAATGCATGCCTGGGCGTCGGTACGGGATTTAAGGTAATTAGGGAATTAAAGCAAAAATAAAATTTTACATAAATTATTCAGTGAACGTATCAATGTGAATGCTCAAATGCACTAGCATAACGAGCATCTCAGTGCAAATATTGTCCTAAGAAAAGTAGAATGTGTGTATAAGCTAATGTTATAAGGAATTAATATTACACCTTCTTTACATTAAATCCGCACGACTGTGCAATTTTTAAAGTTTATCTAACGACTCTATTGGGAACGACGACTGTGTCATGTCGAATGGTAGGTTGATTAATGAAGGAATTGGCAGGGTATGGGAAAGAACCTTTCTTGGATTAATTTGGCTGGAATTTGTTTGGAAGTTCTGAGGGAAACCACAGAGATTTTCTGTCACGATGTCTTTTTTCCGGGTCGAGATTTAAACCCGCGACCTACCGAACAAGAAACAGGATCGTTGCACGCTCTGCCGAAACGTCCGGTGTCGTGATGATGTAGCCTGAATAATCACGAAAACTACGTAACCTACTTCTGCCGCCCTCATATTTCCGGAATCACACTGGGAAATTTCGCAGTACATTTCCTTGAGCGGTCACTGAACTCAGTTTAATCAATCACAGTTGGACGTGTATAACCTATTGTTACTGCAGAGTAGCGTATTGCTCGCACTGTTTAAAGTTATTGTAGGCTGTACGCAGTGCTGAGGGAGAAAGGAATATTTGAAATGTTTCAAATGAACGTTTTCTTTACTGTGATGTTTATGGAAATTTTTGCCGTTATTAACCTTTAATCTGTAGATGCAGTCTGGAAAGAAGCCATAATTCATGTCGAGATATCTTTTGAATGAGGCTGGAAGGTATGGGGAAAGTCACATGAATTCATAAGTATAATTGAATTCACGTCTGTCCGGAATGTATCTCTCGTAGCTAATATGTTTGGTTTCATATGTGTCCTACGTGTTATCATCCAGGGGCCTGGATAGCTTATTCGGTACAGCGAATAGGCTACGGGTTGGACGTTTCGGGTTTCGAATTTTTCTATTCCCGAAAATGTCCAGACCGGTTGTAGGGCACACCCTGCCTCAATGGGTAACGGGATTCTCTTCCGGGAGCAAAGCGACCGGGGCGTGAAATTACCCACGCAACTCAATCTAGTGCTGAGGTTAAGAATGAGTTGAGCTATATGTCTGCTCCTCCTTTATGCCTGGACTGCATGGACAGAGGTAACTTTACCTTTACTTTTATTATCATCCAACAGCAGAAAGAATGATATTTTATTTTTATGCTTGAAACATATGTAAGGTAATGAAGGAGATAAGGTGTAGTCGTGATAATGATAAGTCTTAAGGTTCCCTTTTCATTTGTGTGTGTGATTTGCGTCTTTCAATGTTGCATCGTGACTTGAACAGTGTAATTATCAACTCAGGTTGTCACTTGTCACCTGATATCTGATAGTACAAAACTAAACATAAATTAACGTGATCCATAAAGAAGACAGTGCATGTGTTTGTTACGCATTCAGTACCGAAACAAAGATTAAGCCGAATAATGGAAGTTGTATGCCAAGTTAGTAGTGCAGATCAGCGCCAGGCAGTTAGTAGTGCAGACCAGTGCGAGGCAGTTTGTAGCGTAGATGAGCGCGAGGCCGTTAGTAGTGCAGATCAGCGCGAGGCAGTTAGTAGTGCAGATCAGCGCGAGGCAGTCAGTAGCGTAGATCAGCGCAAGGCAGTTAGTAGGGTAGATAAGCGCGAGACAGTTTGTAGTGTAGATTAGCGCGAGGCAGTCAGTGTAGATCAGCGCGAGGCAGTTTGTAGTGTAGATCAGCGCGAGGCAGTAGTGTAAATCAACGAGAGGCAGTTAGTAGTGTACATCAGCGCGAGGCAGTTAGTAGTGTAGATCAACGCGAGGCAGATGTCATGATGATGAACATTGCCGTATTTCGCTCTTGTCCTTTTGTCCCTTAAAAGCTTTAAGCGGATTCGATTTGTGACTTTAACAGGAAAAGTTGTTGCACGAATTTTATTTTGAATTTTCCGTTCTTCTGTACCTCTGATTTCCACTTCCGTCTTGCGCAGCAGTTACATGAATAAATATATTATTTGTTTTTAACAAGATTGTGGCCTTTGGTAGTGTGAGGCAATACTGTTCGACAGGAGGCTGCCAACGACACGGTGTTACATCCCAGAAGACCACAGCATTTATATTCACCGCCTCGAAGACCTCTAATGTCACATGTGTTGTGTTGTTAAAAGTAGAAACGTAAAATTTTCTATGTCCACGCCATGAAGGCATGTAGACGGAGTAGATGTACAGCTCCACTCATTCTTGACCCCGGCAGTAGTTGTAGGCTGTGTGGTTAACTTCACGCCTCGGCCGCCTTGTGCTCGGAAAAGAAACCAGGTACCCATTTTGTAGGAGGCTTGGTGAAAAAAGAAATTTTGCCTCTACCGGAATTTGAACCCTGGACCGTCCAACCCCTAATACTAGTAGCTGGATCGACTACGCTACACGGCCTTTTCATGTGTTGTGTTGATAAGTGCTGGTAACTTGCTAAATTTGGCTTTATACTTAATTACAGTGCTAAAAGACTTCGTATAATTGAGTAGAGAGTTCCCATCAACACAGCTCTATTGGTTTTCATTAATCTGTTCCTTATGCTTTTATATTGGTGGATGTTTTTAGCTTGATTAGTATGTACTATTTTTACTATACACCCCTTTGTGTTTATGGTACTATAATTGTGTACTAAATTACAGGATCGTAAAAAATTAAAGAAAAATAAAATACTTAAAGCAGTAGGATTGGAAACAAGTTTCGACTTATTCTTAGCGAGGGAGGTAGATGTCAGCTTCATGCTACAGTCGCTTTTCTCTCAGGGGAGGATGTTACTGGGTATGAGGCTGTGAATGTTGCCGTATATATCTGATTGTGACAGCAAAGAGATTAAGCCGTATTCCCGCCGGGAATCGAAGCGCGATCATCCATCCTGCAGACTGTCTCTTTACAGACCAAGATATTCCAGTGCACAGATTTTTTCTCTTACTTCAGCAAAATAATTTTAGTCTAAATGTGTCAGTATTGCTGTTTTTATAATCCTTAAATCTTTATCCTAATGTAAGTCTCTTACCGAAATTGTGGTACATTTAAAAAGAAGTGTTGGTAAGTGAGGAATAAACTGGAATTATTTTATGAATAGTCTTCTGATAAGCTTAAGTACTCTTTTATAAGACGATCTCCTTGCCTGGTACTCGACTGTATATAAAAAGGGTAGACCCAATTACACTGCGGAGCTCTTTGAGCAGACGGAACACAGCGGGGCTAGTGATTTCTCTTTGCTGTTTTCTAATAAATCCTGCTTACTTGTAATCACTTCTTTTTTAGTGTGATGTGTAATGTTATGAAGGTATTTATGATCCTATGGTTGAGATATCGCACGGTTTGCTGTGTAGTTGTGGTCTGTAACAAGCGTTAAGATCAAGGAATGTACCATAACGCAGACAGTGGTAGAGTTTATATTAGACTAGGGGAACTGGAGGGGCGGGAGTTTATGGCAGAGGGCAAAATCAATGCGGAAGGCTTAGAACAGGCGATTCTCACCGTCCGGGCGGGGGCGGGACCAACCAATTACCTCACCTGTCTCTGTAGATGAGAAGTATGCACACAGCAGCCTGTCTGTTCAAAAGTTCACATATTAATTCAGACGTATGCACACAGCAGCCTGTCTGTTCGAAGGCTGGCATCTTAATTCAGGAGTATGCACGTAGCAGCTGGTCTGTTCAAAGGCTGGTTTCTTAATCCAGGAGTATGCACACAGCGGCTTGTCTGTTCAAACTTCATATCTTAATTCAGACGTATGCACACAGCAGCCTGTCGTTTCAAAGGCTGGCATCTTAATTCAGGATTATGTACACAGCAGCTTGTCTGTTCAAAGGATCGCATCTTAAACCAGATGTATGCACACAGCAGCCTGTCTGTTCCAAGCTCGCATCTTAATTCAGAAGTATACACACGGCACCTTGTCTGTTCAAATTTCACATCTTAATTCAGAAGTATGCACACAGTAGCCCGTCTTTTCAAAGGTTCACATCTTATTTCAGACGTATGCACACAGCAGCCTGTCTGTTCAAAAGTTCACATCTTATTTCAGACCTATGCACACAGCAGCTTGTCTGTTAAGTAGTTCACTTCGTAATTCAGAAGTCACCACACAGCAGTCTGTCTGTTTAGTAGTTTACATCTTAATTCAGAAATGTGCACACAGCATGTCTGTTTAGCACTTCACATATTATTTCAGCAGCCTGTTTGTTTAGCAGTTCACACCTTAATTCGGAAGCATACACACAGTAGCCTGTCTGTTCAAAGGTTCACATCTTAATTCAGAATATGCACACAGCAACTTGTCTGTTCAAAGGTTCACATCTTGTTTTAGAAGCATGCACACAGCAGTCTGTCCGTTCAGTAATTCACATCTTAAGTCATAAGCGGCGAAAATGCATATTGCGTCACAAGGAACGTGAAGAATATCACGTCACAGCACCGTGTAGCTGCATGTATAAGAGTTCTTCAGAAGTTTCTAGTAACAAAACTAGTCTCCGTTTATGGAATTTGAAAGTTCCTTGCCATGCGTACAAAAGCTTCTCACAGGGCCCTGTCTAGAGCCAGCTGAATCCAGCTCACATCCTCAGACCTCCTTTGTGTGAGGCCCCTGTTAATGTTATCATCCCATCCACGCCTATATATTTTGAATTGTCTTCCGTTTTCAGATCATCTGGTCAAAATGTTATTTTGATTCGCGATCCCTACAATTCGTGCTTTATATTCCACCTTATGTCGCCCTCCTTTATTTAGGACCTCAGTATCAAATGATGATCAGTGCAAGTTATGTTTGCCCTCATTATGAAATTTTGTCTTAATTCAAAAACAGGATCTATTTCCAACTAACTCAGCGGTCAGTGTTTAGTTTCTTTTTTGCATCGTCAGCCATGTGCTGCTAATTGGTCGGCATTGAACAAGAATTGAGAAGTGTACCTCACTTTAAAATACAGAGATTTTGGAAAGATATTTATGAAATTTAACGTCGCTGTACTTAGTCTTAAGTTTATTTCTTCCAGATAAACTTCTCTCGGAAACAGCAATCAACAAACACTTTGCTGTTACGTATATATTCTCTATGTATTTTGTTACATAAAGGCCTCCAATGAAACGTAATATGATCTGGTGACATTTATGTTTCTTAATTCAGTGTAAGGCCGATCCCAGTGGCCGTGCGGTCAAAGGCGTAGGTCTGCGGCCGATCGCTTGCTGGGATCGTGGGTTCGAATCCCACCGGGGGCGTGGATATTTGTCTTGTACAATGTTTGTGTTGTCAGGTAGAGGTCTCTGCGACGGGCCGATCTCTCGTACAGAGGAGTCCTACCGACTGTGGTGTGTGTCTGAGTGTGATCAAGTGAAAACAAAAACTCTCTACACCTACTGTGAACAAGTAGGTAGAAGAGGGAAGGACTGCGAATTAAGTGTATGAATATCACCATCCACCCGCGTTTCATAAGATGCATTATGACTGAGTATGTGGATATAACTGGACTGGCGCTTCATGTAAATGGGTGAAAAATGAATAAATACGTTCTGACATTAAATGAGTTGGAATTCCAAATGGTAACCGTTCATGTTCTTGATTGTTGGTCACCGATTTTTTACTGATATCTGCAGTATTTTACAGTAGAGAAGAATGTTTACGTTTGTGTAGCAAAAAACAAAATTTCATGACCAAATTGCCCTAAGACAGGGGCTGGACAAATTACCCTATTGCGTGAGAACACTATACGTGTAGTATTTTAATAAAATAATACGTCCTGGCTTTCACGTATAAATGAATATATGCATAAGAGAAGCACGTAGGCTGAGGCTGTTCGAGAATAGGATGCTGAGGGTGTAAAAGGGACGATGTGACAGGGGAGTGGAGAAGACTACATAACGAAGAGCTTCGTGATCTCTACTGCTGGCCAATATTATGCGGGTTTTCAAATTAAGAACGATGATGTGAGAGGGGAATGTGGTACTGTGGGGAGGAGGAAGGATGCATACAGAGTTTTGGTGGGGAAACCTAAGGGAAAGAGACCACGTAAAATGCCTTGGCCTAGATGGTCGGATAATATTAAAATGTATCTTCAAGAAGTTGCATGGGGAACATGGACTGGATTAATCTGGCTCAGGATAAGGATAAATGGCGGGTTATTTTGAATACGGTATTAAAGTTTCGGATTCCATAAATTGCTGGAAATTTCTTGACTAGCTGAGGAAATATTAGCTTCTCAATGGCTGTAAAAATATGTCCGTAATACTCCAGTTAATCAAACCACTCCTTGAACTACGTTCACAAACCGACGACATTTAGGGTAGGCTAGGGTAGGCCTCCTTAAGCCTGCGTGACGCAGGGCAATTTTATTTGTTACTTTGTATCAACATTACATTATGTAAATATAGGCCTGTATGTGTGTGTGTGCGTGCGTGCGTGTGTGTTTATATATATGTTGGTTTTCTGTTAGCACATTGCCCAAGTTCGGTTATTTCCTTTCAGAAATTCGCGTGTGTAGACAGACTGGGCTGTAAGCTACGAATCATACCCCGAAACCAACTTTCTCGCCCCCCCCCCTCCCCGGGCTGAATTAGACCGGAAAAGCAAGGGTTTACTCTGTGTAATAAAACTTAATAGGCGGCAGATTAAGATACTGAAGGGGTCTTTCGATAATTGAAAGACAGCTCCCTTACGCAAGAACTTAATTGTTACGTTTAATTCATGCTAAATGTTCATCGAAGCTCTTCGATACAGCTAGTAGCATTCAGAATGCCACTGCACAAAGAAGACACGTGGAAAACGTTGCCTCTGTTTCAATATGCAGAGTGCGGCTTTCCAGTCTTGTTTTTGGCAGTATGTCCAGAAAAGTAATGGAATGGAATTCATAGCTAGATATTTATCAAGGACCAGCCGATGTTTGCTTGACTTACGCTTAATCATAAGTTTATCTTGCTGTGCTTCCATTGCGGTAACTTGATATTAAGCTGAGAACATAAAAGAGGAAGATTTAAGTCGGGTGATCGCCAGTGTAGGCTGATCGCCATAGATATTCAGCAAACACTGTGATCTGTAGAGGCTATAAGCTGAAATAGCTGATCCCTGTCACCGGACCGTCTAAGGCGTGGGTCTGCGGCCGTGCGCTTGCTGGGATTGTGGGTTCGAATCCCGATCGGGATATGGATGTTTGTATCTGCTGAATGTTGTGTTTTGTTAGGTAGAGGTCTCTGCGTCGAGCTGATCACTTGTCCAGAGGAGTCCTACCGAGTGTGATGTGTCAGAATGTGCTCGTGAATCCTCGATAATGAGGAGACCCTGGCCCACTAGGGATTGTTGCGCCACGGAAAAAAGAAAAGCTGAAATAAAGTTTGAGGTTGTCACCCGTGCTTTGTATATACTCGTAGTCGGCCCGTAATTTAAATTTTAGCCCAGATGCGCGCTATCTAAACTGTGATTTACCTTAGCTCAGTTTGAAAGATTCTTCAAGAAAGACAGTACAGGCTGGACAACCGAGTCACTTGGCCTCAGATTCTGTCGGAACAAAAGGATATTGTCTACTCTGCCGTAGCCAGCCAGACACGTTCCGTGGCTCTCCTAGCCTTCTGTCTAATTGCTATACGGTCTCTTTCCCCAGAACTAAAGCGGCCGGGGCGTGAAACATACTGCTTACCTCCACCTGGTGCCTAGGTTAACTCTTTAAAGACGAAGCGTATCTGTTTTATATAAGGACTCAGTGCGTACCGCGCTGTAAACACTCTCCACTTTGGTTATAAAAACCAATCTCTTAATGTTTTATAAGGCAAAAGTTGCTGTTTGTTCTGAGATCCGTACAAAACACATAAACGCTATGTGGGCACCACGTAGAATTTTTTAATGTTAAACCTGGTCGTACGTAAAGTTACCGCTAGGCTTTAAAAGGTTAACAATGTGTGCAGCTGTAGCTCTTGATCAGTGTGTGTCTCTTGGCTTGGTGATTCAGCTCAGTGGCGGCAAATTTATTTTTAGACGTGATCGCATAATTGTGAAGGGCGACTATTAGCTTCGCCATGTGTGTCCGTCTGTCCGTTTATCCGCATGGAACAACGGGGCTCCCACTGGACGGTTTTCATGAAATTTGATATTGAGGGTTTTTCGAAAATTTATCCAGAAAATTCAAGTTTCAAGAATAATGGGTACTTTACATGAAGACGTATGTACATTAATAATACATTAATAATAATATATCGCTTAGTTATTCTTAGAATGAGGAATGTTTCCGACAAAATTTGTAGAGAAAATTAAAACACACATTTTATTTTCAGTAACTTTTTTTGCCCCCGAAAATCGTGCGGTTTATGAGATAATGTGGAAAAACATGGTGGAGCCAGAGAGGCCACAGATGACATGATTGACTAAGATGACTAAGATGACTAAGTTGACTAAGATGAGATGGTTGACTAAGTCTACAGACACGCAATCAGATCAACTAATACTGATTGCCCTTCCACGGCAACAGTGGTTACGGGCAGGCGCCTCAATGTTCCGTTTATACGTACATTACCTTTTCTGGTATTTTTTGCATTTAACCGTCAGGCAGATTGTGCAATAGCTACGTTTAGACAGACAAGAACGTTTCTTTTCACATGCTACAATTCAACACGTATCTTTGAACAACCGAACACCGAGTCCTTCAGGGGCTACAGCATGTGTACGGTAAACTTACTGCTTTTTATGCCAGTGTGGAAGCGAACCCTCTTGCTGAAGAACAGAGTTTCGTGCGGGTTATTATCGTTGATAACATTCAAGATGAGAAAACCGGAAGCATATCCAGATAAAGGATTCCAGCGAAAGCGACTTCCGAGAAAGCGTATTTCTAAATTGATTCGTGTAATGTGAACCAGTTTCTTTGTCTATTCCTTTGCCAGAGTTAAAGAGAATAATCAGACGAAAGTGTTTTACTACAGTATGTGAATTACAGAACCAGATCACTCGAGCCGTCCTAGCATTCACACTCTGCGCGATGCAAGGTTGTGCTGTGAGCTATTACAATGGTGTGTAAATCCACCTTATACTCTGCACCCTTGCTGTGTAAGTAACATAGCGATTTCCATATGCACGATAGAACATGGTTTCTGAGTGACGTCAAAGCCGTGGTAATGCTATGGTTACGGATGCAAGACATCGATGTATGTATATATATGGTCCATTTTAAATAACGAAACATTTTACTCGACTGTTCCCAATATTTTCACAATGTTATTCGAGTAATAAACGTTTATTAAAATATTAAATAGCGCTGAAAACAAGGTGGAAAGCTTTGTTGCGTTGAACACCTGGTGTACTATATTGATCATAAACGGAGTCCCGTATCTAGTTAGTTACTGGTGTTCTATATTTATCATTGACAGAATCCCATATCCTTTTGTTCCAGTTATTTATTTTTAACGATATTTTTACATGCAAAAGATGTTACACGTAGACAGGAATTGTTTTCTTAACATATTTTATGTCCCAAATTTAGTAACTTTTATAACGGAAACAATTTGTTGTCTAAATTTTAACTGACCCTTTGCTAGTGATAATAAGATATTAAATTTTACTTGTGTGGAAATTTGGAAAGGTACATTATGCTTACCCTCTCTTTTTATACCATTGTTTCAGTACAAGAGTGGTTTGAAACTGGCTACTGCGTCAGTTTCAGAACTCTTTGTTTGTTTTGTTTCAGAGGGGACTGATATCATTGTTGCATGTTTAGAGATTTAATTTAATGCGACACCAAGGCGTACGGGAACAAACACTGATAAAGTAGGACGTCATTATTTGTTATTCAGTAACATCTTCTGTGGACCATCGGAAACCCGATTTGAAACGTGGAACTCGTTTTATTATGCTGTCCACAGCCTATTATAAGTCGCTGTGGTGAGTTGGTCACTACTTGGGGGAATACAAAATACTTTTGAAGAAAGCGTAATAATGTACTCTCGGAACAAAGTCTTGGAGTTTGTAGAACTCATTTTGAGAAGTAAGTACGTCAGCTGTAATCGCGTCTATATATAAACTGTCCACAGTGTTAAGTTTGGAATTGAAACAACTCTGGCATCATTAATCAACTCCCCAAACCACAATCAGCAGCTAAGGCAAAAACAGATTTCCTTCTTTGTAAAGTTCTTGAGTTGCTGTCCCCGTATGTACTTAGAAAGCGTTGTTATTTTATTTTTACACATTTGATGGTGGGTCAGGGTCAAGTTTCCTATGCTACATGAAGGATTTGTGACCTCCAAGTTAGTTTCGAGTTTCCTGTTTAAATGGAAATAAGTTAAATTCCACATTTTATTTGTGAAGCGGAATAAACTTGAAGGATATTTATAGCGTATAGCCTGACAGGTGTTACAAACCTTTCTGAAACATTTGCTGCCTCCATCTTCAAGGTAAAATTTACTTCTGTATAAAGGTATCAGAAGACTACAGGCTTCATTTTAACGTCTTTGAAATTCTCAAAACGTCATTGACACCATAAATGTTCCAACTTTCTGTGTTACTGCCATTTACTTTACACTGACGTTCTAATACCACATCGCAGGCTACGTCAATTAAAATTATTGTCGCCTAACTACAATTGTTATCCACTTCTATCCTTTGTTTCATTTTCGAAGCATTTTTATGCACCTAGGGTGTAACACATGCCGATCCCAGCGACCGCACCGTCTAAGGCGTGGGCCTTCGGCCGAGCGCTTGCTGGGATCGTGGGTTCGAATTCCACCCGGGAGTATGAACATCTGTCTATGGTGTGTTTGTGTTGTCAGGTAGAGGTCTCTGCGACGGACTGATCACTCCTCCAGAGGAGTCCTACCGAGTGTAATCTAGAAACCTCCATGAGGAGGCGGCCTAGGCCCGATTGGGCTGTTGCGCCAGAGGAAAGGAAAAAGAGTGTAACACATAAAATTGTTTTGCTCTGTTTCATGTAAAACTGTTTTTTAGAGTTTGCGTAGGGGGTTCGGCTTTTGCGTTCAGTGTACACATGGAGATTGTTGAAGGTGTATGATCAGGCGGAAGACTGAAATGGAGATTAAGCTTGTCTTCCTTTTATTGACACAGGCTTAAACTGTTTATTTCAACCACCCCCTACGTCATGGCATTTTAACCATTTAAAGACGAACTGTGTTCGTTTTTATATAAGGATTCAGTGCGTACCACGCAGTAAACACTCTCCACCTCTGTTATAAAAACCAGTCTCTTAATGTTTTATAAGGCAGAAGTTGCTGTTTGTTCTGAGATCCGTACAAAACACATAAACGCAATGTGAAAAGCACGTAGAATTTTTGAATGTTAAACCTGGTGTTACCTAAAGTTACCGCTAGGCTTTAAAAGGTTAAGGACGGTGGTTATTAAACAAATATATAGTTACAGTGCCTGAAGCTTGTACAAAAGTTAAGAATTTTGAGCGGGGAAGCACAGTAGAGCACTGTGTAGGGGCAGTTGGACGTCCAGCCCCTTCTAGGTTCAGTTGTAATGAATTTATAAAGGCCTGAGGTGAACGCGCCGGCAGTTAATTACTGGAAGCTTGGGCCAAGTGCACAAATGTACGAACATTAATTTTCGTTAGAAATAAATTGAAGTTTATGAATTCCGCATTTCTTTACTCTAATTCTTCTGACTATGGAACATCCACTGGCATTGGTTTGCGGTCACTTCTAGCAGTCGCGATTAAATTGCATCGATTAGGAAAGATTCCGTGTACTGGTGCGCGGGCTTATTGGGATGTTTAAGAGAAGGAAGGCAGGGAATGCGGGGCATTTGTATTCAGGATCGCGGGATTCCTTCACGTTGGGCTGAGATTTACATTCAAGTAGTTGATATGTTGTCTCTTAATTAACAATTTCAGCATCGGGGCTCTTCATTATGACGAAAATACTTAACGAATTCGAAGGGGATGGAGACATCTGGGCCTGTTTTAAGCTAAAATCCAGAAATAGGTGAGATTTATGCTGCCCACCAAAGTACGAGATGTGACAGCCCAGTCCTGGTTCAGTTTCCTTACAGGATATATTGACATATGTCCTGGTTCAGTTTCCTTACAGGATATATTGACATATTTGGGTATAAAAATAAATTTAATATAGTAATTTGAATTTAGACTATTTTAAATTCATAGCTTGTATTGTTCGGTCATTTGGTTGTGAGACGAAGTGGCTGAGAACAAGAATCTCGTGCCAGTATGAACACATTAACCCTTTAAAGACGAAGCGTATCTGTTTTATATAAGGACTCAGTGCGTACCGCGCTGTAAACACTCTCCACTTCGGTTATAAAAACCAGTCTCTTAATATTTTATAAGGCAAAAGTTGCTGTTTGTTCTGAGATCCGTACAAAACACATAAACGCAATGTGGGCACCACGTAGAATTTTTTAATGTTAAACCTGGTCGTATGTAAATTTACCGCTAGGCTTTAAAAGGTTAAACAGTGGCCAGTGGGTATGCTGTTCTGACCGTCTGACGCCGACATCTAACTCTTGGTAAACACCGTTCGTTCATATGTCGCAGCTAATAGGCGGTCACATGTTGCGAGAGCTGCTGAGTGTGGCTGTGTTCTGATCCTCTTTTCGAGCAGGATTTGTTCGCTTTATTGGTACACACTGAATGGAGGTGTGCACGGAAATTATCTGCCCCGAATTCGTTATTCTTTTCATGTCGTAACTTTTAGTGGAAGGAAATGATGTGTGCTTGTAGGCAAAACTTTGCGCTCCAGTTTGGTATATGAATGATGCGAGTGCTTTGAACTCTGCTGTAACTCAAGGAACAGTCCTTCTAAAAAATGTTTCACTTTTCTTTAGAGTTACAGCGTATATAATGTGTTGTATAACAGCAATTCCATTCTACCAGCCCAGGGTATTGTATAAAAACACTTACATTGGATTTCAGTATATTTACGTTTATATATATTGAAATATTTATTCGATTTGTCCCTGACTTGATTATTGTACACAGTGTATGGAACTGTGCATTCAGAGAATTAAAAATTATTAAACGACGTTTTGTGTGTACATATGACGTCTACAATCAAACGTTGGAGTAAGGAGAAGGTTTTGGATATGCTGACTGATTGAGATGGTTGACTCATTAATTATAATAGCAAAAAACACAATTTACTGATTACACTCTTAATATTTTTCATTTTAAATTCTGAATTTTATATTTAGAGCAGTTATTAAAATATGTCATTTTGGGATGAGTTTATCCCCCTTCTGCACACTAAGTTTCTTTTTAAACATTCTCCATTGTCGAAGGATCCTAAATGAAAATATAGAACTATTCAAAATTTCCTTTACCGAGTCGCGCTGTGCCAGACGAGTTTGGCTGTAACTGGAAAAGGACGTCACTTGTGTTCAAACAGTTTTAGGCCGTTTGGATTCGATCGCATCGCTCGTGACAGTGTCTATCGGCGACATCATTCAGTGGAGCCGAGCCTCACATTGTGTCGGCCAGTGTAAACAGCTAGTCCAGTTCGGACAGAAGCACAAAGTCACAGTACATGACAATTAACCACTCAGCGCCTGTTTAATAAAATAAACTGTGTGCTAAATAGGAAGAAGATTGCATTCGCTGTTGTTATCTTTATTGACGACGCGAGACGTATTGCTGGGGTAAAGGGCTCGACCACTTAAACTCTGAGACACGGACCCCACGCCGGCTTTAGCCGTTCCGTAGAGCCTCTCCTTGCCACCAGTGAACTATCCTTAAATTCTAACACCTTTTCGTATACAGTTATTGGTCAGGCCGATATCTGTCCTTTCGTTGATTTGAGGTCAGTTCTCCTCTGACACACAAAGCTCATCGGCAGCCAGAAACCGACAGGCCGCTTATCTTTTCTGGGACCTGCGTGTGTGTGTGTGGGGGCACTCACCTTTCGACAGACGTCAGGTAACTAACTGAAGGAAATCCACCTTCAGTCCTCAGACTTGTGTCTGAACATGTTCGACTTTGCTTGGGCGATGGCAGCGGAGAAGCGACAGCGTGTCAAAGGGGCCGAGTAGACAGCCTGGCTTCGGGATTGGAACCGTGAGTACGCCTGCGCACTGAACACTCGTATGAAGCGGACTTGCACGTTTCTGTGCTCTCCCTTTGATGACTGAGCGTATGGAACCTACAAGCGCGATCACAAGTGCTCTGAATGGCAAACACGAAGGTTTGGTAACCACTGAGCTCGCTGACATCACTAGACACCTTTGACAGCTCAGTTTTGCACATCCTTTTGATCTTCACAATGAGGGCGCTCATTCCTGAAAGGTTTCGTTGCTGTGAATATGAACCGAAGTTTCCCTGACAATTTGTTGTATTTGTCTGGACAGTTTCATATGCCCGCGAGAATGAACTCTGATTATCATCTTTAAAACACACGGTCCCTTCGCCATGAACAAGATTGGAATTGGTGTACTCCTTAATGGAGTATTACCGGAGGCGTTCTTTTCAATGTGCTAAGCCTACATAAAAATTGAAATTTCAACTTTTAGTTACGGTCTTTCATTTCGAGTTTTAATTCTGTTTGTGTTTGTACGAGATCACAGGAACACATGACCTCACATACGAAATTTTTGTTGCAGTTTTAAAGAGGGCCTAAACAGCAGCGCAGTTATTTTCTAAGGCCACTTTGGAGCATGTCACTTCGAAATTGCGTACTTGGAATATTTCATACCCTTCAGTTTACATAAAGAAATAAAACTGTCCCTGTCCTTCAAGCACCGCACCATAAAGCCGTCCTTGTGATTCAGTAAGCTTCTTTCCATGGCACTACAGGCCCCAGTGGGCCAGGGACTCCTCATTGTTGAGGCTTCGACATCACACTCAGACACACCACACTCGATGGGACTCCCCAGGACGAGTGACTGACTCGCCGCAGGGACCGACACTTGACACCACGCAGCATTCACAAGAGACAGATATCCATGCCCCTGGCGGTGTTCGAATACGCAATCGCAGTAAGCGATCGGCGGCAGACCCACGCCTTAAACTGCGCGGCCGCTGAGATTGGCGCTCATTAAGCAACACAGCACATAGCTGTCCCTATGCTCCATTAAGCACCGGGTCCTAAAGCTATCCCTGTGCTTTAGTACGCACTGCACTATAAAGACATGGAAGAGTGGAGTCGTAGCAACGTGCATTATTAACCTCGGTACTAAATAAATGACGATCCCAGTAGCTGCGCGGTCTAAGGCGTGGGTCTGCGGCCGCTCGCTTAGTGGTATTACGGGTTCGAATCACACCGGGGCATGGATGTCTATCCCTTGTAAGTGTTGTGTGTTGTCAGGTAGAGGTCTCTGCGTCGAGCTTATTACTCGTCCAGGGGAATCCTACCAAGTGTGGTGTGTCTATGGATGTCTATCCCTTGTAAGTGTTGTGTGTTGTCAGGTAGAGGTCTCTGCGTCGGGCTTATCACTCGTCCAGGGGAGTTCTACCAAATGTGGTGTGTCTGCATGAGTGTGATCGTGAAGCCCCGAAAAAAGATGAGGCCAGTTCGCACCCAGGAATGTAATTCCTTTGGAAGAAGAAGACTAAATAAAGGCGAGTGGTCAGCTTGAAAGTCCAGCTGCTTTGCTACCGGGGCTGAAGTGGTCGGGAATCTTGGGGTAGGGAACTGAATGGTTCACAGAGACGGTCTGAACGCTGTATCGCTTTTGTGTACTTAAAATAATGTAGGTTCACAAAAATACAAATATTTTCAAGAAGATTTGCCTAGTCAAATGTTATTTTAAACGAAAGATTTTTCCGTGTCTAATGTTAATGGAATTCTATTTGTCTGAAGGCAAGGCTGACAAAATGTCCAGTATTTGGATTGTCAGGTGCGTGTCGCCGTGATTATGGACTCCCTTGGCGCAGATGCATCCGACTCGAATATCAAGTCTTTGTCTTGAGTTTTAAGAGTTTATTTTAACTAAGCGCAGATTAATCTGTTACTTCTCTGGGCTCATCTTTGTATTGGGAACCAACAGATCAAAGTAACCATATTTTTTATTTTTCTCAGATAGTGTTCGCGGTGTCGTGCAGCTGAATTGACTGACATCTAAAAGTTTCCCACTCTTCGTATGGAACTCCGTTCTCGTAAATAAAGTCACCGTCTAAGCACGCAAGCACCCAACAAATCAATCATAGTAATACAATCTCGCTTCGATCCCCCGAATAGTATTATGTGGGTCTCGTAGCAAACGTAATTTGAATGCATTCATTTAGCCTCAGAGCAACGAAGTTCCACAAGTTTCCCTGAAATTATATTAGTGTTAACAGACTTGTTTTGAATAAGAACGCAGTGCTTCAGTCAGTTCCTTTGTTTTAAAAGGAACAGCAATTTAATACCGTGGTATAGGTTTCAGCCACGTAATGCGATGTAACACCGCTTTGTACTTCCCATTTTCTGACCACCAGCGGCACTAACGAGATGGGAGAAACACGGGATCTTGAAATTTTGCCTTCCAACGAAGCTTTGAAGGATTTGTACGCTTTTTAGAGAATTTTGTATTTTGTGGAGGGTAAAGCAACATCGGGGTTGTTATGTGATTTGTGTATTTGCCTATAAGCTTCATAGGGATGATTCATTAAAGTTTTCAGCTATTGGTTTGGCATTTGGAATGGGCGTAAATAATAAATATATCTATAAATTATACATTAAAATTATTTTACATTAAAACAACCACTGTTACACTCGGGATTTTTATGTGATGTTCGGGAATACCACAGCTGTCGACAGTTGTAGGTAAACTGCTGGAAATCACGCACTAAATACTCTAATTGTGGGCCGGGATAGCGTAGTTATTATAACGACTCGCTGCGAACTGGGCCGTCCGGAGATCGAATCCTAGTGGAGACGAGCTTTTCCGCACCCGTCTGGACTGGCACTGGGGGTCCGTCCAGCCTCCTGTGCAATAGATACTGCATCCCTTTCCCAGGGAAAATACGGCCGGGGCATGACGTTGACCATCCACCCCTTCTAGCGCCGAGGTTCAAGAAAGAGTGGAGCTATACCCTTCTCCCGCTGGCGCCTTCATGGCCTGTTATAGGGTTAATGTAATGTAAATACTGTAATTAGTAAGTAATTTTTACTTGCTGCTGTCTGTTGAGGAGCCTGTACAGGCAAGTAACTTTTCAACTTACTGCCGTCGTACAAAAGCGAAAATTGTCACTTAGCAGCGTAATGCGTTGTGAAAATAAATCATATCTGTACGCATTTATTGCAACAGATTGAAAGGTATTCTGAAGGAGAATATGTTCAGAATATGGTATAATATTAAGCCTAGTTGGTACGTTCCAATAGTGCACCTAACTGTAAGCCAGTTTATTACAGGCTTATTGTAATTGGCTTTGTATCAGCGATACCGTTCAGCGTAGTTTCAAAGTTACGTTTATAAAAGACTCATAGCACTCTCCAGACCGACTTATGCCTTATCAGACATTGAGGGGATCCATGGAGTTCATCGAATAAGTTTTCAGTTTATTTTGTTCCTCATGTTTGATCACAGGTTTTTCGTTTCAAATATTTCTCCTCAACAACTACATTCTTGCACTTCTCCTTCCAGCACCCAAGAGACCTCATTTCCTTGTGTCCGCTGTGGTTGTTTGGTCACAGGGAGGATGCCTACTGACCCCTTGGGAACAGCTTCTTCTGTATGTGTGGTAGGTTTTCGGAGATGGAATATTTACCTCTTGAGCTTCAACTGTTTTATCTCCCCATGCTCACAGTTCTCGTGACTTTGTTTATTATACACTGCTCCTGCATACGGTCATTGTCAAGGGATCTGATTTGTACACGTTGCTAATTGCTTAACTTTCTCACACACATGAATTTATTGTGGCAACAATATTAATATGGTTTCTTATCCTGTTACAGCAATAAAATAGAAATACTTTATCAATATTTACATTAAATAATTAATATTAAAGCCTGATATGTGATTATGTTCACACTATTCAACCATTAAAACACAAAAATTAAAAAATAAACTTTTGTGTTGAGTATTCAAACTTCCGTCAAGATTACGTTTCTGTTTATCTGTTTGCATGTGTGTTCCCTCTCTGTTCGTCATTAACCTTTTAAAGCCTAGCGGTAACTTTACGTACTACCAGGCTTAACTTTAATCAATTCTTCATGGTGCTCACATTGCCTTTATGTGTTTTGTACGGATCTCAGAACAATCTGCAACTTTTACCTTACACGTCATCAAATGATTGGTTTTTAAACTGAGGTGGAGAGTGTTTACAGCGCGGTACGCACTGAGTCTTTGTATTAGACAGAATGCGTTTCGTCTTTAAAGGGTTAAATGATTCCAATTCGCACACCGTCATACGCGTATCAAATATTTCTTCCCAAATGTGATAGTTCGTGGTTGTTAAGTGAGAATCTGACTTAACAATGCAACATGGTATACTAAAACTAACTGAAATTTCGAAATATATAGATATCATTTTGTCCCATCAGATGAAACATTCTGTGTGTTAACAAGATTGTACAACACAAGTTTCATACGCGTTAGAATACACTTATTACAACGCTCGTCACCAATAACAAGGGCATAACTACTGTGAAGAATTTATTTTTATGTAAAAGTTTATAAAAATTTGGTTATTAATATTTAAAATTGGAATTGTTGTGGAATAAGAAATGTATGTTTTGAGATTTGAATGCAGTGGAACTAATTACAGTAATTTTTGCAATTATTTATATTTTATATTACATGCAGACCTGAAGATGACCTCCTTTGGTTGAAAACAGGAAAGCTTTTGTAATCTGAAGACTCGATTATAAATATTAATAAAGTCGCGTGGACTGTTAATTTAAATGATGTTTTGTTTTCAAATATATGAATCAGTTCATTGTTCCATATGACTGTGTGCAGTGGAAAGGAAGGCGTAGCTATAGCTTTCGTTTCGAAATTTTTAAACTATAGTCTGTTGTACTACCACTTAGGGAGGTCTTCCTCTAGAAACTGGCAAATCGTGTGTTGAGTGAAGTCAAGCTGCTGCATCACAGACGTCACCTAACACTGATTATAGTTCTACAGAATGTGGACTGTAAAGGGGTCTAGCGCAGGTCTGTTCCGCCTCTAAGCCACTAACCAAATAATTAATCACAATCATTGGTCATTAATATTCAGTACCAAATTAAAACAATTTTTGATCTTACTTTCTTACGGTCCGTGTTGACCATTGCCGACCTACAGGTGCAAATCGCTGTCAGAGAATTTTTTTTTAATCCTGCAGTTTAGTACTAACGACCAAAATCCGCCTTGGAAGATGGATCCATGCCGACGTGGGGAGGGACTGTCTTTGTATTGCCGAAACCAGGAAGTCACAGGCCAAGGACTTTCCTGCAAACGGAAGGTTACATCACCCCAGTGGTGTACAAATTTTCCAAAAATCTAGGAGCCATCTCAAAATTCTAGACGTCAGAAGGGTGACATGGAGGCAGTTCCATACTGGGGATCCGCATATACGCATGCACAGTATTAGGTGCCACTATACAAATTAGTCACAACGACGACGTGGCTTCTGCGATTTTTGCACCCCTCCATTACCCTCAGAAGGTGCTGCTGTGAGGGCGGTAATCACAAGAGAGCGCTGTAAACATCTTGTTGCACTTTGGTACTTGTATATTGCGTCAGGATACCTAAGTCTTTGTTGTTTTGAGATGACAGACCTCATTATGTTATTCAATTACAGATATATTTTTTATTCAAAACAGTCGTACACAACATACAAAGTAGGATGAAACAGGCTACGTGTTTCGGCTTACTAAGCCATTATCAGAACGTTATTAAGAAGATTAAAAAGATATGTAACCCTGCAATAGGTGCGAGATCCCCACCTTTGCATATGACAGTACATCATAAATGCATCTAAAAAGTTTTTTTAAAGGGCTTTTAACACAAGATGCGTTAAATAGGGGAAGACCGCTTAAATTGGACCACTTCTTAAATTGAACCATTGTTGTAGAATTTGACAGATAGTAATGGTCTGCACTTTAACTGGAAAAAGTCGAAACTTGTTGCCGTTCTGAGTGAAGGAATGTGTTTAGCAGCGATCAGGAAGCTGGGCTCGATGTGGCGTGTTTGATTGTGTTGTATAAGTGCTTCAGCTTATTTTTCACTTCTGCATCTACGTTTGTCTACTCAGTTCTGTTTGGCTGAGATAAGTTTCATCTACAGATGTGCGAATACAGCTTCGTTGGGATACAGTTGAAGCTGAACGTATGATATTGTGCCAGCCAGTCTCGTGTCAGAAGAAGAATTGGGGAAAACGCAATTAGACGATTTATGTACACGGTGAACCATGAGTTATGGATATTACTGTAGGAGGTGGTTCCTGAGGTTTTTGTGACGGGTTCTGTTCTCGGTGGTTATGAAGCTATGGGCTTTTTTTAACTCTCAGAAACCCACTGCTGTGAACCGCGCGTTCTGCGTACGACCGCCCGCACCTTTGTTACTACCAACGAAGGCGGGTTCGACTCCGGCCGGTGGTAGCGTTTTCCTTGTTATCAGCTGACGCTTCAGCACGAAACGCGCGGTATTCACACCCGAGCGTTGAGGTGGCAGATGAGTGTCGGATTTTCGAAAACTTGTTTTAAGCACAGGTCAGTGTAAATTAAAGATAATGTCTTGACGTTACATTTATTTAGACGTTCAAATTATTAGGTAATGTGTTTGTTTAGTACTTTTATTCCTTATATTTTCAATAATTGTTACCTTTTGTTCTAAGTTTCAAGCGCTCGTAACTCCGTAATCGTTCAAAATCAGAAACTTGTTTATGTGAACTTTTTTGATAACCAGAACCTCAGGAATCATCTCCTATAGCAATGGCCATAATTCATAAGTCACTCCGTACTTTGCGCGCTGTGAAATATTGTTGTCACAGTGGTCCGATTTAGGAGTACGTATTCTTAAATTGGACCGGTGCTGATTTATAAGGATCATTTTAAAATGTGCTTTCTTCTGCAATAAGGAAAATAATAAGTATGTGGTTCAATACCCAATAGATGCCTTTGTGAGAGAAAATTATTTCTTTAACTTGTCTCCTTCAATATTCGTGGCAAAACACTTCTGTTCTTAGGGGGTCCACTATGAACGGTCTTCCCCTACATATATGATAGAAGTGTGAATATACAGAGTATACACAAAAGAATGGTGCGGTTTCAAAAGTTAAGAAGAAATTTATTTCTCACCTTACACGGGCACAACGTACACCGTCAGCAGCGGCAACTGTCCAAGTTTCTCATGCGTTAATCACAGTCCTTCAATGTGTGCACCCTGGGTCACACGACACACATCCACACGGTAATCAAATTCATCCCAGACTCGGTGTAGCATGTCCGTTGTAATGGTCTGCAGTGCATGCGTTATCCGATCACAAAGTTCCTTGAGGGACATGGGCAATGGTGGTACGTAAACAGCGTTAAAGACAGCGTTTACGTACCACCATTGCCCATGTCCCTCAAGGAACTTTGTGATCGGATAACGCATGCACTGCAGACCATTACAGCGGACATGCTACACCGAGTCTGGGATGAATTTGATTACCGTGTGGATGTGTGTCGTGTGACCCAGGGTGCACACATTGAAGGACTGTGATTAACGCATGAGAAATTCGGACAGTTGCCGCTGCTGACGGTGTACGTTGTGCCCATGTGAGGCGAGAAGTAAATTTCTTGTTAACTTTTGAAACCGCACCATTCTTTTTTGTATACCCTGTATAAAAAACCAAAATAAACGGGTTTAAAAAAGTTTAAGAAAGATGTACTTGTAGGCGGCGAGAGTGTGTTACCGGACCGTAAAGAATTACATGGAAATGCATATGAATTAGTGGAATGTGCTTCATTTACTGTTGATATAGCGTAAGGTGCTTTCTACTTTTGTGACTCTGTTGGATGTAGGTTTTGTAAAGATTTCCTCTTATGTTGTTTTTATTTTGGTTGGGTGTTTGGACAGTAGGCAGTTGTACGCGGTGCGACACACACCGGACCTAACGGAACGTTACGATGCCCTAAAAAATTCGCTGAATACGCTCGCACCAAGTGACATATTTTCAACTGTCCAAATACCCGACCGAAATAAGAAAAAAGAAATATAGGAGTAAAAATCCACAAAATCTACACCCAACTGAGTCCCAAGAGTGGAAAGCACCTTACATTATACAAACAGTAAATGAAGCACTTTCCGCTACTTCATACGCATTTCCACGCAATTCATTACGGTCCGGTAACGCACTCGCCTGCCTACAAGCACGTATTTTTTACCTGTATTTTTAGTATATTCACACTTTCATCATATATTAGGGCATAATTGTTAAAAAGCCCTTTTTTAAAAAAGTTGGTTACATTCATAATGTATTATCATATTTAAAGGTGGGTATGTCGCTCCGATTGCAGTGTTAAGTGCCTTTTTAATGTGCTTAATAAGGGCCTCATGACACCTTAATATGCCGAAGTATGTAACTTATTTTATCATGCTTTGTGGTGTGGGACTGTTCCAAGTAAACAAATATATCTGCAAACCTTTGAGAGTAAAATCGGAATTAACAAGAAAGGCAATATATGTATAACTTAACATTTAGGCGCGTTCGCGTAACCATTGTTACCGTGGAAGAGCAATAAGTTTTAAACATTATGAGTGTGTGGGTGTAGCCTTATTTATCCCGTATGCAACGCGCATGCGCCGTATTATATTGTCAGCTGTGGCCTGTCTGGTTCTGCTATAATTTTCCGCGTTATCTCATAAATGACAGGACTTTCAGAAAAAAAAAAGTTGTTGAGCCTAAAATGTGTTTGATTTTCTCTATAGATCTTGTCTGTAATATTTCTTATTCTAAGAAAAATTCAGCGAGACATTATAATAATTATACGTAGGTCTTCGTGGAAAGTATCCGTTATTATTGTAAAATTTTAATGAAACTTGAATTTTCTGGACGGATTTTCGAAAAATAGTCAAATGTCAATTTTCATAAAAATCCGTCCAGTGAGAACCGAGTTGTTCCATGCTGGCGGGCGGGCGGGCGGGCGGGCGGGCGGGCGGACGGAAGGACAGACGTGACGTAGCTAATAGTCGCTTTTCGCAATTTTGCGAACGCGCCTAAAACGTTGGTCGGAAGCATCACCAAATCTCTTCCCATTTTTTACGGTTTTAATCTAGTGTTCGAACTTACTTATCATGCTGAAGTGGCTGTATATTCGGGCGCCAAGTTCTGTGTTTTGACTAGCTTCGCGGCATGCTCTCGGACCCTGGGGATTGTACACTGGGGGGGGGGGGGGTGTGTGTTAAGACCATTATATAACCCAAACAGGTTGATTAGATAAGACTAAATACACGTTGTAATTTAATTAAGTACGTTATATCACAACCAATGTATTATCTTAAGGTCTCGTTAATTGGTAAGGTAGAAAATGTTTAATCGATTATGAGCTCCTAGTTTGCGTGTGCTTTTGCTTGCTTGTTCCATATATTAAACCCCTCCCAATGTGTGTATTCGTGCGTTGAACCGAACCTCAGTGGCGAGATATAGGTTGAATCGCGAGCTGGTGTGGCCATGCGCCGTCCTGCACACGATTCCAGCTGGGTTCCCAGGTAGGAACACACGATCACACACACCAACATATCCTCAAACACGCAAGTTCCGTGCGTCACGTTAACAAACGTGCAGGAAACTGATATAACAGGATGCAATATTAGCCTCTGTAGACAGAGTTACGCAAACACCAGTGGTCAAAGTAATGAGACTGCTTCATGTCAAAGTAATCAGATTACTTCTCCTTTACCGCCAGTAATTTTCAGTAAATTTTCTTGTAGTATTTACATTCGGCTCCTTCCATCGTAAACCCAAAATGATGACGCTGCATGGGGAATTAGTGGCAGCCATCCGATTGTCATCGCAGTGGTGATAGCCACTAGCTTGACAAGGCAGTGGTGACAGCCACTCTTTTGTCGGCGCAGTGATGACAGCCACCCGATTGTCACCGCAGTCGTCACAGCCACAGGCATGACGACGCAGTGGTAACAACCACCGATTACCTGTCACATAAAGAATATTGCATTTTTACGTCTCTTCTTACACCTGTGTCTTAAAATCCACTCCACCAAAAGCCTATGAATGAAATAAAATTCGATTCGTCTAGCTTATGGAAGTGTTGTATTTGAAGGCTGTTAGAAGTACAATTAACGCATTTTTGGAACCTCGCAGGTAGTGGTATTGCCAAGCGGGGCCAAATGTGTGGTGGTCCAGATCAGAGCGATGGGCTCGGGGTACAGCAGATTGGCAAAAGAATAGGGATGGTTTATTGAGTGCTCGCGACTTCGTCAAATATTAAGTCAGGTCTTGCCTGTATTCACACAGAAACTAAAGTGCCCTGAGAGGCTTTGAAAATAAGTGATCGTATGTCATGTTATTGCAGTTTAATCGCAAAAACCAAGCTCTGATGTGTCGTAAACAGAGTTTGACTAATTACAACAGTGTGACTCCTTTAACTACTCTGTCCAACCCTCAGGATCAGGTGTTAATCTCTCACCTTCCATTTGATACAGCTTGGTGCCCTCCTGGCTGCTCAGGGGGTGACATTTGGTTATCGCCTGTCTAGAAAACATCCTTAAACTTTTTCGTAAGAATACGTGAAACAGTTACTGTATTCATGTACTGTCAAGAATCTCAAATTTCTTCGTTAATTTACTACTATGCTCTACTTGAAATGCTATATAATCGTTAGCTGTGTAACAAAATGTTACTATCAAAGTGCATTCACACTGCTTGTGTACGTACATGTAACACGTACGTAGGTAATTAAAAAAGTAAAGGCAATTTTTGCACTAACCACAAAAAAAGTAAATGGGCACAACAGTAACATAAGCAGAAAAAGAGTTGACGTCTAGCATTTCAGCAACTTCAGACACAGTAATCCGTCTGTCTTCTTGAATGACAGATGTTAGCATGATTGGTGTTGCCTTGAGAGTGCAACGTTGACAGGTGCCCCGATCGAGCTTCGTCACACTCGTTCTTCCAGATTTAAACCTTGCTACCCATTCGTAAACTTTTCTCTGACTCATGCAGTTAACACTATCATACTATGCTAACATTCTTCGATGGATGTCAGCAGGTTTGACCCTTCTGCCCAAAGAAATCTTATCACGGCCCGTTGTTCAATGACAGTGCAATTGGAAAGCGCAGCGTCCATGTTTGCATAGTCACCGCTTCAGCCAGACGGACAGTGGAGAACTGGGCGATGCATGTTGAAACCTGTCAGAATCGAGTTACAATCGGTTGGCTGCTATCGGTGTTGGTACTCGCTTAATTCACAAATTGCCTTTACTTTTTGAATTACCCTCATATATCCTTCAATTTAACATCTGTCATGCAGTGTGTCCTTTGAAGAGAATACGTCGTGAGTATAGTCTTTCAGCTTGTCAAGAGTTTGATTGCCTTTTGTGCAACCTAAGTTTCATTACCGTATCCACAAGAGCTAGTTATCGGTATATGTAGTGCCAGGGGTGCACAAATTTTACAAAAATCTAGGAGCTACTTCAGAGTTCTAGACGTCAGAAGGGTGTCATGAAGCAAGTTCCATACTGAGGACACATAAACAATAGGCGTCACCATACAAAATGTAATCGTCACAACGACCTGGCGCCCGTGATTTGTGCACCCCTGTTTAGTGCAATATAACATGTATGTTTCTTTACAGCAGATGAAACAACATTGAAATAATTCTTCAGTTGCCGGTGTTGTACGTTGTATGTGTGTGTATGTTTGCAGCGAAGTTCCCAGACATGTTTTCAGCTGTCGCTGTAAGCTTGTCTATTATAAAAAGATGGAGCGATGTCTGTATCCTTGAGCAGGGAACACATGTGTATGACGCAGCTCAAAGTTTAACATTCGTGCTTTACAGTGGTGGAATCTTCCCTCCGTCACCTTATTTGCTTAAATTTTTTAACTTGAGGGAAGTGTTCCGTCGCCTGTTCTTCTGACTTCTGTAACAGTGACATGACCCTTCTGCCAGTAGCAGGAGGAAGGAATGTAAAGAGAGTGACAAATTAATGTCCATGTCGATGGAACAAGCCTTTCCAATAGCGCCAGGGACTGACTTCCGCTTTCGTCGGACAAAACTCGACAGTTGTCTGGTTATTAACTTTAGTATTTAAAAAACCACGGTTTCGATTACAAACGCGACCATATCTTAAGACAAAATAATCAACAATTTCTCAGTATCGTCAGACGAAATTGGGTTAATGTGGCAGCTGAGCCAATTCCCGAAGCACTGCGTGTATCAAAAATATTTCAGACAAGGCACAGTCTGCGGCAGAATATTCATGTTAATTTGCGACATAGTGAAATCGTGAACATGTAAGTGCAATGTTAGGTCAATGTAGGCTGCAGACGACTATTCCTTTATGTGGTAAACATATTTTTTGTATATTTCATTTGTGATTTTTCGTACTCATTTGGCTTTGATGTTCATTACTGTTGGTTTCATGAAAGCCATTCGGTAACCTTCTATAGGCAGTGCATCACAATGCATGGCGCTGAATTGTCGTTTAATCGTGTTTTGTTACCTGTGCACCATACCTATAGCCGTAAGTGTTACAAAAACGCTCCTGCTCTTGATAGAGTACCAGTTAGAGCAACAGTAGGCCTGCCAGAGACCAGAATATAATTTTATTCACTGGGTAAAATTTACTTGATCGGAATTTTTATTTTCTTGCTAGGGGAAAAAATACGGCCTGAAGATAGATTAGCGTTAGTGGATGATACAACTAATTTTCAGGTCATACATAACCTAACTTTAATCCTGGTTTGGGATTTCTGCTTCGTGTGGCGGTGTTTCTGAAGTTTCGGAAGGACAGGGTGGAAATGAATTGGGGGGGGGGGGGATTAACTTGGGGTTGTGAAGGATTTTTTTTGTTGCGTTGCCTATTGGCCCGGACACTGTTGCGGTTGTCCCTCTTCTTGAGCACAAGGGATCGCCAGCCTATATAACCTGAGCACTTTGAGAAATTACGTATCACCTCCCGGGAGCGAAGTCATTCTTGAGAAGCTAATACTCCCACAGCTAGTGAAGAAATTTCTCGCACGTTATGTTCGTTACCGTGTTAAAGCCAGTTGCGTATGTCCCTAGCCAGATTAATCCACCTTACGTCCTCCCTACTTCTTTAGGATCCATTCCAATGTTATCCTCACATCTTCGCCTAGATCTTGCCACCGATATCTTCCCTTGCTAACCGGATAGAACATGATACGGCCTTCCTGTCGATTGCACATGTAACGCACTCATGCTAACTTTTATCCAAATTTGTTTCAAATACAATCTTAACATCAATTATAAAATTTAGAAAATTAAATCTGTGTGCGGTTACAAAAGACACTACATAATTAATATGCACCATGGTTTCTCACAGCTTCTGACTGTAGCTACTTTGTTAAACGTTTCATAATTAGTAATGCAAGTGAATGTTTTGTCGATAGTTTGATAACGTCAGAGTAGTAACGCGGCAGTTGCCACAATTGCTCTTCTTCCTCCGCCCGTGTCTGCGATGAACAGCTTTGCATTCCCCTGAGGTTACCTTTCATCCATCTTAATCATTGATCTTGACTTGAAACGTAAACCCACGAGATATCCCTGGGCGTCACACGAAATTCCTTTCTACTAGCTCCCCTGGTGTTATTTAGATAGACCTCACGTTACATAGATCCAAAGAGGAAGCAGGACAAAGGCATGCCTATTTTAAGCAGAAATATGCCGTCTTTACGACGTTCAAACTACTAAGGCAGTCTTTATTGTTTTATGATGTGCATGATGAACGGAGCAACAAGAAGGAAAATGTATCCTTCTGATTAGGGAATAGAAGATTACTGGTTTGTGGCATGTCACGCCGTGTAGTCTGGTAAATATATGCTGACTTTTATGAGGAACGGCTTGCCTGGCTCTTCAGCGTACAAGAAAGAGCTCCCCGATCTTACCGACAGCCACCCCTAAAGCTGAGGGTGAAGGAATGTGAAGCGCAACATGTCGTCCCTTTTTAGGGCAAATCATCCCAGCATACAAAATGCTGGAAAGTGAAAACGGTCTTTCAATATACGTGTATAAATATACTCGTGTATATATATGGGGTACGCGGCGGTGCAATTGGTTGAGGCGCTGCGGTACAAGGCGGAAGATCGCGGGTTCGATTCCCGATGGCGTCATTGTGATTCTTCATTGACTTAATCCTTCCGGCCGCACTATGGCCCTGGGGTCGACCCAACCTCTAACAGAAATGAGTACCAGGGATATCTCCTGGGGGTAAAGGCGGCCGGTGCGTAGTCTGACAATCTTGACACCTTCATGTGCCAATTGTCTGGAACTTCTGGCAGCTTCAACCTCCTGGAGCCGCAAGGGCCTGACCAGGCCCGTAATGGGATAAAAAATGTCAATGCCCCTCCTCGTGGCCCTGCAATCTAAGGCGTAGGTCTACGGCTGCTCGATTTCTGGGACTGCGATATCGAGTCTCGCTAAAGACGTGGATGTTTGTCTCTTGTGTTTATTGTATGTTGCCTAGGTAGCCGCTTCTACGACGGGCTGATCCCTTGTTTAGAGGCGTCCTACCATGTGTGTGTGTGTGTGATACTGTGCATGATCTGGAGACCTCAACAAATAGACGGCCTTGGCTATTGCGCCAGAGAAAAATATGGGTAATGGGGATGGGATAGCGTAGTCGGCATAGCGACTCACGAGGAGCTGTACAGTTCGAGGTTCGAATCCCGATGACAGCAAGTGATTTTGTCTTCTCCACACCCCTCGAGACTGGGCCTGGAACCCACCTAGCCTGCTGTAATGTGTGTACCGGAGTTCTTTCCCGGGAGTAAATCGGCCGGGGCGTGGCGTTAACAACCCACTTCAATCTACCGCCGGGGTTGAGATTGGGTAAAGCTGTGTGTCTGCTTTCCTGTGTGTGCCGTCGTGTCTTGTTGTAGGGGGAACTTCATCATTTGTTTATGTAAACACAGCGGAAGACATTAAGCTAATGGGTTTGAACGTCTCGGCTGGCGGCAGCAATGGCATGATTTGCAAAGAAGCGTTGCTGCTGGCGAGAAAAGGCTTCCATCTGACACTATCTTGCTTGAAGAAAGAATTCAGTTAGATGGCTGTCTGGTAGTCGAAATTAGGAAAGTTTTGATAGAACTGGTTGAAGGCCTTTACAATTATGGCGACGGAGAATATTTTGGCCGAAGATCTGCGTATTTGGAGGAAGTGCGCCGTGCTCCTCTTGTAACTCTACCCTGGAATTTACCTCGCAACCGAGGAAAACCGCGGAAAACGTCAGTGTAATTAAGTAGTGTCATACACTATTCTATGTGTCGAAATTGTCGCATTTTTACAGACAGCCTAGTTTGGTTTTTCTTTTTGTTAGAAGGAACGTGACGTCAGAGATCCACTGGTCCCCAAAAGTGCACATTGCAAGTTGCCGAACTAAGGGGTTACCATATCAGCTAACTTTGAGTCGCTATTCTGTTGGTTACCTGATGACTGCTAAAATTGGAAACTCCGAATCCTGTTGAATTTTCTTGTCAGTGACATATCAAGGTGCGTTCGTTATTTTCAATGCAAAAGCACTAGGATTTTACCACCTGTAGCTTCCTGATTTTGGCCCTGGGATCAGATCTCCTTGGCGAGCGAGCGTGCCTCCTCATGTAAAGAATGAGCTGCCCATAAAGCATGACGTATTTTCTGACGGACAGGCCGCTTCTCCTATTGAGAAATACAGCCTGTCGTACCTAGTTTCTGGGCAGTCTTTGTGTCGCCTGAGTCGACCATGTGAGCTGTGTCGCCCCACTGGATTGGCTCCCCAAACAGCTGTATTGGGCGCAGCTGTGGATACATATCGCAGTCTTAAGGAATACGAGTCCGGTGCTCTTCCGAAGAGCGACGGCGTTTGTCCAGTCAGTCCCCTAACCAGTGCCAGAGGCTCTTGTGATGGGAAGGTGTTTTCGAAATTCTAGAACTCGCCGCTAGTATATATTTAGAACGGCAAGCAGTAGAACTACAGTCTACAGAGTTTTGCAGCCGTAAACTTCTGCGCCAGGTTTTGCTGGATTTCCGGAGATCGTGTTTTCGAAGCAAGCATATGATGCTCCCAAGTCCTGTTTTTAAAATCGAGGCGGCTTAACGGGTTTAGAAAGGATTGTGGACATGACTTGTCTGTCAGGACTGGCACATAATCTGAACCTAATGCGTATGCGACAGAAGAACAGGCAGAATTCTGTAATGAACGCCACGTCGAACATCAGGATTGTCTGTGTCTTCAGGCTTCCGCCGCTGTGTAAATGAGATCTGCACTATTTTGGGATTTTATGCACCATAGAGTGGTAGTTTCTTACTGACGTTTCGAGGCAACCTGTCGATCCCATCTTAAAGGTCCGGCAAAATACGAAACCAAGACACTTTTAAAACAAAACAATGATGCAATAGATAAGTTGTCCCAAACCGTCGGTAAGAATCTACCATTTTACGCTACATAAAATCCCAAAAGAGTGCAGATCTCTTCAGGATTGTCATTACATCTGTAAAGAATCGTGCTGCATGTGTGGTCGATCAAGTCAAGAGGAAGCAGTGTAATATATGTGGAAGCAGAGGTTACAGAGGGGTTGTGATTAAGACGAGAGGAAATTAAACTTTTGAACAATATTCCAGATAATATTAATCCCAATAGCCATACAGGTTATCACCGTTATTGTGGATGTTGGAATGGTTTCTGGCGCTCTAATAATATAAACTTATATTTTAGAGGTGCAGATTTCGAATCTAATTCTATTAGTTTTCCAAGTTATAAGCATTTATTTATTCCGTTAGGAGCCAAATTGGGTCTGTTTTGAAGTGTCTCGATATTAAACAAATTTTATATTGTTAGTTCCGTGTACTGTTGATAATCAAAACACAATATTCAGTCCAAAAATTTTCTCAGATATTCTGTGTTACAGTATCTTGTTAATCAGTGCTACATGTTTCGATCCCTCATGGGATCATCATCAGGGATTCATATTAAAGCAGCTTTTCACAAAAATGAAACAGCAATGTATATGTACACTGCTAGTTTAGTTTTGTGACGTTTTGCTGTGATATGAATCCCTGATGATGATGCCATGAGGGATCGAAACACGTAGGGCTGATTAAAAAGATATTGTATTATAGAATATCTGAAAAAACACTATTTTTGACTGAATATTTTGTGATTTGATTCAACAAATTATTTCAAAATGATAACTCTCGCTTGCGCGCTAAGTTTTCCAGCAGTGACATTGTGGATTCGACTCCTTTGGGTGTTGATGCTGTGTCGTTGGATGAATGGTTCTCGAAGTTTCGAAGGAACTTAGTGCATTAACCTTTTAAAGCCTAGCGGTAACTTTACATACGGCCAGGTTTAACATCAAAAAATTCTACGTGGTGCCCACATTGTGTTTATGTGTTTTGTACGGATCTCAGAACAAACAGTAACTTTTGCCCTATAAAATATTAAGAGACTGCTTGTATAACCGAAGTGGAGAGTGTTTACAGCGCGGTACGCACTGATCCTTATATAAAACAGATACGTTCCGTCTTTAAAGGGTTAATCTTCAACGGCTATGAGAAGCACAACAGACAGACGGGCGGTCACATCTCAGAACACCAAAATCTTCAAATCTCGGCTGTTCCCCTTGACTGTAAAGACGGTCTATGACGAGGGTAAGAATGCATGAATTATAAGTAAGTCTGTCTGATTCAGTTACGGTATGTTGAACCTGGATTCATGTTATCAAGTTGTAAAGACAGGCGTGAGAACTTGTCTCGATTGATACCCGCCTCGATTTTCTCGTATTTGGTTGCAAATATACTGGTATTATAAAATATGAAAATGACTGTGATACCTAAGAACGAGCACCGTACCTACGTGAACGTAATAAATAGGCTTGCATCTTTTCGTTCTAGTATGGCGCTAGAAGCTAGTCCAGGTTGGGGTGTCTTGTTTTTCGGGTTTAAAAATTTGTTTATAGACAATTGCTTGGGCGATAAATTGCCAAGGCAGAATTATTTACATACATTTGGCAGTAAAAAACCCAGAAGGAACGTGTATATGCAATCATGCCACGAGTGGCAGTCGAACCTGATACTCCAGTGTTACAGCAGTAGAAAAGTGTCGGCCGACACACCGTAGTGATCTGCAGATTTGTGTACTGGGAACCAGAGGACAGTAGGCTTGCACGCCTCCCTGTGTGCTAGGGACCAGAGAAAGGTACGCTTGCACGCTTCTCTGTGTATTAGGGACGACAGAACAGTAGGCCTCCACGCCACCCTGTGTACTAGGGATTAGAGAAGAGTAGGCTTACACGCCTCCCTGTGTACTAGGGACCAGAGAACAGTAGGCTTACACGCCTCCCTGTGTACTAGGGACCAGAGAACAGTAGGCTTACACGCCTCTCTGTGTGTTAGGGATCACAGAGCAGCAGAGCACACGTCTCCGTGTGTATGTATAGACCAAAGAATTTTAGGCTTACATGCCTTCCTGTGTACTAGGGACCAGAGAACTTTAGGCGCACACGACTTCCTGTGTACTAGGGGCCATAGAGTGATAGGCTTAGATTCTCTGTGTGTATTAGGGACCAGTCAACAATAGGCTTACATTCTCTGTTTGTATTACGGACCACAAAAAAGGCTTACACTCCGCTTTGTGTACGACAGACCATAGAACAGTAGGCTTACACGCCTCCCTGTGTACCAGGGACCACAGAACAGTACGCATACAGCCTGTCTGTGTACTAGGGACCATCAAAGATTAGGTTGACAGCCTCTCTGCCTAATATGGACCACAGAACTATAGGCTTACATGCCTTGGGGTGTACCAGGGACCACAGAAGAGTATGCTTAGAGCCTCTCGGTGTAGTAAGAGCCACCGAAGAATAGGCTTACAGCCTGCGTGTGTAATAGGGCCACAGAAATATAGGTTTACACGCCGCTGTATGCTAGTGCCTACAGAACAATAGGTCTAGACGCCACTGTGTACGAGTTACCACTGACAAATAGGCGTACACGTCATTGTGCAGTAGTGACCTCAGACACTAGGTCTACACGCCACTGTATGCTATTGACTTCAGAACACTAGGTCTGCACGCCACTGTATGCTATTGACTTCAGAACACTAGGTCTGCACGCCACTGTATGCTATTGACTTCAGAACACTAGGTGTGCACGCCAAGTTGTACAAGTGGTCACGGAACAAGCCACTATGCTACTGACCTCAAAATACAAGGGCTGTACGCCACGGTATAGTGGTGACAATAGGCTAGTAGCAATGTGGTCACTCGAACTTGGTTTCTAATTTTGATTTTCTAATTTTGGTTCTCTGTAACACTGCTTCGAATTCTTTGTACTGTTGTAATTTTGCTCATCTATCTAATTTCCTGAGTTTTTTTCCTCCTCCTTTGGGCCCGGTTACTTGTATCGACATTAGTTGTCTCTACCTTCAGTAAAAGCACTATTCCGTAACTTTATATGAAACTGTAGACATTCTTTGTCTTTTATTTTATTTATCTCTGTTACATCTCCTTCGATGCTGTTCAGAAATCCCATCAACATGCAGGCGTAATCCTATATTTCACGTACAGTATTTTGTGTTTTTGGTATAAAATTGTTTCTGCCTTCTTTATGCTTTTCTTTCTCCCGAAGCTTTTATATTTCTCGAAATTCTTTTGCATTTATATTTCCCGTGTTTCATTTCATTCTCTTTTTTTTTGTCTCTATGCATTATTTAATTCGTTTGTCCAATGACATCTCACTTTCCTTATTTTATTGGATAATCCTTGTTACCCGTGTCCTCAAGGTACGCTGGCTGCAGTTTTAATGATGCATTTGTTCCCTATTACTTGCCAATTTAGTGTTCACCCGTATATCATTTCTCATCTTATCTTCTTTGGGATATACACTTTAAATAGAGTATTTTGATAGACGAACTGCGACCACTTCCTTATTTGTCTTCCTCACCTCTAAATCATGCCGGATACGCGATAGCGTAGTTGGTTGAGGCACTGCGCTACCAGCCGGATAGTCGCGCTTTCGATTCCCGATAGCGTCATTAAGGACTTAATCCTTCCGGCCGCCCTATGGCCTCGAGGTCGACCAAGCCTGTAACCGAAATGAGTACCAGCGATATTTCCTGGGGGTAAAGGCGGCCGGTGTATAGGGCTGACAACCTTACCACTAGCATGTGCCAATTTGCTGGAAATTCTGGGAGCCTGGAACCCTCAGGGCCTGTCCAGGTCTGTAGAAGAATAGAATAGGTTTATTTTTACCTCTAATTCGTGTACTACACACTTTTAGTCACAACTATAACTGCTGAAATTAGTATTTTCATCTTTGCACCTGTGGCCACTCCGACCAAGGTTCCTCGTTATTTTTTCTCGTTTCCTTCTAGCACCTGTCTGGTTGATAAATGAAATTAAGCCCAAATCGCTTCCTTTCTTCGCCATTCCATTTTATTGTTCACTATGATTTGCTCAGCTGGCATTACGAAATTAAGCAACTGATAACGTTGTTAATTAAACTGCGACTTATCAGCCAATTTAATGTAAGCCAAACGTTGCGCAACCATTTGGAAAGTGGAATTATGTTACAGCGGAAAACAAAACATGTACGTCTGTTCACTTGCGGCTACACAGGCATATTGGCCGGTAGAGTGTATTTTTGTGTTTGAGACCTTGAAAGATTTGTTAGGTGTGCCAGTGGAATTGGGATATTTAAGCCTCAAACGGAAGCCAATGTTGTGTATCTCATATAGGCTGTATCTGTTTCGGCTGTCGGTGTTGCCATCACAGTTTCTCCTTTTGTACACTTCATGTACTGCATAGCTACAATATATGTTTATCCCAGCTGCCGCTGATATCTTCGGAACCTCGCCTTCCTTGCACATCATGTTCCGCCCCTCTACTGTATGTATTTATCCCGGCACCCTGTATTGGCCTCAAAATTCCTCTTTTCGTACACTTCACATTCTGCATTTGATATATATATATATATATTTATCACAACTGTCGCTGTTACTCATAGCTTTTTATATTTCTCTTCTATTTGTTGCTCTGCTCCTCTTGTGCTGTTTTACCCCATCATTTTATCTTGTACTCTTCCAAGTAACATTCCTGTTTTATTTTTACTATTCTTTAAAATTTTTTGCTATTTATATATCCTGTATTCAGTATGCTCTTGATATACGAGGATAAAAGCAAATATCATCATTGTTCGCGTAGTGGTGTCTGTTAAAACCTCCCTGTCTTCTCATAAATTTTCATCAAGGGTATTTTTGTTTCATTTCAACATGCTTGTGATATTTGATACCTGTTTTGAAACTTTTTTATTTTTTCTTACTAATTTTATTCTTCTTATTTATTGCGGTTATTTATTATCATAAACTGGAGCCTACACTAAGAGAGATAAGCTCAAATTACATCGTTTAAAGTTACAACATTTACATTTTGCCTTCTAGCATAACTACTGTGTTTGATTTAGTTATGTTACTCCACGCCCTGCACGCTTCAAACCGTCGGGCATGGTATAACAAAACTACAACAAATATAGTGGTTATGTTAGATGATGAATGATTCCTGTTTTTAGAACAGTAGAAAGGTAGGGAAGGGTGGGGAACTCGGAGAAAATGTTTCTCAAAGTACCGTTTTGCTCGGATTTTGAATGTGATTCTGCTGGTGATGTGTCTGTAGTATCACGGACTAATGTTGAACAGGTTAGTGTGGAGTTTATTTTACAAAATGCGAAAGAAATACAAGGGAGATTGCGACATACCTCTAGGATCTTAACGTGAAATTTCGAGTTGCTAACAGAGGGACTGTGTAATGCCGTAAGCTCGAAGACAGTTCTAAGATCTAATCAGATGATAGCTGTTTAGTTCGCTGAGTAGAGTAGAAAGTGCAATTACAGGTCCCTTGCAACGTATGTAGAATAAGCAGTGAAACGTATCTGGCTTGTATTTCTATAGCGCTAATTTGCATTTCAGAAAATCTTATGTCATAATACGAACGTTAAATGGGCCATGATTTAGAAGCTACTGCTGGGAATTGTTTAAGCCTCCGACTTCCACCCTATTAACTTATCGGAAGCTCCTGGGGCTGTGAATTACAGAACAAAGTCTCTTGAATCTCGCAGCGGTCGGACGAATTAATTTTATCACCTGTTGGATCGAGATTCTCTGATAAAGCTACGTAATGGTTAAAGGTGCACAAATTGAAACAAATTAACCTCGCTGCTCTCCGCTTTATGATATGGAAAATTTAATTTTACCACCCAAGAGCAAATACCGTAGGAAGTAAAACGGAGTTCATGGAGATCGCCAGCTGGAATAGAATTTTATTTCACTTTAACATTCAGCTTAATTTGTTTCAAGCTTTGATGATATTCCGGTTTTGTGAAGAGGGTAACAGGCGTGTGCTGGCCGTGTAGTCTACAGTTACCCGTTATGAAATAAGAGGTTGTATACTATAGCTTGAAGTGTCTCGTTGGGAAGCAATAATATTTGGATTCATTAAAAAATGAAGAACTTGTTGAATTCTTGAACTATTTCCTAGCATTTAGTTCAGAATCATATGTTTTCCCGTCTTGTATCTGAAGACTTCGAAATGGACCCGTTGTTTTGTATGGCTGTGAAACTTGATTCATAGTTCTACAGGAAAGAACATAACTTGAAGGAGTCTGAGAAGAGGTTATTGGAATTTTTTATGTTTGTGAGGGAGAAAGTAACATGAACAGATTTGAGGTTATCATCGTGGTGACTGTGAAATTTACAGCGTTCTGAGTTATAGTGCCGTGCGAACTGGTAAAAATGTGCCAATATTACGGAGGAATGTGCGGTTTCCTTCTTCAGGTTAGGCAGCGCATCTCTCCCAAGTACCGACAAATTTCTGCCACGTTACACGGCGTCACATCTAAAAAAAACACGTGATTGAAGGTTCATTTATGTGCTTTTAACCACATGACGTTAATATGAATGAAGTTGATGGTAAAGACAAGTAACATGTGCAAGGGCTATGAGAAACGCTTTCAGAATTTTAAAAGTAAAGCCGCCTTGGAAATCAAGGTGTAGGTGAGAGCATAAAAACGAAATTGGTGTTAAAAGACTGAGACTTGAGGAGGTGAAATGATTCGAGTGACATTTGGGACCAGTGCCGGAATACTGTGAATGTGGTAATGTTTGTTTCTTTCTCCCATGGCGCAACAGCCCCTGATGGAGCAGGGCCTTCACAATCACATTCATTTAGATACACCATATTTGGCAGGACTCCTCTGGACTAGTGATCAGCCTAACGCAGAGACCTCTACCTGACAACAACACGCAACACTCATAAGAGACAGACATCCATGCCCCCGGCGGGATTCCAACCCTCAATCCCAGCAAGTGAGCGCCCGCTGACCCACGCCTTAGATGGCGCGGCCACTGGGATCGGTAATGTGTTTTCACTGTCCTTTCGATACTAGACGAAGGTGTCTGCCTCTAATGTAGTTTCCTTCGTGTGAAGTGGAGTATTTGTATACTCACCAGCTTACGGACTGCAGCTCATTAAGGGAGTTACAGACCTCCAAATTAAAATTAGATAGTTTGAGCAGAACAAATGTCTCGGAAGGGAAATACAAGACATCGATCCAGAGGGACGGTGGCATTGCCCAACGTAAGGAGAAATAGTGACGGCTTTATTATTTAACTTCAAGCTTCACTGCGTGTCTGACCAGATAGTATTGACTGACCTGCCTTTGGTTTTGTAGGTTCTCTTAAATGGGTTTTTTATATAATGGGGCTGAGATACTAACTAATCTATGATCGTCTGCAATGTCGGACTGTGTTGTGCTGCTTTGACAGCGTGCTGGCAGAAGCACCGAAACCAGTTTCTGTCCAACGGCCGAATGGATAAGTCCATGCTTTTCGGCTGGGGGTTGCCTTCCATTCTGCCATTGGCAGTCAAGGTGTGCTCATTACCCTGCAGATTATGTAATAGTAGTGGAGAGACTTTGTTTCCCCATTCGTGTGTAGTCATTACTAGCTACAAATTCCGATCCCCTGTTTGCCCTAAAATTCCCATTCTTCGCTTGTCTATATGTCGTCACATAGCAAAAGCTCTCTACCTACTTTGAATATCGAATCAGCCTTATTTAATCAACATTATGGTCAGGTTTCTTGGTTCATTATTCCATGTGGCTCTTGTTTGCAACACAGTTTGTACAATTAGACCAATATAAGGCGTTCACTGCATTTTCCTACATCTATTATAGACTTGTTTCAGTTTTCTAAGAAACCATCATCAGTGTCAATAGCGTTACGGTTATGAACATAAATATTGGCACAATATTCGAAAATGTAATACTGTTGACGCTAAGGACTGTTTCTTGGAAAACCGAAAAGCTTGATTTAATGTAAGTGTACGAAATTTTATTAACTTCAAGGTTTGTTTATACTATATTCGCCGTAATTTCTGCTGCGTTCTTCAACACACATTTCAGCGCATTTACGTATCAGATCCGTCGAGGACACTGCAGATTTAATAATGGTTTTCAGCAGATTCCTGTCAAGTACCACTGGCTTAGGGGAGTTGTTGAAATTGCGACATACATTAGTCAGAATTGATACTTTTCGGCCCGAGATTCCACTTAACTGGTTCGGGATTTTCGGGAAATAAATTAATAACAACGATAGGAATGCTAGGCGAAAATATGGGAAGCCGTGCGAACGTCAAACTGACTGCTTCTGTCTTTTGATTAAGTGTAATGCTACCAAATAGAGGCCTACGGTCTTTAATTTTACTAAAAATATGTACTAAGCAGAACGTAATTTGGCATGGTAAACGTTTACGTATTGAATACCGACCAAAGGCTCGTTGGTAATAATGCCAATGTAAGGAATATTATAATAGTAATTTCTAGTGATGATAGAAGGATGGAGAGAATTACACAACAAGGAGCTTCGTATTTTATGATAGATCAGGAACATGATGTAAGGGGGCATATAGCTCACACGCAGAGAAAAGAGAAATTTATGGCAAATTTTTATCAGAACACTTGCATGAGGAGATACTGCATATTGTGCATATTCGGAGCTGTAACGACCGTGTATTTTACATATTCGGAGCTGTAACGACTGCGTAATGTACATATTCGGAGCNTTTTACATATTCGGAGCTGTAACGACCGTGTATTTTACATATTCGGAGCTGTAACGACTGCGTACTCCACTCATTCGGAGATGTAGCGACTATTTTGTCTACATACTCGGAGCTCTAACGACCGTGACAAAAGGGATCTTGCAGAAATAGGGCGTGAGGGTCAGGACTGACCTGGACATGGTCCAACTTCGGGCTTTGGTTAGCGCGGTCATGACCTTGAACTTGCTTGCAAGTAGCTGAGTGGTGACGAAAAATTGCTTCGTGGTCGATAGTCTGTAGATCAATATAAACTTGACAAAATATCGACGTGACTGTGGCTGTGTGGAACAAGCGACTGCTAGCAGTTCTTGCTAGTTTTTGTAGTGATTACTAACGTATACTGATGTCCGTTAGTGGATCTAGGAAAATTGGCAGAGTTCCCGCATTCGTTATATGCTTTTAGCAATTCCCTGTTCTTATCAGTGATTGCAGGAAACAGAGCATTCTTTTATGCAGTACAGAATTGCAGCTATAGTGATGCTTGGTTGATTTTAGAATGTGGTGTGTTGTGCTGTGGTGGAGAAATTGTCGTGGGTATAAAAGAAAGAGTTGAAGAAACAGGGATTTAGATAAGACTAAGTACAGTGTGTTTCACTTACTTTATGCAGGTTTCATTGTTAGAAATTAGCACTGGAAGTAATTTATCCTTCGCACTTTTTGTGAAGGACTTACGTTATGTTATTTATGAACACATTTGAGCCGGATAGACAGGAGACTGCACTTGTTAGTTCCCAAGTAATAACAACCTATGGAAATGAACGCTGATTCAATAAGCAGTGATGATCAAGGTACTATGGGCACAATTTGCATAACGCTGCATTCAGTGTGATGATATTTGTGTTATTCTGCACTGTTACACAGTAGGATTTTGTGTGATGGTATTTGTGTTGTTTGGAAGTGCTGTATTCAGATATTTTGTGTGATGACATTTGTGTTATTCTGCTCTGTTGCACAGTAGTATTTTGTGTGATGATATTTGTGTTACTTGGAAGTGCTGTATTCAGATATTTTGTGTGATGACATTTTTGTTACTCTGCTCTTTTGGACAGTAGTATTTTGTGTGATGATATTTGTGTTATTCTGCTCTGTTGCACAGTAGTATTTTGTGTGATGATATTTGTGTTATTCTGCTCTGTTGCACAGTAGTATTTTGTGTGATGATATTTGTGTTATTCTGCTCTGTTGCACAATGGTACTTTGCGTGAAGATACTTGTGCTCCTTGGAACTGATGTACTGAGAAATTTTGTGTGATTATATTTGTTTTCACTATTGTGTATAGTAATTTGGTGTGATGATAGTTGTTTGTCTGCACTGTTTTGTAGAGATGCTTTAACTTACTTTCATTATGAATAAATGTGTCTTTTTGTCAAATTAGAAGCCTTCCGCAACTCAAAGTTTCACTGCACTTTACCTTGATGCAGCAATTAAAAAGTGTCCTACTGTATTCAGAAGTGACGTGATTAATGGTCCACTTCGTATATTTACTTCACATAAAGTGTGATTGCAATCATTCCTTAATGTAACCTAAAAGTGGATTTATTGTTTCCCACTCGGAAAGAAATTGGCAGTGATTTATAACAATGGATAATTTCTCACGGTCAATCTAACGTCGACATTCGATAAACAGAGTTTGAAGCCTGTAAATAAACGTGGACATTATCGTACAAGAAAAAGCAGGAATCGATAAGAAAACTCTTTTGAACGAAATGTGATATTCATTATTAAAATTATACAATAACTGATGACTTGCGGTCATGTGGGGTTTGGCGCCGGTAGATAAATGTAATAGGGTGAATGTCCATCAGACCGCAGGGCTTTTCATCCCAGAAGAAGGTAATCTCTATACACACTACAGAGAAAACCTCAAATCTCTTGCAATAGAACAGGTCAGATTTACTGCTTCGTTTACTAACCCAACTATGGGCCGTCCCATGGCTCAGGCGGTTAGTCACTGACCTGTCACGCGGAGGCCCGGTTTCGATCCCGGGTCAGTCCGTGTGGGATTTGTGTTGGACAAATTGGCAGTGGGACAGGTTTTCCCCAAGTACTTTGCTTTCCCCCTTTAAAATTCATTGTACTGTTACTCCATTACAAAGAAAAACGAATAAAACTAATCATTTTTAATGTGTTCCATGTCCGTGCACTATATTATACAAAAACTTTAAACACCAACAAATGCACAAAGAGTTTTTTCTCGTCAATGATAACAGCACAGCACAGCACAGCACAGTCAACAGCACATTCTCGCTAAACTGTATAGTGCAACATAGTGTAACGACAACGGAAGGTTTCTCCCTGAAGATGACCCAGCAGGGTCGAAACATGTAGGAGTGTGTTATAACTGACGAGAAAAAAACTCTTTGTGCACTTGTTGGTGTTTAAAGTTTTTGTAAAACTAATCATATTCATCACAGGGTCGCACAATAAGTTGCGGATCGTCCGTAGCACTTGCTGGGGGTCCCTTCTCCACAAAAGAAGCCCAATTGTAAGTACTAATACGCAAAGGCGTAAGCTTCTTAAGAGAAGATTTAAGAAGTAGGGAATTTTTCTTCATCTTAATAATTTTAAGTACTTACAGCCAATTGTAACTACGAATTAACTTCTGAAATATATATCTTTTATATTTTGTGGGATTCCTTGGACAGTGATTGACCCATTGCGAGGCCTGTACGCATAGACACAACATAAAGAGAATACGCAGGCATAAATTCATGAGGCGAATAGGAATTGAAGACTTTGGAATGCCTGAGGCTGCTTATAGCGCAAAAACACTGTGGTGGAAAATTCAGAACACCGGATGTTGGCAATTCCTTACCCCGAAGACGGGATTTTTCAGTTGTTGTAGTGATTTTGGTTCAAATTCTGGCTGAGCAAAGAGATATTTCTCTTCAAAACTCAGAAGAACAGACGTGGGTCCCAGATACCTTCTTATTAAGTGGGTACGAGGAGTTCACTGCCAGAGAGTAGGACGGCCGACGCGTGAAGCTATAAATTCACCCCCATGTAGTGCCGAATTTAAAATCTTATAGAGCTGTACTTCCCTTTGCCCTTATCCTGACATGGCGTTGTGCTTAGTTAAGTACATGGAAACCTTCACCTTTACCATACACGACACTACCTAAATCTGTATCTTGCTGACTACGGTGTATTGCAATGAAATTGACAATTATTTTGGACTTTTTATTGTCTTTTCCTTTTCCAAAGAGTTTTTCATAAATAAACTTATTTGCGTTATGGGATATGAACGTGGCTGCTGCGTTACGTCCCTCGGCTAATCTCAATGACTGGACACCAAAACAAATTATAACCGCAGTATATACATTGCCAACGTCACATATCGTCAGTGAGAGATGAAAATAGATTCAGTGCGAAACAAACCAATTGTGCGGCTTGGGTATTTTTATGTTATGGCCCACCGCTCAAAGGAGCTGCAGAAATTTCATAATCGCTTCTATTGGCACTGAGATGCTGTAGTCAGTTGATGCTGGAAACAGAAGACAACAGTAGAACTACTGTGCTCTTTCTGCGCATCACGGTGGTTTCTAATTTTGACCGCAAACGTGTGCGGGACATCCACTGTCCGTGGACATTACCTCAACCTTGTATCCAACCGTCCCCCTCATGCAAAATGGAGTCATTCATAACTGTTTAATGTGTTCCATGTCCGTGCACTATATTATACAAAAACACTAATCACCAACAAATGCACAAAGAGAGTTTTATCATCAATCGTAACACACTCCTACATGTTTCGACCCTGGTGGGTCATCTTCAGAAAGAACTTTTTGTTATCGTTACACTAAGGTTGTACTTTATAGTTGAGTGAGAATGTGCTGTTGACTGTGTACTGTGTACTGGAGGCGTGAACTCTCTGTGGTCCGGGCCTGCACTAACGCCTCCAAAAGCAACGCAGTACACAGTCAACAGCACATTCTCACTCAACTATAAAGTGCAACCTTAGTGCAACGATAACAAAAAAGTTCCCCCTGAAAAGGACCCTGCTGGGTCGAAACATGTAGGAGTGTGTTGCGATTGATGATAAAACTCTCTTTGTGCATTTTTTGGTGATTAGTGTTTTTGTATTCATAACTGTGTTTATTAAAACCCAACTAAATATATTGATTATATTATACATACATGATTTTACATTACGATATCTCCGACATGTTTCGGCCCATACTAAGTCATCATCAGGGAGAAAAATATAAGGGAATATACATATCTGTGAATATACAATTACGTTGGAGAACATTATATTACAATCTCTTTGTATATAAGTTACAATGACCACAGATCTAGTACTTGTTGTAGTCTTTGTTAAGCTATTGTTGTTATTATTATTGTTATTATTATTATTATTATTCACAGTTTATTACTGATGGCATATGTGGATGTAATATTAGTGATTAGAATTGAAGATAAAGGAGTATAAAATATATAGTAACGAATATGATAAGACTGCATGCCTTACTTACTGGTTGTAAGCATTCCTTTGTGTGTAGAGTAGACATTCGATTTTTGCACGCCAACATCCATGGGGTAACGTCCAGTGTTATTGTTTTAAAATTACCCATACTGTGTAAATTATTGAAGTACGAGAACAACAGTTATAATGCACGTTAAAATCAGTAATTATCATAACCAAATATGCATGCCTATGACGCAGAATTATGAACAGAGCAACTCTCGTGTACCTAGGAGCCTTCCTGTGAAGCTGACCACTCACTCCATTCAGTGCCGATGTTAAGAATGAACGGATCTCTACTTCTACTCCCCTCATACATCTTTTTGGCCTACACAAAGGAAAAATTTACCTTTTACCACTTGCCAAGAATGGCATTACTTTCTCAATGATGCTGGAACATTATAAGCTATATGGCAAGGACATTTCTTCCCCAGAATTCGATTGACTGTATGGTAACCAGATCGGGGTTAAGAGTTGGCTTGGCACAGACGGACCATCTCTTGACACGGTGGTAATAACCTAATTTAAGGGAATGTATTTACAGTTAGGCATGGTAGACCTATGCCAGTTTTAAAGTTTTCGCGACGGCGTGGATGAGGTATTAGTTCTTCTGGGATGTGACGCTGCATCACTCGGTACTTGGTCCAATATTCAAGTGTCCCCGCATTTTGGATCCAAATTATTTTTGTGAATTCCGGCACTCTGGTCCAAACTATTTTTATAAAAATCTCTAATATTCGCAATTCAAAATTAGCCGCTAGATAACAACTTAGGAAAAACCAACACAAAACTCGGTAAAATATCTTGTCGATAGCTGGACATTGGACCTGGCACAGCGAAATGCAGTTTAAAACTTAACTCGACATTGGACCTGGCACAGCGAAATGCAGTGTAAAGCTTAACTCGATACTGGACCTGGCACAGCGAAATGCAGTGTAAAACTTAACTCGACATTGGACCTGGCACAGCGAAATGCAGTGTAAAACTTAACTCGACATTGCACCGACAAGGTTTAATGTCCACGCAGGCCTTAAGGCCTTTGAAGATGAGCGCAACACGCGTTCTGCAAACGTCGGAAACCAAATACCCAGTGACGTAGCGTCATATCCCAGAAGAATTGGTACCTCATACGGAATGCATACAGCATTTTATTTCAATAACCTGAAGGTGAGAAATCATTTAGGAGACCTAGAAGTTCATTGGAGGATAATATTAAAACAGATTTAGAAATGAGGTTTCAAGATATGAATTGAATTCCTTTGCTTCAGGTTAGGGCGCAGTCAGAATGAAACATTCCTCCCATTCCCCCCCCCCCCCCGCATTTTATTTGTTAATACTAGACGTGACACGATCTGCAGGACACAAGCCAGCGTGTCTCCTCATGTGGCAGCAGCGACACTTGAGTCTGACGAAACGCGAAGAGGCCAACTGAAAAACCGCAATTTGCCCAACATGCGTAGCAACTTCCTATAATAGCTTATGTAATCCTGACTTCAGGTTTCCGCCGCGATGTTGACGAGAATGCGCTCTTGTGGAATATTACGCCGCGCCGTGGGGTAATTGTTTACCGACGTTTCGGGAAAAAGTATCGGTCCCATCTTCAAGGGTCAAGAGTCCAAGAAGTCATTTTCTTCTTGGATTCTTGGCCCTTGAAGATGGGACGGATACGTTGTCCCGAAAAGTCAACAAACAATTACCAGACGATGCCTCGTAAAATCTCAGAAGAGTGCAGGTCTCACCAGCTTATGTAATGTTTTCATTGAAAAATGCTACCAACATATGACAGTCAAAAATTTTACAAAAACCGAGACTGTAAAAAATAGATTCACCTGGCTCGTGTACGTGTCCTTCCTGATGAGGACGGTATATGGGAAGAACATGACGAAGATGAGAGCCGCCTCTAAATCCATTTTCGCGCTGCAACTGCACAGGTGGCGCTGAAGTCAAGACGGACGGAACAGAAAGCAGTCGGAGGGTAGGAATATTCAGGTGGTTTTTCCGCGTGGCTGTACGCGCGAAAGACAAGAATTGAAAACCGAGCTGTTATAGGCTTTACCATCGTAAAATTGTTGTAGAAATAAAAGTTGAAAATTACTTGAATAATTTTCGAACAGAAATGCACGTACGGCAGGTCTGTCCGTATGTACGTGAATACTTCCACATTCGCGACATGTTCTTTATTTCTCAATAGGCACATCGTCCTGTTTTCCTATTGTAAAAGAGCACATCCATCTGTTAAGGTGAGACATCCCGTTGTGATGCCTCGGTAAACAAATGAAGAAATGGGCCATCAATCACAACTATATTTTTAGACGATACATTTTATTGTCTAGAGCGCTACACATTTCGGCTTATCGTCCCCTGGGGCCACAGACGCTATTTTTGTATTCCATGTATAAATACATCAAAAGGAGGCGTTTAGACCAAGCCTTTTGGCTAAAGTACTTCATCAAAACACCACACAAATTTAACGTATAACTGAATGTGTATTGTAACTAAGATTCAGTCAATAAAACAAACCCACGGTGTTTTTAAGAACGAGATGTAAATTATTTTTAACTAATAATGTGTTGTGTGTAATTGACTACTTTCTTGTGTAGTATTCTGTATGTGCCTGATGATTGTTTGTGAATAAACCGAAGAATGTGGCACGCCTAGAATACTACACATAATACATTGTCTGCAGTATGTAGTTGTCATGGACGGACCATTTTTTTATTTATTTACTCACGTCCATGTGCTTGTTCTTGATGTTCTTCTAGATTTACCTCGCTGCAGGAGTAAGAAACCATATTTTATAGAATCGTCTTGTTTTAGGTTATAGTGAGGAGTGTCCATATACCATTAAGGTAGCCATGGTCTTTAATATGAATAATGTTTATCGCCCTTAACCATTCAAGTCAAGCATTTCCATTCGTAGTATTATGACAGATATATTGGAACCTGGACGCCGAACTTATAGTTTATGATCTTGACCTGCCTAAATCTCTTTCAAATATGTCCCATATTTCAGACCTGCAATTTGCAACTATTTCGGAACATGAGGACCAGATTCGTAATTGTGATAAATCAGTCGGAGTTACGTAACAACGTGGCGGACGCACGAACTTGTGAGGACGGAGCGACACTAGCGCCACTTTATCTAAACGTGAAATTACGCGTGACAAGAAACTTTCGGAGATGTATATGTTCTCTTAATACTTTTTTAATTGTATAATGTAGGGTGTTATTCGAGGAAAGATAGAAGGAACGGAAAGACGAGGAAGACAACGTAAGCCGCTATTCGCTGACTTCAAGGAAAAAATAAGATACTGGAACTGAAAAGAGGACGTACTGGGTTGCACTCGCTGAAGATCAGGCTTTGGACGAGGTGTCGGACCTCTCATAAGAGACTACGTAGCTAATGAATGAATGAATGAATGAATGAATGAATGAATGAATGAATGAATTAATTAATGAATGAACGAATGAATGGATGAATGAATGAACGAGCCAACAAAAGAACGAAAGGAAAGAGGAATGAATGAATGAATGAATGAATGAATGAATGAATGAACGAATGAAAGAGCTAACAACAGAACGAAAGAAAGGAGGAATTAATGAGTGAGTGAATGAATTTATGAAGAGGAACAAAATTCTGGTTTAGAAAGTCTAGGGCTAGCTTTGGTTTCACGGCGAAAACAACTGAAATTACACGTGTGAAATCTGGTATGAGAGGTAAATCGTCAACCTAGAAAACGTGTGAACCGTAATTTGCAACTAAGCGACTACAAGTGTAGCAACGGTAGGAAGTTTGTGGTTATTTGTAACAAATTGTACCCAAAAAAGTTCTTCTTGAAGAGAAAAAGTACCAATATTCCGAATGGCATACTCCATAAGGCACTGCATAAATCTAACCTTTTGTATAATTTTAACACAAGGCGCAATGTGGCATTTTAACATGTTTTAACTGCAAACCGACTAGGCTTGTGTATTTTTAAACGTAATTTTGAAGGGTTTTATGTGTCTTCACTGAGGATGGTGTGATGTTACACCGAAACATGTCGGCAGTTTTATGGAGTTTGTTACATAGTACTTCAATATTGTGCACGAGTTGGTGATAATAATGTATTAATTTACCAAGGCGTTCTTCACGTTCACCATGTCACAATATTTTACTGTGCACGTGTAAGTGTAATTTATTTACGCCAGTTTTGGTCAAAGTGACAAATTTTCAACAGAATTATGTGCGGATTTCTTATGCCATATTCTGCCCAAATCGGAAAAAAAAACGCGTGAAATATCGCATAAATCCATTTGCGCCCGGTGTAGACTAGTGCTTCCAACCGCTCCGATTTAAGGTCGATTCATATTATACGGCACGACACGACATGACAAAATATTTTTGAATGATTTTGACATGCTCGAATTCACGCTAGCCTGTCACTGACAGGTAACGACAGAGACATACAAAGGCTGTCGTTTGCATTGGCAGAGAATATTCTGTTTGTCACTGCTGGTAGATGTGAATGCACGCTGGCTTTTGTCGTGTCGTGTCGTGCCGTATAATGTGAATTGACCTTTATATGGAACTCACAGTTACTCAATAAATATTCGTGGACATGTTTTGCAGCGAATTATTTTAAGATCGGGTGAAAATGTAATAAAGTTTAATAAAGACAGCCTCAAGTAAGATGTTAGATTTCACTGCATGTTTTCATTAAAGTGACAACATTAATTACACGGAATTTTCTTATGCTGTATTTCATCCAAATGAGTCAAGAAATATGGAGATTTGGCTCTAAGTTCATTTACACCCTTACGCAAATTTTTATTCTCACTGACCCAATTTCCACGAAACTCGCGCTTTTTCGCCTACGTTTCGTGAAGCAAATCTCTACCGAATTTTTACAACTGTTCGATTGCTGGTAATGGGCCACCTACAGACGAACGACGGACGAGGTCTGCACATAAGGCATTCTGTCTTACATCTTAAAGGAGGACTAGTAATGACAGTGTTGTGATATCGGCTAATAAGCATTCTACAACATTTTAAATTTCTTATCGTACAGGAACTACGATGGTCTATACGAAGTAATGCCTCATATTTTTCGTCAGCAAATATAATTACAAATAGAATGAAATTTACATATATCGTGAGCACATCCTTTACAAAGTTCACATTATTTTTCCACAAGGTGTTCTTTATTATCAACATACGTTTTCCATATCTAATGTAAACCAACAAATACACAGACCTTCAAATCACTCTATTAAAACACCTCTACATATGTTTCGGTAAGCAAGTTACCATCATCAGGGGGTTACATAAACATTTTTAAGCACTGATTGCACGTAAACACTATATGGTTCTACACTAAAAGATATTATCATATCAAAGTCAGAACAATCAACTGTGCCCCGGGTCGTTACAGGTAAAATTAATGTACTTACAGAGTGCTACAAATGTACAAGCTGTTAATAAAACATTAAGTTAAGGTATTGATAGTAAAAACTTTGCAGCGATGTATTAGATAGTGTGGCTATGTATACAGTCGCGTTGATCCATTGGGGATCATTTAGTACCCTCCGACTGCCATGTTTTTGGCCCTGTGAAGGATGCACTCCGAGTACGCCGTTTTGCGGACAGAGTGTGCGTGAAGGTCTCGGCGCTTCAGCAAAGAGTTTTACGCTACCGGCACACAAAATCTCAGTTTTGTGAAGAACGTACTCGTGATATATGCACATTTCATTATAACTGTAATTATAATTTCTGAGAAAAGAATAGGAGGCTTTACTTTCTCACCGCCCGTCGTATTTACAGAGCCCAGCACTGCGGCTTATGTGTTAGACTGATTAGGACAAACCAACAATTATGCACAAAATTCGCTAAGTTACATTTACACTGACTTAATCCATACATGTTTCAATGGACATGCCATCACCTGCAGGGGATACAAAGTGTTACAGCTGCCAAAGCATCAGGAAGTGTAAATTCTTCCTACATGCATCAAACCTGGTCTACAATAAAAATTTAAGAAACGAGCATATATATATATATATATATGTGTGTGTTTCTATTATAGACCAGATTTGATGCATGTAGGGAGAATTTACGCTTCTTGATGCTTTGGCACCTGTAACACTTTGTATCGCCTGAAGATAATGGCATGTCCATTGAAACATGTAGGGATAATGTCAAAGTAAATATAACTTTGTGAATTTTGTGCATAATTGTTGGTTTCTTCTAATTAACTTGTAAATATGCACGATACACAACGTATAAAAATGTTAAATTGTATTTCAATGTTATATCATGAGTTTACACCATAATCAGAAGACGTTAACTACCAGTCAGTTGATCTGTATGTAGTGCTACACGTAATTAGTTTTGCCAGAAGTGTTAGTTAAAAGCCCCAGCCACCGTGATAGGCTGATTTCGCACGTCTTTACTCGACATCGAATGTGGTGAAGCCGATCTGATATCAGAGTTTAATTAAGAACGTGACTGTACATTGCAACAGTTGTGTCATGTAAATATAAGTTGATAAGCTGCCTTTTATAAGTCTTCTTTCATATCTGACTTTTTGTTCTTTCTAAACAAAGCAGCTTGCACAATTAGTCATATGGAACTGCAGATTACGAACTGCACAGAAAGGCTTCACGGCCAGAAGTTTCATTGTAGGCCTACAGAATAACATTTTGTAACTCTGCTCAGTCTGGTGGTAGGGAATGCTGTGGGACAGCCTGAAAATGCACAGCAACATCTCCTCTGCTCACGATTTCAATTACAAAATCCACTGTTGCTTTTAATATTTAGACTATAGTTTTTTCGATTTAAGGGACTGTGTAATTGCAATCGCACGATTTTGGAATTTAGTTCTTTCATTCATGAAAAGTAGTTTCCTCGGCTTGGGCTCTAAAAATTGCTAAGGTCTGACCAGTCAAACCGTAGTGGTTATTTTATATACCACCAGGTTTAACATTCAGAAGTTCTGCGTTCTGCTCACAGATTGTATTTATGTGTTTTGTATGGATCTCAGAGCAAACAACGATTAGTTGCTACATAACATCAACTGATTGGTTTTTATAACCGAGTTGCTGTGTTTACTACGCGGTGCGAGCTAAGTCTTTAAATTAATTCGGATTAAATTTAGTCTTCAGAGGTCTTAGGGTGAGTGAATATCTTGTAGAGTGTATAACAGCGTTAGAGTAGTAGTTTTTGGTTAGCTTCTTCCCTTGTGTCAGTAAATACTCGTATATTTTATATACACGACGTTTAGGGAGATGCCTGTTCATCCATCTTCAGGTGTGCTGTCATTGTACTGCGACTTATTTTTTATTTTGAAATTTTGAACTACTGCTACGCCAGTTGCTGGGAAGAAGACCAGAAATGTATCACTGAAATTATATCTAATCACTTCAGGGCGTCGTGTAAGAAGGCTGCATGATCAGGTCCTCTAACGTAACATTGGAGTATAAAGGAACAACGAATACTTAAAGAGGCGTGTCTGTGTTGGACCGCAGGGCCTGTCGGCTTTTTCGGGTTCCACTCGGACCGCAACTGGATCAGATCCCAACTTGGAGTTTGAAAACTGCGATTTTTTTGTCTCTGGATAGCCTGCTCATTGCTGCCCCACAGTTTGTGCATTCCACTCCTTGTACCACCAGGTTTAACATTAAAAAATTCTACGTGGTGCCCACATTGCGTTTATGTGTTTTGTACGGATCTCAGAACAAACAGCAACTTTACATACGACCAGGTTTAACATTAAAAAATTCTACGTGGTGCCCACATTGCGTTTATGTGTTTTGTACGGATCTCAGCACAAACAGCAACCTTTGCCTTATAAAACATTAAGAGACTGGTTTTTATAACCGAAGTGGAGAGTGTTTACAGCGCGGTACGCACTGAATCCTTATATAAAACAGATACGCTTCGTCTTTAAAGGGTTAAACTGAGATGCGGTAACAGAGTGTGAATTCATCAACAGTTCCGTTCGACACCAACGGATGATAAGATGCCCCATAAGATGTGCCTGCGGAAGACATGGTTGAATTAGAAGGTCTCCTGCTGCGTGTTCAGGAGGTTTCTGGTTTAATTCTCTGCCCAGAGACGGAGTATACTTATTGAGGTTCTTCATTCCTTCCGGGCAAACGCTGATTTTTGTTGGGCGCAACAGTCCAACTCGACCTAGGCCGCCTTGTTAGTGAGGTTTTAGATCACACACAGTTACACACACGCGCGCGCGCACGCGGTAGAAATCCTCTGGACGACTGATTGGCTGGTCGCAGAGACCGCCACCTACACAACACACAACAAACACAAGAGACGAACATCCATGCCCTCAGCGGGATTCGAACCCGCGATCTCGGCAATCGAGTAGCCTGTTTAGGCTAAGTGTACAATGGGGCTAGAACGAATACAGCACGGCAAACAAAAATTTTTCTGTACATACAGGCATATGTGGCTTATTTAATCTGTCTGTCCACACTTTACCGCAGGCTGTCATCAAGAACGTGACAGTTCCAGACCGTGACGGGTTTTTGACCGCTTTCACCAAATTCTGAAAGGCCACTATTAGCTTAATCATGTCTGTCCGTCTGTCTCTCCGCATGGAACAACTCGGCTCCTATTTGACGGATTTTCATGAAATTTGATATACGAATATCTTTAGAGACTATGTCGAGAAAAGTTAAGTTTCATTGAAATCTGAAAAGAATAACCTGTACTTTACATGAAGGCATATGCACAGTCATGATAATATCTCGCTTAATCATTCTTAGAATGAGGGATGTTTTAGACAAAGCTGTAGACAAAATCAAAACACATTTCATGTTCCACAACTTTTTCCGCGATAATGGTGTCGTTTATGAGATAATCTTGAGAAATAGGGTAAAACCGGACAGGCCACAGGTGACTATACAATACGGCGCATGAGCTTTGCATGCTGGATAATAGAGGCTACAGACACACACTCAGAATATATAATACTTATTGCGTTTCTACGGCAACGATGGTTACGCGAACGCGCCTCATTTTACATTATACGTAAAGTGCCTGTGTTGTTAGACATATCTGTTACATTTCAAGAAAGAAGGAACTTTTCTAATTCTGTAGGCAACATAGATGTGAAGCACGTTCGCATTAAACATCCTCTAAAAGCTGGATCAGAGTTTTGCAATTACAAACAGTTTTTAGGCGCGTTTTCAATATTGCGACAAGCGACTATTAGGTTCGTTAAATTCGTCTGTCCACATGGAGTTAGTCGGCTTCCATGGGACGGATTTTCACAGCCACTGGGATTGGCCGATATTGGTTTATTACCCGGAATTATGTCACATCCGCACCCTTCCGCATCCAAATTCATCATTATTGCTCAATGAGAGCCATGTAACCCAATCTTAGAAATTTAACGCGCAGTTAAAGAAACCACGAATAAAATGTACTCTGTGACTTACTTAGCATGCTGTGAACTCGTGAGTTGTTATTGGCATGTTTATGTCGTAAATATAGCCTATCTGCTGGCTGAATTACGCGCAGTGCCATTAGCAAGACTCACCATGTAACGTGAAGACTTAACAGATGCGTCTCCAATTAAGCTGCCATCTATTTAGATTCTACATCAACTGTACAAGACTGATGTGGTATTTCAATTCACATTATAATCAGATACGGCTGTTTATTTCAAACCCGTCGTATGTGGCGGGGAATGTATTAATAAGCTGTAGTTGGCTGTATCTTGAGTCATGGTACGGAAGCTGCAGTGAATGTAGCACAAGCTAGCTCAAAATTCTGGACGCCAGGTGGCTGACATACAGCCAGTTCCATGCTGAGAACCCACAAATATTACGCACCACCGTAGAAAATTTAGTCGGCTGGCCGACCTGGAGCCCAAGATTTCAGCACCCCTGAATTATTAAGATGTTCTGTTATTCGCCTCGAAATAGACCTAGTTTGAAAACAATATACAGAGTGTTTACGAAATTTCGTATGACATTTTATGACAAGGCGGCCGCAGTCTTTAATAGGAAGGATCTCTTCCTTAAGGGAACGTATATTTCTTTCAGAGCCGTTTTAATAGCACCTTGCCGTCTGCGCGTATATCTCCGAAATGGTCTCTCGCTTTTTACAGATTCTTATTAAATGTTTTAAAATAATTTTTCAACTGTAACATGTGCGCTTTTGTAAGATACAGAGCCTATATTTCTATAATGGCCTGCTCATTTTAAATAGATGACTGATGTTGTCTGCGACTTGAGGCGAACAAATAAGCTGACGCGTATATAATTATGTCGACTTTTTAACTCGGTTTACTCTCTAGAATATACGCGGCCATATTAACTCGGTTAACTGTCTCTCTAGAATATACGCGGCCATATTAACTCGGTGTACTCTGTCTCTAGAATATATGCGGCCATATTAACTCGGTGTACTCTGTCTCTAGAATATACGCGGCCGTAGTAACTCGGTGTACTCTCTCTCTGTCTCTCTAGAATATACGCGACCATATTGACTCGGTGTACTCTGTCTCTAGAATATGCGCGGACATATTAAGTCGCTGTACTATCTCTCTAGTATACACGCGACCATATTTCTCATATCTCGCAGGCACAGAATGCAATGAGTCTGTACTTAGTTATTCGCTGTCTATATCTCCAGGTTTTAATTGAGGCGAATAATATTTGCTGTATTTGTAACCTTTCGTATGTGCCTTGTTCATCTGGCTTTAATTTATTAGTAATATTTGATATTTTCAACAAATGTAATATATACGAATATACCTAGAAGTTTTAACGTAATAAGTATATTTCTGCAGTTCATAGAAGAATTGGAATAAGAAACCAAAATCGATGTAGAAATTTCAAAGAAAACGATTGATTTCGATGTTTCAGTACAGCCTAACATTTTGACGGTTTTCACTTTGGCTACTCTGTGTGGCTGTTTGAAGTGTTGTCCGTAGATGACAACGTTTCGGGGTTACATACTGCCCCCATTTTCAGATTAGAAGTGAGTTAAGTGATACTTTCTGCATTCAGGCCGGCTCACGTTTTCTGGTATCAAGCCGTATTTTGGTTTGTGAGCAGACTGTGATGAACAGCGGGACAGCTGATTTTCTCTTTACTTCAGTAATAACGAATTTTATGGGGAGAAGAGGGATGAGGCTTGCAGCGATATGCAAGCTAAAGGGAAGGTAGGCCACTCTGTCGTGAAGAGGACAAGTAGGCCTTTCTCATCTTCCGCCTCTGGTGAGATCAGATCTGCCATTATTTACTTCGCTGTGTTTATGGGAGAAACTAGCTCATCATTGCATTCCCTGGGGGGTTGGCTGTGTACAGTTATGCCAGCCTCTGCAATGGAACATGCTGCAGTTGTGGTGCACTTCCTTCATACCTTGTGAATTCATGGACGTAACGTTCATCCTTCCAATATCAATGTTAAATTTCTCAGTCAAATACAACACCTCCCTTTATTAATATTATTTCTATAAGGCTACATGTTTCGGCCCGCGAAGGCCATCATTAGGCATATATACAAAATATACAAAAGAAAGGCGTTAAGGGGGAGGCCCCGTCCCTTTTTACCTAAAAGTAGAAGGTTACAAAATTTTGCAAGTAAATGTATCTCATACAATAGAAAGAACAATTGTATATTATTCCCTATAGAGGAATAATAAGGATCATATGCAGCATTGTTTCTATACTTTCTACTATGCTATAATACAGTTCCTTAGCACAAAGTATAGAAACAAGGCTGCATATGATACTTATTTTTGCCCTCTGGGGATAATATGCAATTTTTCTTCTATTGTATGACATTCATTTATTCTAGAATTGTGTAACCTTATACTTTTATGTAAAAAAGGAGGGGGCCTCAACCCTAACACCTTTCTTTTGTACATTTTATATATATGGCTGATGATTGCCTTCGCGGGCCGAAATATGTAGCCTTGTAGAGATAATATTAATAAAGGGAGGTGTTGTGTTTGACTGAGAAATTTAACATTGATGTCGTACGGAGCACAACGGGATGGAACATCTGAAAATTGTTGATCCTTCCGTTGCTGCTCCTCTTTGATTCGTGTACAGCCACTGTAGCAGTTTAAAAACATCACTTCACATATGCAGCACTTCGGGACACAGGAGCTGTTGTTCCTGGCGCAGCTGCACGTTACATAGTCGGTATGAAGCCTCACTTCACAGTTGCAGCACTTCGGAACACAGGAGCTGTTGTCATTCCTGGCACAGCTGCACGTTACGTGGTGGGTATGAAGCCTCACTTCACAGTTGCAGCTCTTCGGGACACAGGGGCTGTTGTCATTCCTGGCACAGCTGCACGTTACACAGTGGGTAGGACAACTTGCCTCACAGATGCTGCTACCTTCACCTCAGGGCACTCGGCGATAGTGGCCATTTCCATACAAGAAAATTCATTCGCGCCGGGGGAGGGGCGTTCTTTCCGAATTTGTGCTCGTGCTGTGATGCTTTTTTGTTTTTATTGTTGTTAAGTCTTATTTTTTCTGACGATATGAACATTTTCGTGCTGTCAAGCCTTTTGATGATTTCACTCAGTTAAACCAGATATTGATTCCATAACGGTTTGTTTACTTTAGTCTTATGACTGTCAGTATCAGTAACACTCGAGCCGTGAATTTTCTATAGGAAATCGAACACTCTTTTCTTTAAATACAAATTCAGAGACTGTTATATTACCCGTACTGACTGTATTAAGGAACTGATACTCTTAATGGACTCTAAAGTATTTTTTTTTTCACGTTGATCGTACTTTTTCTCAAACATTGAAATGTTTAACGCCATTTGTAACATGCATTTTTCATTTTCGACTTTTGATAGTTTACTGATTTTACATTTTTCAGCTTTTTACCTAAATTAGGGTCCGCATCTGTAGTATAAAATTCAGTTACCTATTTTTTTCCAATGGCTGGACAGCCATAGGGGCCCAGGGTCTCCTTATTGTCGAGGCTTCGCAGTCACGCTCAGTTGGACACACCACACTCGGTACAACTCCTCTGGACGAATGATCAGCCCGTCGCAGAAATCTGTACCTAATAACACAACACGCGCAAAAGACAGACATCCGTGCCCCCCGTGGGATTCGAACCCACAATCCCAGCAAGTGAGCACTGCAGACCCACGCCTTAGGCCCAGCTGCCACTGGGATCGGCCAATTACCTCTACTGATGCTAACAATTCTAGAACATAATCAGCGGAAGTTGGTAGCTCTTACTTATAATCGAATACTTTCCACTGGCAATATGATCATGGCTATAGTTATGTTAATGCTCTTCTACTTCTTAATTTACGGACTTTTCATTACAGAAAATAGCACCTTAACAAAACTTTTGTTATTAATGTTATTTTAGGGAGTTCTCAATGTTGTGCATCCTCTAGGGATGTATTTGACCTTCATCTTCCCACTCGGAGTCTCCGAGACTTGCTTTTGTTTCATGTTAATCCATCTTTTAGATATTATCCCAACGCCAGGTGTGTTAATGGGTCAAATTCGGTTTGCAGTAATTTTGATATTTTGAGAAGGCAAATTATCTCACTGAGATTTGATATTATTTTTTGTTTCACATCATGTGTCCAATAAAATTATTCAAGTATTTTTTTGTTTTGTTTGTTTTATATGTCCTGTATATTTTCCTTTGTTATTTGTGTTTATGTGCTCTGCTGTTTCTGTTACATGACACTTGGCTCTTGACTCAGCGCACTGATAAACATAGCAAGTGAATTGTTGCTAAATTTATATATTTAATTTTTTTATATAACTTTTATTCTGGTCCGGATAGGTATTTTTGATACTTCTGTTGCATGATTTTGGTTGTATTATTTGATTTGTCGGCTACATTGAATACTCAGAATGGTCTTAAACAATGTCATTTGTTTTCATTTCTTTTCAACTTTGCTTTAGAATATGTCACTGGGAAGGTTCAAGCAAACCAGAAGAGGTTCAAACTGAATGGGTTACTTCAGATTCTGGTCTGTGCTGAAGAAGTTAATTTGTTCTGTGCGAATGGTTAACGAGAACTTTTGGCCGACACTTTCTTTCACTGTTTTTCTCATACGTCGAGGAAGATCCAAACTAGCAAAGGTAGTACTTCGAACGATATGTGTCGTCCATTACATGGAGACGGTTAAATCCTGCGCGTCTTAGTTAAGGCATTCCTCGGTTCGTATGAGCATGGTATTCGTCGGTTACCGTAGGAAACAACCGAGACCCTACCAAAACCTTAGTGTGGAGGAACATCTGTTCTGTCTTATTGCGCACTGCTTCTTTTCCTGATAAAAATATGAAGCGTTTGACGACGCAAAGCTGTGCCCCTCAGTTCACCTTCTGATACACCGATGGGTCTACGACGCATACAGTTCAGGTTTAGTGCCTAAAACCCCACAGTGTGTAACGGACGGTAGCTTGGTTGATGTTAGACCGCACGCTGCTTGGCTGATTGACTGATTGGGTTCTGTGTTTTTGTTGGACCACATGCTGATTGGCTATTTGGCTAATTGGATCTGTGTTTGTGTTGGGCCACATGCATATTGGTTGATTGGCTAATTGGCTAATTGGATGTGTGTTTATGTTGGGCCACATGCTGATAGGTTGATACGCTAATTGCCTGAGCCAGTTTGCTGTTGGACCGCACGCTGATTGGCTGATTGGATCTGTGTCTGTGTTGGGCTACATGCTGATTAGTTGTCTCATTAATTGGCTAACTGGGTCAGTGTTTGATGTTCGACCACGCGCTGAATGCCTGATCGGCTCTGTGTTTGAACACAGTTGTCAACTCTTCTCCTTTCACTCAATCCTTCACCCAGCAGAGTCTCAAAGGCAGGCACAGCCTGTAGATCTGTTGTTGATCATGATGGCACTAATAGTGTAATCCGCCTTTTCCATTTTGGTGATTTATGTAAATCATACTCTGTAAGACATTCATGTCGTACGATACCTGTAACGGGCTAGGCATCATTAAGTATGGAGTAAAGTGACCAGCGGAACAGATGGCTGGCCTTTATTGGCTGGCAAGCGTCCTGAATCCTCCTACAAACACTTTTGTTTCGATTATGCTTTTTTTGTACCGCAGTCGGTTTAGTGAACGGGCTACTGGCAGGACGGTTGGGGAAACATGGTTTAGCTTTCGGCATGTGCTAGAAATTCTTCTCGAAAATAAACAGACCGGCTGTAGGGCGCATTCGACTTCCTATTCGATGGATACCGGGGCATTTTCTCCGGGTGTAAAGTGACCGGAGCATGAAGCTAATCATTGAGCTCCATCTTTTGTCAAGGCTAAAAATGCTTGGAGCTGTATCTCCATTTCCTTATATTTAATGGCGTGTTATTTGAATGAAGGCAGAGACAGCTTCGCCTTTACTTTCTGTGTGTTATCGTGTGTGCAGTAGTGTAATATCCCACGACCAGTCATGTTTCTCTGAGAGCATCGGAACGTGGCTTGGGTTACTAAGAGGAAGACGTCTTAATATGTAGTCGTGTTGTTCACAAGCAGAGGTGGACGAACCCCTTGGTTCGATAGCAGTCGAATTAAAATAGCGTTTTTTTTGTAGAATTTCTAGCGCGTTGTCTAATCAAAATGCATGTTACGTTGCCGAGGAGTGCGACTTGCGAAACTTTTGCGTCAGGCAATTGGTCGTTGTTCGACGGTCAGCCTTCTATATTACTCGTACGTCATCGCGAGTGGAAGTTTTATCGGCTCATGTTCGAAACCTAATTTTGTGTAAACACATTACGTTAAGAAATTAACTGAACGCCATTCAGTCGTTATTTCACTGTACGAAATCTTATCTCCCTTATCATATTACGGCCGAAACCGGTTATGACGACATCGGTTAATGCGACGCCTGGTATACAGCGTCAGATATTCTATGGTACTGATTTATTCATTACTCTTAACCGTAACATTATACTCCTCGGTTTTCTTTTGTTATGAAGGGCGTCGCAGCAGATGCTACGGACGCGCCGCAGCAGATGCTACGGACGCGCCGCAGCAGATGCTACGGACGCGCCGCAGCAGATGCTACGGACGCGCCGCAGCCTTGAGTTTTATTGTGCAAGCCTATGTTGAAGACCATCAGTTTTTTTTTCGTTTTTCCGTGTAATGGAGCGCCGGCGGAATGAAATGGACACGGAGAAACCGAAGTACTCGGGAAAAAATCTATCTCATTGCAACTTTGTCCACCACAAGTCCCACATGGACTGACCCGGGATCGAATCCGGGCCTCCGCGGTGAGGGGCCGGCGGCTAACAGCCTGAACAATGGCACGGCTTACTTCTAGGTTAGAACAACACTCGTTTATAACGACATAAAATATCCAGTCCTTTTCATGACGTTGCAACCGAGTTCCGACTGTATTTACCAACGTTTCTTCTGTCAGTCATAACATTCTTCCAAAGCATCGATATATCCTTATGTATATGCCCATTCATCAGTGTGACACAGTGTTTGATTACCGCTGTCAAAACATACCGCAGCACGGTACATAACTAGTGTTTTGTAAATAAAAGCTCGTAACAAAGTGCTGTATGTGGCAATTGGAAGCAATATTGAGGGTAACGTGTATTATTCTTGTCAACAGCAGGTGTGTTTAGCGAGTGCCAGGTGCGTAACTTGTGTGGTGGTGCGGGGTGGGGGTGGGGGTGGGTGTTGGAGTAGTGTGGACGTCCCAAGTGGCAGAGCCGAAGGGGCCGCAAAATGAATATCTTAAATGAAAAATATTATTTTTTTGTTATCAAAATATTAAAATTCTTGAGCTAAAATAAAAGGAAATTCAATAAATGTGATTTTTTAATGTTCGAAACTTCTGTTAGGGGCGGCCATTGTGATTACTGGCTACGGACGCCAAAAATCCCAGGTGTTACTTTGTGAATAAACTGAAACACAGTGTAACATTTTCTCTTTGCGTTTATTCCACAGTGCTGCGATACTGTCTTCACCCAATTATGATGCCACGCGTCCGACACCTTTGGCAACCTACACAGCGAGGGATGCAGCAGCAAGTGGCAGTGCCGTTATGCCAGAGGCGTTTCGTATGCAGACAGCTGCTACAATGAGAAACTGGTAAAGTACTTTATCTTTTAACTCAGACCTTTAGTTTTTATATACGTACTCGGCAGCATGTAGCAGCGTCCGATTACAGTGAAGACGTGGCTGTCTTATGCGGAAACATTTGAACACGTTTCACGTAAATATGCATACGCAGGTGTTAGTTTCTTCTGGGTCACTTGTACGCGTGGAACACCCAGCTGGCTTGGGTTTCAGATTACAGATGTTGTGTATGATTTTATATGAAAATACTACGGGCAAGTAGTATTGGAATTCACGGGCAATAGAAAAGTGTTAATAAAATATTCTTGTTATGGGATTAAGTTCAGAGAGAGACATTAGTTGTTAGGTATGAGACATGAATACAATGCAGAATGATATAATTTAGACGAGAGAGTAGAATTTAGGTTTGTTCTGATAAACGAGTGTTTAAATACAACTTTTCTGCTTATCCAGATCAAGTGATGAAAACGGACTCATTGCGTAAGGAGGCTTTCGGAGTTAATCTGCAGTTGATTCATCAAGCTGCATTAGTAAGGCCGTGTCTCATTCTGCAAATGTGACCGCTTTACTTGTACGCAAGATGTAGGGAGTGTATGTCCTTCCTGTATTATTCCGTACGCATGCTTATATAAGAGACGCTCGAAGCGCGAGAGACCTGCAGTAAGTTTTCACCGTGAAGCGGCCCCTCTCAGTTTTGAGGTCGACACGCCGCACAGTTTTTTTCACGCTGTCGATCGTGTTTTGTTTGTCCCAGGTCAAGCAGGTCATAAACAAATAAGGAAAAGTTGCGATTCCATCTGATGTCCTAAAAAAGGACACCTCCCAAAAGTTTGCTGCAATATAAGGCGTGTGCTTAGATTCCTCGGGGGAAATTTCTTGACCACCGTTGCTGCGGGAATCGCTGCCAAATTTCGTTTTAATGTTATACCGCGCAAAGATAGAAGTCATAAAGAGCTGTCTGTGACTGCATTCAACTCATCTCTGTGCATATTCATCGTCTGCTGTATAAAAAACATGTTATTTCACCAAACCGAGATTTGCTATATGGAGACGAGGAAAGTGACCTTTAAGGTTCGAAAAAAAAGCTCCATTAGGCTATTTCGAACTCTCCGCTCTGTCTACAGTCCCAACCAACCATCACATTGGGAAAGTAATCTCTTCCGTGCTTGCGAAAACACATCCCTCGGGATGTAAAAAAAAAAGTACGTGGCGTGATGAACATATCAGTGACGGCGTACGAAAGCGTGTTAAAGATATCAGCATTGTGTAAGTATACATTGCAAGACGTTTACCAGCATTCGTGTTCATTTCGTAGTGCCACTGATGAATCTGATGTCAGCAGGCTTATATTAAGTTATGTTGCTTCATGTAAATCGCAGGCATGTTTGGAGAATGCACTGGAATGTGTCTATGCTATTCATGGATGTGTAAATAAACGTAGTCATGTGCACCGCCTTTACGGTGCATGGAAATCGGGCGTCCACTTTGGACGCTCTCTTAGTTTCACATCAGAGCTGTCGGATACGGTTTTGCTGAAATAGTCTGTGTGGAGAGTCTTGTCTACCGACGTTTTGGAGGAAGAGAAGAGGGCTAGAGAAGGTTACTCTGAAACGTCGGGAATTTATATAAGAATGTATAACGTCTTCTCAACAGACAGTAAGCTTTTTCTGCATAGGTACCTTAGGGAGAAGCTCGTTTTCGCATTCTGTATGGGGACAGTTCCTGAGTGCCACCTCTGGAATACAGGAAGAAGAAACTATGAATTGAGGCCTTCGCTGTTTTGTTATGTTACTCGGCGTATATTGGTAGTTGGTTACTGACGTTTCGGGGCAACATATTGGTCCCATCTTCAAGGTCAAAGAGTCCAAGAAGATTGGATTTCTTGACCCTTGAAGATAGGACCAATATGTTGCCCCCAAACGTCAGTAACCAACTATTAACCCTTTAAAGACGAAGCGTATCTGTTTTATATAAGGACTCAGTGCGTACCGCGCCGTAAACACTCTCCACTTCGGTTATAAAAACCAATGTCTTAATGTTTTATAAGGCAAAAGTTGCTGTTTGTTCTGAGATCCGTACAAAACACATAAACGCAATGTGGGCACCACGTATAATTTGTTAATGTTAAACCTGGTCGTACGTAAAGTTACCGCTAGGCTTTAAAAGGTTAAGATACACCGCGTAATATTCCAGAAGAGGGAAAGCGTCCCCGTCACCATGGAGGATGCGTAAAATCTCACAAAGTGTGAAATCTTTCGAAATAATTCGCATTATATGACGCTGTCTTCTGGGATGTGATGCCGTTTAGTCTGGTTGATATATAAAGGTCTTTAGAGAATTCTGCTGCCATTATTTTCAGGGCAGATGATGATGATAGTTGACAAATGCATCAATATGCTCTGAAACATCGGTCCATTGCTACAAAACTACACGGCATTACATCCCAGAAGACAGTAACCTTAAGTTTAATGAAGTCTTCGATAGCAACATATTTAATTCATTTCTCCAGATTCCTGTGCCTGATAACTTTATCAGTGTTAGTCTAAGGTAGCTGTGGCAATATCAACAGGTGCACCCTCTGCTTTATTATATCCATCTAGCTTGCTGACTGTAGGGCCTAACTGTTTGCTCTGTTTCACTATAGCGCACAGTTATTGTTTGACATGGCGTCGTGTGGTGGATATGAGATCTGCGTTCTTCTGGGATATTATTCGATGTCGTGTGGTAATTGTTTACCGACGATTCGGGACAACGTATCTGTCCCATCTTCAAGGGTTAAGAGTCCAAGCCGGAAAGAAAGCCAACCTTTTGACCCTTGAAAATGGGACCGATACGTTGTCCCCAAACGTCGGTAAACAATTACCACACGACACCGCGTAATATCGCAAAACAGCGCAGGTTTCATCAACATCGCTGCGGAAACCGGAAATTAAAATAGGGTAGGTACTAATTTAATACGTACTATGTGCGTGCACTGTATTATACGAAATAATAACACCAACTAATGCACCAAAAATATGTATAATTTTATTCTTGAAAGTCTCCTACATGTTTCGGCCCTGCTGGGCAATCTTCAGGGAGAATAATATTGATACACTATGGTTGCGTTTATATAGTTAAGTTCGGATGTGCCCTGGGCTTAATCCTCCGTTTGAGAGGTGTCGCGTGTACAACCAATCCTAAGACGCTACTTATTTTAATATATTAATATTTTAATATCTATAAATATTACTTCACCCCCTTAACCATTTATTTCTAGGATTTAATAAAAACAGAAAATTAATATTATATTTCCACTATTATACTACTCTTTAGCTACCATCGACCAATTTTTACAGTTTTATTGTAAAAAGAAAATATTGTAAAACTGCGTGATTCCACATAAAACATTATGACATTTTGTATATTGCATCTTTTGCATGCCTTTTAGCGATAGTTGTTTTTTTAGCTCGATTATGGTCAATGTCTAACCGAAACACGTGGCTTTTAAATAAAAATACATTTGTGTTAGACTGTTTGTTACTGTTTTGAATATTTGCTGAAGACATAACGGGATAAATTCTATTAAGTTTATATTATCTTGCCTCGCAGTTTCTTGTTTAAAACTAGAAATGTTTGTCGAATTATGTTTATCTTTACATGTTTGGCCTTTTGGCTACTAAATGAAGGATATCAGAAATAATGTTCTAATATGAAAGGTTTAAAACAATTATTTTGGTATACCAGAAGGTTAAGAAAAAAAGCAAACCCGTAGCCGACCCTGCCCTGCCGTACTCTGCTCCCTGGAGTGACGTAATCAGACACTGGGCCATGACGATTTCTTCAGCCACTTTCATATCTAGTGTAAACCACTGCCCGTAGTCCTCTCGTTAGGCACACTTCCCTTGTGATAGGAGAGACGTAAATTAAAAAAAATGTGCAGTGCGCACAAGATTGTTCCTTTTATTTCGCTGTATATTTCACTGCGACATGTTTCCGTCGTGACATGTGGCCATCTTCGTCCAGTTCTTGTTAACATTAATGAAGAGACTGCATAAACCTACAGTGCTTGTATTTCTCATTTAAAAAATACACGTGGGATCCCAGAGTTATTTCCACATAACATTTAAACTCCACAAACACGCACGCACGCACACACACACACATATATATATGCAGGGCGAAGTTGTAGAGGTCTTGGGGTCGTTAAAAATAGGTTTGCGCCGAACTTTGAGATCACAGCACAGGGCTTTGATGAACGTAGCTGACAATATCAAACCAGGATACTCCTGTTACCACTGCTTGTCACTGAATTTAGTTATAGTTCCAGTTTGTTAGCGTCTGAGTTCGGAGTTTCGCCACCGGCGCACTGACCACCTGTACACTTGAATTCCACCAAGCGCACGTGCTAAATTTCGCCCCACGGAGCCTCGTTATGCGTTGCCATCACCGTTACCGGTCTGTGCACTTCGCTAGTCGAGCCGAATGGTTTCGGGGTCGCTTACCCTGTCTATCGGGTTTAAATGTTATACAATACATGTCTGGATGCGTTATTGGAATCCAATGCCCGAATGTAATGCCCAACTGTCGGAATGAATCCTTGACTGCACCAATGATAGTATAGCACTGAGTCGGCGACTGGTCGACTAAGCGTGTCTGGGAGCACAAACGTAAGAAACAGAGTTGGAAACAGAGATGAGAATTCTCTCGCACCGTGTTCGCCGTCCGTTATAACAAGACTGGCAACGTACGTATCAACGCAATATTGAGGCGCGTTTGTGTAACCATTGCTGAAGTGGAAAAGAAATAATTATTACGTACTCTGAGTGTATGTCTGTAGCCTTAGTTATCCAGCATGCAGTGTGCATGCGCCATACTATATTGTTATCTGTGACCTGTATGCCTCTACCATATTTTTCCACATTATCTCATAAATGGCACGCTTTTCGGAAAAAAGTTATTGAACATAAAATGTTCGTTTGGATTTTCTCTACAACTTTTGTCTGAAACATTTCGGATTTTTAGAATAATTAAGCGACATATTATCGTGAAGGGATACAGGTCTTCATGTAAAGCACCCGTAATTCTTGTCATATTTTAACGAACCTTGAATTTTCTCGACTGATTTTCGAAAAATACACAAATATAAAATTTCATGAAAATCCTTCCACTGGGAGCCGAGTTCCATGCGGACGGACAGATAGACAGACGGACGGACGGACAGACGGACGGACACGACGAAGTTAATAGTCGCTTTTCGCAGTTTTGCGAACGCGCCTAAAACTCACCCTCCTCCTCGGCACCAAACTTTGAACCTTTTGTGATCAGCGATTTAGTGCGATACGGCAACTTCAGTGTCGTATCTGGATAGTACCACGCATGGTAAGGTTGCCTTTGTTGGACATACTAAAGACTATCGACAATTACGAACAAAGTTATTGCGAATAAAAAACAAGAATTATTATTTTGTATACCTTATGCTCTTCTCCATGGCCCAGCATAATTTCGAAAATCTGACTTTTCGGTAACTGTCCGAAAAAATGTTTGATTGAATTCGGCAGTCGGTCCGTTCATATGACTAGGGTCCCTTGAATGGACCACACAGTTTCCATCAGTGAACTGTAAATTTAATATAGGAAAATAAGTGTTTTGACATGCCGTAATACATTATGTTTTGTTGACAATATTTTCTTTTCTTTGCTGGCATAACTACTGTCTGAGTTGGAAACAAAAACGTCCTGGCAGTGCCCCGCGTTTTAAGTCTTCACATGCTCTTACCGTTTTGTATATGGCCGTAGGAGGTGCATACCAGCCAGCAGCGCTGATAGATCGAAATGTTGCTGTTGTAATGGTTCCTGTCTTTGCATGCCAAATTGACCAAATCTGCCACTTTCCATTCCGCCACAAAACTTTTCCGGGTTTTTATAAAATCTTGTTAAGGCAGTTTCATCTACATTATACACATAGCAATAGCTTTATGTTTAACCCTTCAAAGACGAAACGCATTCTGTATAATATACTCAGTGCTTACCGCGCAGTAAACACTCTCCGCCTCAGTTTAAAAAAACAATAATTTGATGACGTTTCAGGTAAAAGGTGCAGATTGTTCCCAGATAAGTAAAAAACACATAAACGCAATGTGAGCACCATGGAGAATTGACTGAAGTTAAGCCTGTTAGAACGTAAAGTTACCGCTAGGCTTTAAAAGGTTAACAGTTCTTTCAAGCAAAATTGAAAGAGTTCGCTTACTCTCTCCGTGCTGAAACCTACAGCCCTGGACTTCATTTAGTGTGTGGTTGCCTCAGACTTAGTTGTAGGTGTCGTCACCTGAACCCATAGTACCATTTTCTTCCAGGGGTGCTGTCGTATTGGGTGTATGAGGAAAATGATATAGTTCAGGAACCTCACGTGCCAGGCTTCATGAATCAGTGATGGTTATACAAAACACGTATTGATCCAACTGTAAAGAATAGTTCACCGATTCCCCTTTGGCAATAACTTGAATGTTTTTCATTGCAAAATAATTTTTCCCATGTAAGTGCCTCTTAATATATCTTTTCATAAAGAATATGCGTGCATTTAAACCAATATCGCAATTTCGAAGGGCTTCACGATATATCTCCATATTTTCAGGCTAACACCTTTCATATTTAACCCTTTAAAGACGAAGCGTATCTGTTTTATATAAGGATTCAGTGCGTACCGCGCTGTAAACACTCTCCACTTCGGTTATAAAAACCAGTCTCTTAATGTTTTATAAGGAAAAAGTTGCTGTTTGTTCTGAGATCCGTACAAAACACATAAACGCAATGTGGGCACCACGTAGAGTTTTTTAATGTAAACCCGGTTGTACGTAAAGTTACCGCTAGGCTTTAAAAGGTTAACAACTTCTGGCACCTTACAACGGAAGATGAAAGTTTATTCGTCAGTGTGCCTTCATGACTACAAGATTTTCGTTTGAAACGCCGCGCTTGTCGCAAATAATTCTACAATAAGATGTAAATACAGGCGTAGAATCATAACACTTAAATAACAGCCGGAAAACTTTGTTTAATACCGGCAATCTGTAGCAGAATACACAGTTCCGTGACTGGTCGAGCCGTCCGTTCGCGGAGCCCTGTGGTTGTTCACTGATAGCAACTCCGCCATTTTTGTTTCCATGAAAACTAAACAGTTATAAAACAGTTACAGTGAATTATACAGTAGAGAACACACTTTTACCACGTATATGGAAAAAGGCAGCCCTTACTTTCTGTGATGATAAATAAAGGTTGAGCCATAAGCCCAAAATAAGAACAGAAGGGTCGAAAATATTTTTAGCCAATTTTCTCAGTGGCCGCTTTACACACCAAACTAAAAAAACTGAATAAAATGACACGTCACCAGTTGCTGCTCCCGCAACCCTCAGTGCTCCTGAACTGTCAACACTATTTGAAATATCGCGGTGGTCCTTCGATTTCTGCGGTTCAGCGATGGCATCTTTACTATAATTAACAAATCTGATCAAACCCTTTCTTTGCCTACGCTAATTCGAATATTCCAGCGCTCATTTTAGTTTATAGGCTGATGAAACGTATGCCGGGTCATGGAATCACATAAATTTATGCGTAGTGCCTCCCTGACTAGATGGCTTAAAGCGGAGTATTTACTGTCGTTTATTTGACATAATTTTAGGCGCGTTCGCATAGTCACGAAGAGCGCCTGTTATTTTCTTCGTATTCTTCCGTTTGTCATTCTGTTCCTTCGTCCGTCAGTGTGTCCACATGTATTAGCGCGGCTGCCGCTAGACGGATTTCCGTGAAATTTGATATTGGGTACTTTTATGATAATCTGTCAAGACAGTCGAAATTTAGTTGAAGTCGGACAAAAATATTGGCAACTTTATGCGAAGATCTACGTACTTTTACTGCTGCTGGTGGCATCAAATGGCCATAAAATCGCACTGAAATAGTACCAGGCTGCTGGAATAGCTGAAGACGTATGTACATTACGCGAAAACCATGATGTTGCTTTATACGTGCAATGCCTATATTGTTTTAATAATATATGGCAGGTATATTAACTGTTTCTATCGTGTACTGTGTGTCTGTTGTGCTCGTGTTCCTTTGGTTAATGGGCACAGTGGCTGTCGGAGTGCCTGTGGTTATTTGTATCCCCGTGTTGTAAGCTTTTCATAAAATACTTGTCGGAAAAATGCTGCTTATCCGCGGAGGCGAAAACCTGTGTTAACCCTTTAAAGACGAAGCTTATCTGTTTTATATAAAGACTCAGGGCGTACCGCGCTGTAAACACTCTCCACTTCGGTTATAAAAACCAGTCTCTTAATATTTTATAAGGCAAAAGTTGCTGTTTGTTCTGAGATCCGTACAAAACACATAAACGCAATGTGGGCACCACGTAGAATTTTTTAATGTTAAACCTGGTCGTATGTAAAGTTACCGCTAGGCTTTAAAAGGTTAATATGCCAGGATGTTAATGACCTCAAATTTGCGGATTTTATCTTAATGTATATATATATGTAGATCAATACGTAAATGTGTATATATATGTAGATATATATATACTTGTGTGTGTGTGTGTGTGTGTGTGTGTGTGTGTGTGAAATTTTCAGTTTCTGGGCCAAAAACTCTCGGATCTCACGGTGTATTTTTATTAGAAATATTTTACATTTTATGTTTGTGTGTTCTGTGCGTGATCTGTGATGTGAAACATCTCACAGTGAAACGCAGAGTGAAATAAAATTGGAGTTGTGCAGACAGTATAATTTATTGAGTCTACATGTCTATAGAGCCGTTGAAGTAAGAATATCCTATTATCAGTTTCCATCCCTCGCTGGTATCTCTGTTTCTATCGCTGGCTACTACTTCCTGCTATCAGTCTCAATACGCGTGCGCTGTAGCGTACAACCGCTGCCGGCGCGTACGAGACAGGCGAACGGCAGAGCGGCACGGACCATCACTCTGCGTGCAGCGTGTAGCGTGTAGCGTGTGTGCAGCAAGTGCAGTGACCCTAGTAACATTAGCCCCGATAGGTTCTGTTTTGTCTGTTCCTTCAATGCTTCGATTTGTGGTGGACAGAATTAGCAGCCATCTGTGCACATATTGTAGCCAAATCAAATCGTCAAGTGGAGTAGTTGGATTTGATGTTCTTTATGTGGAAAATGACATCTTTTTGTGTAGTCATCTATTGAATAACGTTACTAGCCGTTAGTGTTCCAAATATATGTGAAACTGATGCGATTATTTATAAAGAAACTGGCTTCTTAAAAATCGAAACTGTTTTAGCAATTAACTGTAACAAAGTTCCTGTTCTTCAAAGTCGATGATACGGTTCGCGAATCTTACAAGGAAACTGATAATTTTACGTAGAAATTGTAGCATATGACGAATTTGGTGTCACATAATAGTAGGCACAATGATAGAGCATGCCGAACATCGTCAATTTTGTGACCTACTTTAACATAAAAATTAAATAGGAAATGTAATATGACTATATGTAAATTCACGCACAACTAAGGCTAATACATACTTCACTCTGATGGCAGATTTGAATGTTCCCTCTGCATATCACGTATCACTGCAAATGGCTTCCCTTAGGCTACCCGATTCTGAAGAATACGAGTTCGACAACCGACGCCGTGCTGATAGCTTTTACACTTCCAGTAGTACTGATTCATCAAGTAACACCTTACACTTTTCCACCAAATGGCAGGGATCTCGGCAGTTACCATGGAATATAAGTAATCGTCGAATAATTAGTGAGGGTGGGGCGAAATTTGTGGACATGTTGGGTAACACATGGTTAGACCTTTTTACAATGGCTGCCAGTAACAATGGTTCGCTAACGGCCGTTCGTGACAGTGGAATGGACGGCCCTGTTCAGGATGGCTCGGGCAGTGCCCTAAATATCACAGCCGCAAACGCTACGGAGCCTATACCATTCTATAGGCACTCGTTTGCAATGACCGCTGTATATTGTTTCGCGTACATCCTCGTGTTCGCAGTCGGCTTGGTCGGCAACTGTTTTGTCGTCGCTGTTGTGTATCGGTCTCCACGCATGAGGACCGTTACTAACTTCTTCATCGTCAATCTTGCTGTTGCTGACATCCTGGTTATCGTCTTTTGCCTCCCAGCGACACTTCTGTCCAACATCTTTGTCCGTGAGTACACGTCACAATAACTTTTTAAAATAATGTAAAAATTGATTCCTTTATGTAGAACATTCGACAATCGCCGTCAGAAAGCCGTTACTTTCTGCGCCTCTGATGGTCTGTAAACCGGAAGTAAAATGCTGTACGTTACTGAGTAAAAATGCGTATATTATTCTGAGGGGCCCAAGCGCATAACCTATGTGTATTGACAACAGTCACATTAATGTTTGTGGACTACGGCTTTAATTGAACGTATATAGTAATAACAAAAGCATATACCTAAAATATTAAATTGACGGGGAGGGGGCGGGCGATAAACTATAGGCCATGTAATCGATACGCATAAGTTACGATCCTTTACGCCAGGGGGTTCTCAGACTTTTTAGATGGCGTACCAATAAACGAAATTTAACAATTTAAATGCACCACAGATATATTTTTGTATGTAAATAAAAATCTGAAATGGGAAAAACTACATTACTGCGGGGATGTGTTACATGATGTTGCCAGCGATGCTGCTTATTAGTAAATATGCGGCTTTTTTTTAATTTAATTTTAATCTTTTATCCTTTTTTATATTTCGCCTTTTATGAAGGGCGCGCACGAGTAAAAAATGGTTGGCGTACAGGTAGTGGCAAGCGTACCGCAGTTTGCTAAACCTTACGTTACACGATAAAAGTTCCACTGTTTAGGTTGTTTCAAACGGTACTATTAAAGTACCGTTTCGGACGTTAATCGTACGTCTTATTTGTGTTTAATTTTCTTGAAATAACCTATTGTTGGGTTAAATGTAAATGGATTGTTATGTATGACACTATTATTGATATGTTACTGAAAGAGAAAGAGGCAAAAAAGGAATCCGTACATTATTATATAGGAGATGGGCTGTGGTTGACTGTATGTGTATGTCTTGTCGTCCTCACACCTGGCGTTTCCATGGGAACGACATAGATTTCATGTTCGTGCACAGTGGCGGCCCTACGTTCAAAACTGTGACATCTTAAAGATAAAGATTTAACTTTCACAGCTAAGATTACTACTTCGTGCAATGCCTGGTACAAAGGTAAACCGATCTCCATATTTGCGTCACGGAGTTCGAAACGGATAAAGGACAGACGGGGGTGAGGCGTAAAGATAGAGAAAAAATAACTCGCAGTTGAGTTTCAACAGAATCTGCAATATTATTTATTATATTTAGAAACTGTTAAAACGCAAAATAAAATATGATTCGTAGACTCATCCGAAAAAATGACAGTAATGTTGTAAAGTGTTTCATTTAAACCTTAAATATCACATCTAATGACTAAATAAACGGTGCCATCGCTACAGTGCAATAAACAGCGCTTATTAGATTAATTAGGATTTTGGTTAATATTTACGTAATCTACCAGATTTATGGTGAAAACTGACCATTGACTTCCATGTAGTGACAAAGTCAAGAATAGGAGGAGCTCATATTCCTTTATAGTAAAACACTGGGACGGCGTTACCTTTACCATAAACACTGAGGAAATGCATGGTAAATCATAAGCAATATCCAAGCTTTTCCTGATGAAGTATAGTTCTGTATTATCTCGATTCAAAGCTGCAATTGGTAAGAGCTGGGTGTTGCATGAAGCACTGGAACGTGTTACGGGTCAGTGAATCAAATACATTCATTTTGCTCACTTTTATCTTATGGAATCCTCACGTTTAGGATAGACATCGATCTTTTTTCGGAAAACTGGTGTAGATGTACCTGACAAATTGAATTTATCGTTTCAAAGGCTAATTATCCTGAACCGTGTGTAATGTTGAGTTCGTACCGCACAGTAAACACTCTCAATCGCGGTTATATATATGAACCAGTTAATTTTGTATAGGGAAATAATCGCCATTTGTTCTCACATCTATACAAAACGCACAATACACTCTGTGGGTAGTACGTAGAATGTCTGAATGTTGAACGTTATAGTACATAAAGTAACCACTGGGCTTTAAGCGTTATCGACATTTGACGCTTTAATCGTCTGTAAGTTGGAGCGGTTTAAATAGCATTTCAGCCGACGGATCTCATGTTCGAGAAAACATACCTCATTTCCATTATAATGACCAATCGGTTAGTGATGTTAGGAAAACAATCGCTGTTTGCTCGGAAAGGCAAATGAGCACCACAAATGAACTTTTCAGACGAAATGGCAGGCTCTTTAGGGTTGAAGCAAACGGAATAGGTACCTAGCAGCAGCAAAGCCTAGAGATAAATAGGTGTAGCCCAATAAATAATTCAACATTCAGTAAAACTCTGAATTAAGCTCACAGAGTACATTTGTGAATTCGATTTGGCTGTCAGAATGAGCAGTGTTTGTTGTTCTAAGCCTTACTAGCGACCACCTTGGGAACACATGCATTCTGTGTTGTCGGAGGTAGAGTTCTGCCCAAAACGGAAAAAAAAACGTGAATTCGTGTGTTGATTGGATTTTGTTTTCAACTACTGGGCAGGTTGAAAATTTTAAATTACTATTAGCATTCAGTCCTTTCAATTTTTTTGTTCAAATCATATACAATAATTTGAAAAACACTTTGAAAATTTGGGATTGGATAGTATTTTGTTTCTAATATCTTGGCCCCCGAGGTATATCCCACACGGATTGGTTCTATAAAGTTGTAAGCTGAACCGTTAAGTTATTGTAGACATACAAAATACAGTCTCTGGCAGTCTTGCCTGCGCTTCATAAGACGAGAAGAATGTCTGCCCCTTTAAAATTGTCTTTGTAATTAGGGAAGTGTTTCTGTAATAAGGTCGTCTCTCCTCTCGATACACAGCGCTTACAGCGTAAGAGAAATATGTGTATCACAAGGGGAGAGTCAAAGATGTGTTTGCCTAAGTGTTAAATAATGTGAGGTTAAATTCACAGTGTAATAAATGTAAACACAGCTAGATGCCGTCCTCACAACTTGTTTTTTAGTTTAAAAGTTAAAATTGGCTACCTGTTTCAACCACCCAGCTGGTCATCATCAGGCCATATTACAAATGTAATAGGAAGAAATTTTTGCAATAGGAAGGGACTTTTAGCTATACAAAAAAGAAAACACAACAGGGAAGAATCAAGGATGAAATAAAATTTATGCATGTCAAGAAACAAGACCTAAACCAAAACCTTTACCACCTACGTTTTGCAAAAGTTTCTTCTTGTTACATTTGTAATATGGCCTGATGATGACCCCCTGGGTGGTTGAAACAGGTAGCAAATTTTAACTTTTGAACCAATAAAGAAGTTGTGAGGACGGCATCTAACCGTGTTTACATTTATAGTATACTCACAGTGGTATGCATTCTGTAAAGATTCATAGTGCAATATTCATTCTAACTACTCGCTTTTTCGCAGTGCAGACAGTTAAGTTTTTAACTTTAACGAGATGTAGCATTCATCGTGAATGTTTTGTTATCCTGTGCCATTAATAAGCATAAAGTATACATGTACAAACAGTAGAAAGGTTGTTCTGATTTCTTGTGTATTCTGTTTCCTGACTGCAGAAAATATCAGCGTTTTTGTGTATTAGCAGGAGAAACTAAACCACGTCGTGTGTACGACTGCTTAAAAATTGACGCTTAAAGTTGAGTCCATTTAGAGTGTTTATATGCAGGCATTTTTTCGGCACGAATTGGTAACTCCAAAGTTATTACGCTATAAGCCAATAGTCACTCAGCCGGTCGAAAATAATTCCTTTCCTTTATAAAAGCCGAAAGTTCATTGCCTCCTCACTAGAGGCCGTCACGTCTCCTGTGCTCAGCCACACACACACGTCTCCTGTGCTCAGCCACACACGCACGTCTCCTGTGCTCAGCCACACACGCACGTCTCCTGTGCTCAGCCACACACGCATGTCTTCGTTCCTTAAATATTTTGCTCCTATCTGCCTCTATATTCCACAAGGTTCAATTTTTACTTTCAGAGTAAAATTCTATAAGACATTCATAATCGGTTCCCTGCGTGCTGAATGTCCCGCCTGTCACCCTTATTGATTTAAGTCACCCTAATATTTTGGAAGGAGTGTTTAACGACGTATTTGGCACGAAGTAAGACACAAGAACAAGAAATTCCGTAGCGCTTTCTCTAGCCGCGTCGTTGTCAACAGGTTTGAGAGAGACTTCTGCATGTCTAGGGATACAAACGGACGTAACGTCTTTCGTATCTTTATTCGTTACATCATTGTGCCATACGATGGGGTATTTGAAGGAAGGAAAGATTTCTTATGTGCACATCAGTAATTTTGTTGTATTGCATTATTATATGTAAACATAAGAATCATGACAATAAATGGTCTCCTAGTAAGACACGTTTCGACGTGGAGAGGTCATCTTCAGGTAGATGCGCACCCGGAAGTTTTGCCTGGGGGGTGCTTACCTTGAGACTGTACGCAATTTGTGTTTGATTTTAAAAATTATGTTATAAAAGTCATGTTGTAAGTGCAACATAACGCTGTTTGCAACTGCATTTGTAGACATACGAATATAGCTGCATGTTCCATGACTCAATGACCGTGTCCTATCTTCTTGTTTTGTTAATTTTATTAGTTTGTTTTCAAAATTCTAAGGTACTAGACATCAGCAGATTTCAGCGGCTGATTTTGGCTGAAGGGGAAATCATGTAAAACTTCTGATACCATAATATCTACAAAGTTTTAAATTTTAGTTGTGGGGGGTTTTAGGGGACTGCAGCCCCTCCTCTCCCCCGCTTATGTGGGCCCTTGTCTTCAGTTTAAGTGCCTCGTCATTCGTAGTTTCACTGGTGTATTGTCACAAAGTAGGTCACATAGGCTTCCTGTCACACCAGTGTAACTAATCCTAATATTAGACACCGCCTAACACATTCATTTGAAGAGTCGTCGACCGATAGCCCAAGAATCGGACACATCTACGAAGAATTCCATTAAACTGACGAAGTTTCTGTATTCCATTGTGCCATTTGTTCCGTAAAGTTGGTATGATTAATACAATCATACCATCATAGTGCCTGCTTTCCTGCATATGATTCCCAATCATGGTCTCATAAGATTTTGTATTTGCCCCTGCTTAAATGACGATCCTCTTTCGGAATTCCCACCCGAAAACTCGAGAACTGGGACGTTGAACCTACCTCAAATAAATTTTAAACCGCGTTCCAGTTAAATACCGTGAGAAGTGGGCTTTGGATGTTTCGGTCTCATTGTCTTATAGCGTTATTGATTTTATGTTACGTAAAGCCATCCTTTCGAGTTCAGAGGTTATATAGCGTCCGACAAAACGGTAGATAGTAAGGCATATCGAGTAGTAAGGATATGGAAGGAGACGGAGATGCATGCTTCCCTGACATCGTCACTGATATTTTAAGGGCCGGAGGCCTTTTGAGTAATGTACCAGCCTGTTGTGCCTCGGACTTTTCAATTCACTTTTTAATTTCACTACAAACACTTTTCAGGAAGGACTGCTTTGTAATATTAGACACTGCAAATGCGGACAACGTTTATGCTTGAGTCAAATTAAAAGAAGAAAAGAAGTTTTAACCTTGTCTTTTTACTGTAAATGAATTGATGTTTGCGCAAGTGTATAATATTTACAGACACTCAAAGAACTCATCTTGTTAGCAGTGTACGTTGTATCTTATGTAAGCAAAGGACGTGCGTTGTTATGGAATTAAGTTTTGTTATGTTGAAGGGCACACACTCTTGGGGAAGGTCCCCGAAAGACAGGTTAAACACGGTGTTTATACTGTAGACAGTTTGTCCTTTCATCAGAGCACTGCAATAATTTTTGTCGTTAGGAAGTTTGAGAGATGTCAGGATGAATTTAACGACCGAAGTAAGTGGTTGGGGGTGTAGCACGGGCATGGTTACTTTGCAGCCACATCTGCAGGAAGTGAATTAAAGCTAATTACATATTGACAAGGCACACTAATTCAAAGGGTGCGATGCCTGTGGCATCCGAGCAAGTGGATGGATGCAAGTGATGCGATGCTGACTGTTATTCAGATATCCGGTTTGAATCTCTGTCAGGAGGCAGGCTAAGTTTATTGTTGTTGCGCTTAGTCCCTGCGAATATTCGAACATCTCCCCCCCCCCCCCATGAAGACAGTATTTTAATACTTTTTAACGTTTTTCTTTAGAATAAAGTATTTTAATATTTGTTTTTGTGTTTAAATCCATTTTAGTTAGTTAGCCACAAAATAATGAAAATGAAAGTGGAAAAATTTATTTTACTTTTTATGCACTTTTAATGTCATTTCTGGGAATTCCAGGGATTTTTTTTAAATTTTTTGGAGCGACCCAGCAAATTTGCGAAACAGTGAAGTACGAACCCGCGAAAAGCGAGTGATGAAGGTATGTGTGTGTCTGACCTACCAACGTAATCACTAAATAAACCATAAAGTGGTCCTATAACCGAAAGTGTGAGTTTCATGTGAGAAAATAATATTTTAATAACATGATAATAACAGCAGACTTTTGTAAAGGCCTTTTGTAGGCGTAGTGCAACTTCCAATGTACTGGTTTAAGCGTCATAATAAAAAGAGTTTTCTGAACATTGTCATGCTTAAGAACTCTTCAGCGGATACGTAGGGGTATGTGTGGAGACGAGACAGGGCTGTACATCCTTATTCGTCCCCGGACCACATATGCATTTACTTAGTAGTCGAGGGCCAGATCATCCAGAAATGTCAGTTACTTTAATCTTATATGTTTCCCCAAATTATTTATTGTTTCAGTGGCTCATGTAATTAGATATACCTCAAATGAAAATAAACAGCTTCTAGAGATATAACCTACATTCTTGGAGAAGGTTGTTAAATCTGCCACAGCTTGAGTTACTACACAAAATAGTAAGTCAAAGTTTTGGGCAAAATTTTGCATCATTCACAAAAATTAAATTAGATAAGCTATAAGTCACAAAGTATGAAGAGTTAAGATTCTGCTTTGTTATACTTCTTGCGATGTGACATTAATTGCGACTTTAGTGGGAGGGATTAAACTGATTATATTTTGGAAAACTAACTCGAACTGGGAGTTCGAACTTTGTGCTACCCGTCGCTAAAAATTCGTTTAAATTTTCATCAGGCAAAGATGACTTGTATATAGACTTCACAGGTTTCTTTCTGGAATTTTTTCCTGGCGGATTTAACTTGCAGAGAACAAACAGTGAAGCATAATCACAAGCACAGTATCTAATATGGAGGCCGTATTCTTCTGGCAAACACTTATGGAGGAGTTCCAGGCGTCTTTCTTTGAATTTTTCTTTCAGTGTATTAATAAAGTGCAAATCTATTAATTCTTGATGTCACATTTTCATGGTTATAGTATCACGGGTTTTGTAACAACCGCATTTCTGTCTTATGCACATTGAGGTAACCGAATAGGTCTTTAAACTGCAACTTTAAATCGTGAATTATATTTCAGAAGAAAAGATTTTGGAAATGGTAATTAATTTTCACGTTTCACACTTTAACTCATGGAAAACGGTAGGAAGAAATAATTTTTCACATCTGAGTTTCAGAAACTTGTACTTTTCCTTCAGTGATTTAACATGTGCATGCACATCGTACCCAAGTCTCTTTGCACCTGCGGCCTAGTAGTGAAATTATTCCACTGCTCTGTTAGATCCCGAATGCGAGGGTTTATTTTGCGTCAGGTTCTAAGCCCATTCTCACTGTTGAAGTTTCTCATGTATTGAGGACAATTCTGGCTGGACAAGGTACGGTGGGAGCAGGAAAGAGCCCCTTTTTGGAACAAAAAAAATCCAAGCACGTTGAACCTTATTACCGTTTTGGAACTTTCTTCGAAGCATTGTTTCGTCAACGATCCTCCAGTTTCATCCTCAGGAAAATGCCTGTTATTGTTCTCGAGTTAACTAGTTCCTCTGTTTACTGTGAAATCCCGATAGGAAATCCGAATCATCTATGCTTCCATATCTTGTTAAGCTGCGTAGTTTATACCTCCATCATAAATTAGAGCAAGCACATCATCGTCTGACTTTGCAAGAACTAGAACTGAACTGACTTCTTGCTTTTGTTACCTGCTGTATTCCATAAAATTGCTGCATCTCGCCGTCTGAATTTAACTTCTCCAAATCGCCATGCACTTCACGGCAGTCGAACCCCGTTATAACGACATCGGTTTGTAGGGCACCTCGTCTATAGCGTCAGAAATTCTGTGGTACCGATTAATTCCTCCCGGTTAACCATAACATTATACTCCTCGGTTATAACAACACTCGTTTATAACGACACAAAGTATTCAGTCCGTTTCATGAGGTTATAACCGAGTTCGACTCCAGTTACTGGTTAATCAGACTGTGACGTGGTGGATTGAATTTCTTGATCATGACACTCAGCTGAATCATCATTCAGGTTTTCTGAACTGCAAACTTGTTTTCCGATTTTCTGCAATGCATGAAACTGCTGCATGGTTATTCTGTACCTCTATCATGTGCACTTACGAAAATATTCCCTCTTCTGGGATGTTACACAACGTAGATAGTTACCGACGTTTCGGGACAAACTATCGACCTCATCGTCAAGGGCCAAGCAGTTGAAGGTCTCATTTACACTACTGTGGAAGCCTGAAATCACGCATAACACTCACGAACTTGCTACTGCAGTGTTGGTTTCTGTCGCAGGTTCCTAAAATGGGCGTCACCTGGTGTCTTTCGCTTCATTTTGGATGAAGGGAAGCAATACGTACAAACTGATGAAAAAAATTATCAGAAATGGTCGACGTGACGTTAGTGTACCAAGCCATCTCATACGCTGAATGTGCCGATTTTATTTCCGGGCTTTCTTTTTTTATCAGAGAGGGATAGCCAGGTTCAATGCGAGTTCACGCTTCACCCAGATAACTCACGAATGTGGACGTCAGCTAGAACTGAGTGAAATGCTCAATTCAAGCTGCTACTTTATCATGTAGGAAGCAATGGAAGCGACCTGCTGGCCTGTGATGCCGTATGCAATGACTTACGGTTATGCTGTCATACGAGTAGGTCCTATGGTTGGTCATTTCACAGACTATGAGAGGCGATTTCCCTGCTATTACGTGAATACTAACACTTGCTATTTAGCATATAAGGGGAGTGGAGGTATATCTCCTCTTATTCTTACCCTTGGTCTAGTTTGAGGTGAGCGTTCAAGTTCACGCCCCGACCGCTTTAACCCCCGCGGAAGAACTATCTTACCCGCTGAACAGGAGCCCGGGTGGGCCCCAGAGCCGGTCTGGACGATTTTGGAGAAGAGAAAACATCTTGCACCTGCCAGGATTAGAACTCCTTGCCCTCCAACCGTAACGAATTGCTACACCGTCTACACTATTCCGGCTGCAGAACAGTGTTTAAAGAATATTCACCGGTTTTAGTCAAATTTTCATTTTTTTGTCAGGCTCAATAACTTACAACTTGTTGATTGCAGAAAACTTTTTTATATTCTACGTTTTGCCGCACATTTCGCAGCCCCTTGGGCTGTGCTGCGTGAAGCGGACGCATAACTCCCTTCCGCCCCCCACCCCACCCCAGCTCTGCCATTGCAGAAGGTATAGTTGTCTTATCAACGGTAAGGCGTAAGATAATACAGGCGCGTCATTGTATTTGACAAGGCCAGTCAGTTTTACTCAGACGGTTTGGCGTGACGGCAAGCAGCGCTGCACTTGTTTCCAGTTCAGTTTGCCGTGAGTCGGGATCCACGCATTTCATGGCAGTGCATTACATTTAATATTTGGTTTTACTCTCTATGTTTTAAAGACGGTGATGGAAATTATATCCATCGGGTCGTAGAAAATCATCACATCTAAAAGTACTTTATCGCGCGTTGAAGTTTTGCTGCTGAAATTGAAGCCACTGCATTGGGGCAATGTTTCTTAGACATCTTCAGTGCGAGATTATAACTGTGTACTCTATCCTTTATCATACTGTACAAGTAAATGCTGCACGGATTCAAAACTGGCGAAGAAAGAGGTCAAAATTCCCTGCTTATTATTCTGTCACCAAAGACACGCTGTAAACAATTCGTAGAATTGTTTTCTGTGTGAGCTGTTGCTGTGCCTTGCTAAGGAAGGGCATAGGTTCTCTTGCAGTCGGAAACGTGTTAATTTTTGCTGCCTCTGACTGCTTTAGTAATCATAAATTCTGCAATATATAGCGTAGGTAGTAGCCGCTTAGTGAGCTGGGTTTTATAAGTTAAGTGAACCAACGGGAACTGACTACCTATGGTTGTCAAATGAAAGAATGCCACTGTAGAAAATTGCTCAGACGTGTCCATAGGACTGTCGAAATACATGGCAACCAGTCTCTTAGTCTTTGTTTTAAGAATGACCAGGACGAACAACTGGCGCTGTATTTCTGCAAATGGAGCCAGGCGACCCAGTTTCATGCTTTTTGTAAGTGGTGCCAGGCGGCCTACTGTCATCCTGTCTGTAAATGGGGCAGTGTGACCCAGTGTTACGCTTTTGTAAGTGGGGTAGTGTGACCCAGTGTTATGCTTTCTGTAAGTGGGGCAGTGGGCCCAGTGTTATGATTTCTGTAAGTGGGGAAATGTGGCCCAATTTTAGCTTCCTGTGAGTGGGGCAGTGTGGCCCAGTGTTACGCTTTCTCTGAGTGGGGACATACAGTCTAGTGTCATGCTTAAAGATAGGAAATTAATGAATTTTGCCGTGAATTAACACCATCTAGCGAGATGAAAGCGGCTACACACCGAACCAAATCCTTTAAGCACAGTCGGTGAAAAGCTGATAATCGTAATTCCTGACCTAGTAAAGAACATTCCAGCATTTTATGGAATCCGAAGTTCATTACCATGTTCACAAAAGGCTTACATTTGAACCAATCCTGAGGCAGATAAATCCGGTACATTCACTCCAGTCCAATTTCTTTAATATGCATTTAAATATTGTTTCCTTGCCTACACCTGTATCCTCCAGGCGGTCTCTTTCCTTCAGGTTTCCTCGCCAAAATATCTGCACATTTCTTCTCCACAATGCGTGCTACAGGGTAAACCTATAAAATTTGTATTAAAGAAATTTGAAGCCGATTCCAGGTGCCGCGCGGTCTAAGGCGTAGCTCTGTGGCCGCTCGTTTGCTGGGATTGCGGATTCGAATCCAGCCGGGGGCATGGATATCTGCCGCTTGAAAGTGTTTGTGTTGTCAGGTAGAGGTCTCTGCGACGGACCGATCCCTCGTCCTGAGGAGTCGTAATGAGTGTGTGTGTGTGTCTTTGTTTATCATTGAGTGTGATCAGGTGCAACAATAACCCTCTACACCTACAGTGAGTAGGTAGAAGAGATCACACTAAGAAAGAAAGAAAGAAAGAAAGAAAGAAAGAAAGAAAGAAAGAAAGAAAGAAAGAGAGAGACAGAAAGAAATTTGAAGAATAAAGCCGTGTCACTGTTGTTATCCACCTTATCCCTTTTATTACAACAAGACAATTTATCCTGAGAGGATACAACCGTAACCGCGGGCCCCAATGCTGTGGATTATCCATCCGTTTCTCTAGATATAAATTACCCCAGCCTCTGGTCTTAGGGGCACTTTTGTACACTGGTCTTCGCGATTCATTTGTCGTCCCATCTGTTCTAAAAATGTCCAAGTTTTCAGTTCTCTTCATGTTTTTCGAGCAAAATTTTATGCTTGTTCTCAGTCTCTCGAGTGCCCAATATCTCGCCCAACGTATCATCTTTGATCTGGTCACCCCACTAATATTTAGACATCATTAGGTTCTTCAGCACGCAGTTCTTTCCGATTGCGTTTTATGCAGCTAATTTACGAATATCCCACTCGGTCCTTTTAGTATCTGTCTTTCCTTCGCGGCCAGAAAACAAGCACAAGAAATTAAATTCAAATTACCGGCTGTAGCAATGACTTATGCGGAGAGTGGATATCGTTTATTGTTGTGTCAAGATGGACATAATTTTAGATTTAGTGGCTGGAATATCGTTAAGAATACACAGGTTTTTCAACACAGTGACAGTACTCGCGTGTCACATATTGACAAAGGCAACCGACTGTGTGCAGTGTCTAGACACATTCCCACACGCGCGCGCGCAGGCGCAGACATCTATGTGATGGTAGAAACATAAACATTAACCCTTTAAAGACGAAGCATATCTGTTTTATATAAGAACTCAGTGCGTACCGCGCTGTAAACACTCTCCACTTCGGTTATAAAAACCAATCTCTTAATGTTTTATAAGGCAAAAGTTGCTGTTTGTTCTGAGATCCGTACAACACACATAAACGCAATGTGGGCACCACGCAGAATTTTTTAATGTAAACCTGGTGGTACGTAAAGTTACCGCTAGGCTTTGAAAAGTTAAAGTAGGCATTTTTACACATAATGCAGGCAGTCCGGGATGGTGTAGGCGCAGGGGGTATAGAGACTGGCTACGCGGTGAAAGGTTCGGATACCAACGCCGGTGGGGTAAGAGATTTTTCTGTTTCTCACACCCGTCCAGACCGGCCCTGGTAGCCACCCAACCTCCTGTACGAGGGGTACTGGTTCTCCTTCCAGGATGTAAAACGGCCGGGGCGTGGCGTTGACCACCCACCCCCATGAGGTGGCGAGGCTAAGAATGGATACAGCATGGGCGTCTAAACTGTTTATAGCAAAGGGCCACAGCAGTTATTGTGGGCTGTTTCACAGGTTGCACATGGAAAGAATCACAATAACTGGTATATCTAACCGCCTAAATTCTTGTGAAAATTTTATTGTATGTATATTTTACACATCACCAGGTATTGATCAGATTCCAGCAGAATTGATTAAAGCAGGGGGTAGGATTATTCGGTCTGAAATCCATAAACTTATTATTTCTATTTGGAATAAGGAGGAATTGCCTGAGGAATGGAAGGAGTCGGTCATTGTGCCTATTTATAAGAAGGGTGATAAGACAGATTGCAATAACTATCGAGGCATATCACTTGTGTCGACTACGTACAAAATTCTATCCAACATCCTTTTGTCCAGGTTAACTCCATATGCAGAGGAAATTATTGGGGATCATCAGTGTGGATTTCGACGTAACAGGTCAACTACTGATCATATATTCAGCATTCGTCAAATACTTGAGAAAAAATGAGAATACAATGAGGCAGTGCATCAGCTATTTATAGACTTCAAGAAAGCCTATGATTCAGTTAGGAGGGAGGTCTTGTATAATATTCTCATTGAGTTCGGTATCCCCATGAAACTAGTAAGGTTAATAAAAATGTGCCTAAGTGAAACGTATAGCAGAGTTCGGGTAGGCAAACATCTGTCCGACACGTTCCCTATTAAGAATGGCTTGAAACAAGGAGATGCTCTGTCGCCATTGCTTTTCAACTTTGCTTTAGAATATGCCATTAGGAGGGTTCAGGCAAACCAGGAGGGCTTGAAATTGAATGGTACACATCAGCTTCTGGTTTATGCTGATGATGTTAATATATTGGGTGGAAGCGTACATAGCATAAAGAAAAATGCAGAAGATTTAATGATTGCTAGTAAGGAGATTGGTCTAGAAGTAAATGCTGAGAAAACTAAGTACATGGTCATGTCTCGAAATCAGAATGCACGACACAATCACAACATAAATATAGATAATAAATCCTTTGAAAGGGTGGAAGAATTCAAATATTTGGGAGCAACCCTAACGAATCGAAACTCCATTCATGAAGAAATTAAGAGCAGATTGAAGTCGGGGAATGCTTGCTATCATTCGGTGCAGAATCTTTTGTCTTCCAGGTTACTATCCAAAAACACAAAGATTAGGGTATACAGAACTATAATTTTACCTGTTGTTCTGTATGGATGCGAGACTTGGTCTCTCACACTGAGGGAGGAACAAAGACTGAGGGTGTTCGAGAATAGGGTGCTGAGGAGGATATTTGGGCCTAAGAGGGACGAGGCGACAGGGGAGTGGAGAAGACTACATAACGAGGAACTTAATGACCTGTACTCATCTCCAAATATTATTCGGGTAATGAAATCGAGAAGACTGAGATGGGCGGGGCATGTGGCACGTATGGGGGAGGAAAGAGGTGCATACCGGATTTTGGTGGGGAGACCCGAGGGAAGGCGACCACTTGGGAGACCCAGACGTAGATGGGAGGATAATATTAAGATGGATATTCGGGAAGTGGGATGGGAGGACATGAACTGGATTGAGCTAGCTCAGGATAGGGACAAGTGGCGGGCTGTTGTGAATGCGGTAATGAACCTCCGGGTTCCATAAAATGCGGGGAATTTCTTGACTAGCTGAGAAACTGTTAGCTTCTCAAGAAGGCCTCTGCTCCATGGAGTTAGTTAGTTAGTTAGTTAGTTAGTTAGTATATTTTACAGTTGTGGCCGCGACCCACATAATGCAACCTGGCACGCAGCGAGTTGGAGGCCCATGGGTTACAGCCATACCTCTAGTCCCCCTCTTTGCCTACATGGCATGTTACGAGGTGACCTTTAACTTTACGTATGATATGGCTATATGTTGTATGTATTTTCTGTTCCTAAATTTGGAACATTGATTTCGGGGTCTTGCTTGATAATAAATCTTCCCAGGTTTATAAAACGTTTACGTTTCCTTGTCTGGCCCTCTATTTTCTGCACATCACCTGTAGCTGAAACGGGGACACAAAAGACTGTATTGAAATATTGCCACAGTCGTTTCAAGACGTTACATTTCAGAAAATGGCTCTAGTGAAGTAGAATATTGTTACATTGGAAAAAATTAAAAGAACAGCCTTACTTAGCATGCGTTGTCATCGCCTAAGGATCTTTGAACTTAGTTTGTAGTTAAGATAATTTTGCGAAGAGGGCGCTGCGGGGAATGGAATGCAGACCTGGGAGAACGGAACAGGAGGATGCATAAAGCTGCATAAGGGGAAACTTCATGGCGTGTACCCCCATACGCTAACTTATTAGGTTATTTAAATACGCAAGGATGACATGGGCGGTGTATGTCACATGCATAGGACAGAGGTAATATTCATAAAAGAATATCGTTCTCGGACTCTTGGACCCTTGAAGATGGGACCGATACGTTGTCCCGAAACGTCGGTAAACAATTATCATACGACGCCGTGTAATATTTCGGAAGGGCGCAGATCTCATAAATGTTTCAGACAAAAGTTGTAGAGAAAATCAAAACACACCTTTTATGTCCGAAACTATTTCCCGAAAATCGTACTGTTTATGAGGTACTGTGGAAAAATGTGGTAGAGCCAGACAGGCCACAGATGGCAATATAATACGGCGCATGCGCTTTGCATGCTGGATAACTAAGGCAACAGACACGCGCTCATGATATGTAATACTTAATGCTTTTCCACAGCAACAGTGGTTACGCGAACGCGCCTCAATGTTACGTTATACGTACAGTGCCTACCGTGTTGAATGTATTTCGCAAAGTCCGTGTATGTTATCGCAGTACAGTACGCAGTACTGTTTGTTGCAACGTACATTTTTCACTTACATGTTTTGATTTGCATCGATCGTCCCTTGGGAGTCCATTACAAACAGAAGCAGCAACTCGACTGCACCAAAGAGAGGAAAAAAAACTGATTAAACCTAATTCGAGACTCCTAATTAGCGAGTCACTCGAGCAGTTGGACCCGCGGTACCATACCGAGTGTAGTGATTAACTACTGTCTGAATGGTTCGTGGTTCGGGTCCCCGCAGGGGCAAAAGACTTTTCTCCATAACTTCCAGATCGGCTCTGGGGCCCACTAAACCTGCGAGTCATTGGGTACCAGGCTTTTTTCCGGGCCAAAGCGGCCGCGGCGTGAAGTTAACCTCTTCTAGTGCCGAAGTTAAGAATGAATGGAGCTATTCCTCTCCTTCACCCCTGTATGCCTTCATGGGTTAGCCAGGGACAGCTGCACTTCCGCAGTATCGACTACACAACTAGGGAACGTAAGGCACTGAAGTCTGGAGGAAGGGATACCAAAAATAGCATACACAGAAGAAAAAGAGTCACTACAAACGAGAATTTATAAAAATTCGGTCTCAGTAATCCAAATACGAGTATATGGATATAGTTAGTGTATATGGTAACATAACCCTATAAATTATAGGATCTGTACCTTACCTAATGTGGAACAAACTTAACAAAAATAGTAATAGTTGAATGAAAACAGGACATATAAAAGAGTGCAAATAAAATATCCTTATTTAGTGTTACATATTTTAACGTACGATTTCATGCATTTTTACGTATTAAATTATTATTTGTGTAGGACGTACTGGATGTTCCGTATAACGTGTGCCAAACTTCAGTATGTTATTTTATGACTTATTTCGAGTATAAATTGCTGTATCAATTTATGCCCCGTTATCAACCATTAAGCCGCAACAAACATTTAATATTTCAACGTACTCTACGATGTCATTTCTTATGACCTACCTGCAAGCATACTTCCGCAGCTGGCAAACACTACTCCCTCGCGCTTGGTACTCGTATTGGTGCGTAGACCTGGCGTGCGAGCTCACCAAATCTCCCACCCCTCGATGCCGACTTGTGGGGGGGTATATGAAGGACGCGGTCCACTGGCAAGTATTGCAGGTAAGAGAACTCTTGCAGCGAGTTATGGAGTGCGCTGAACGCATAGGGGAAAATGATGAAGTTAACAAAAAGGCAGCAAATTCTCTTTGAGGCTCGTAGGATTGTGCATGCGGAAATTTGGACGTCATTTTGAAGCGTAGTCGGTGTAACGTAACTGAAAATTGAGGTTAATTGATATTATCTAATGAACACTGATGTTTTGTATCTTATTGTAACGTCAGAACCATAACTATCATAATTAATTCGGCAACGTTACTAGAAATTAATGTATTTGCTTTGTGGCATATCTGACACATGTGCAATTCTTTGTTGATGTTGTACATTCAGTAGGGTAAGACTTCATTGCTGCCTTTGTTTTGTGGTGTTATCAGACACATGTTGTACGAGAGGTTAAGACTTGATGGAAAATTTACTTGTGTAGTGTTATCTGACAACTTTCTTTTTGTTCGTAAAGTCTGATAAAATATATGTATTGTAACATTTACAGCCATGTATGTACATTAGTATGCTCATAGTAACGTTACAGTTGATGATAAGGCGTATGTTGATATCGAATTTTTACCCAAAATGATATGTATAATAACTTCCTGAAGTTTGACATATCTTTTGCGGAACATTCTGTGTAATGTAATACCTTACGTGTTTTCATACGTGATGTTATTGAGTGACGTACCTGTTGATGACGGAGAATGATCGCAATAGGAAGGAAAATGTAATTTTAAACTTTTAAAGCCTAGCGGGTACGTTACGTATCACGTGGTTTAACATTCAGAATTTCTACATTGTAGTGACATTGCGTTTATGTATTTTGTACGGATCTCAGAACAAACAGCAACTTTTCCCTTATAAAACATTAAGAGACTGGGTTTTATAACCGACGCGGATAGTGTTTACAGCGCGGTACGCACTGAGTCCTCATATAAAACAGATTACGTTCCGTCTTTAAAGGGTTAAAAAATGTAACGTACAACACAATATCAGTGTATAATGATATAAAATTTTTTGAAATTGAACATCAGTGCGCGGTATGAAAGTCAGCTGTTTTGAACTAATGTATTAGATGACATTTGTGCTTCAAATGGTTAAGTAATGCTTTTAGTGCACACTGTATAGTTCTGTCTTTGTTGTTTTCATCTGAACCTGCTTCGTCTGGTTTCTAAGGAGAGAAATAAACCGATGTATCGTTGTCTTTCATTGCGACTTTACGTGACGGGACTAGACGAAAGTGAAAATCAGTAGCATAAGAACCCCATTTCTTCGAAGCACAGCAGTAAATATGCGCAGCTCTTCCTTGAGTGCAGCACTTTTCACAGTCGTTGCTTATTTGAATTCGTGCTTTAAAAATAAACATCCATTTCTTTTCTAGGCGTGAGTAAGTTATTGTCCCTTTGTAAGACAGATTTTATGTGTTTTCTTTCAAATACGTATGTTATTAAACAAACATTAATTTCAAATATTATTAACTTGTGGTTGTATATCCCATATTTCACGTTTAGTGCCAGTATAACTTCATTTATATATTACACACGTAAGATTTTCCATTTTCCGTGCATGACACGATTACATATATAATTAAGTCCAATGAAATGCATTTGGAATACAATTTTTGTATTTTGTAATTACGTGCTAATTTCTGTACATACACTGAGGTTTTTACTCATGTTTTCTCTTGTAACTAGTTTTTTATGTTGATGGCACAGATGAGCCGAAACATGTAGAAGAAAATAGTATGTAATAACAATATACGCCGAATTGACTTCCAAGTGCATTTAGTGGACTTACGTGTGTTGTATATACACATTTGAACTTCAAGTTACGAAGTACATGTGGACCTTGAATTTACCAGCGGGCGATTGGTCTGTACGTCATACTGAATACAGAGAAACTGTAGCAAGGTGAATGCCTTCCGCATAGGTATAGCATGTCTGTACAGAGAAAGCTGCAGCTGACAGGCTTGGCTTGTTTTCTGTTTATTCCCAGCAACAGCACTATACACGTAGCCCTTGTTTTACGCCTTTTGGCTTTAAAGTTTCTTGCCAATATAACCATCTCTTAATTTACGCCCTCTCATTTTCGGTTCAACACCCCTTAGGTAGCTGCTCTCTGCTACGCTGACTCATACCAATTCCGTTACTTCTTATGCGAATATCATTTCTGATTTATGTCGTTTTTATTTACGTCCACTTTTTCAGGAACACAACTAAGGCATAAAACAAAGGCTTAGTGTATTGAAGTGTGTTGCTTTTTCTCAGCGCGATAGGAATTGTCGGTGCTGAGTTTTCCCAAATAGTGCTAACCGTGCTCCTTTAGGATTTCCAGAAGTGTAACAAGACTCGTGTAACCTGATCTGGAATCGAACCCTTGAACGTAACAGTAAAATTCCTGTTTATCCTAGCTGTCGTTTCTGTGACAAACAACTTTTGTATTTGTACTTTTTCGCTGTCAGTATTAGTTTCCGAACTGTAGAGTGTTCCGTTAGGCCGAACGGACGGACAGAGAGTTACTGCGAGTTGTGTAGCTACACGCGATTATTCTCATTTATCCGGGCATGCTTTACGTCACGTTACTGTAGCTAGCGAGCGACGAGACAAGTAATGGACACAGAGATGCGAATGCTTCGAACTTGGCGGGTTTGCACTTCTTGCTGATGATCAGAACTTCTAATAACATAGACAAAAATAGTTGTCTTGTGACTGGCCATTTGTGGTAACATGGTTACCGACAGTGGTAACACGTGGGTTTACAAAGAAGACCGCGTCCGGTTGAACATAATTCCGGCCGTGCCATGGCTCAGGCGGTTAGTGGCTGGCCTGTCACAGCGGAAGGCCGGTTTCGATCCCGGGTCGGTCCATGTTGGATTTGTGGTGGACAAAGTGGGACTGAGACAGGTTTTTCGCCGACTACTTCGGTTTCGCCCTGACAGTATCGTTCCACCGGTACCCCATTACACGGAAAAACGGGAATCATCTTCATCACAGGGTTGTACAATAACCCTGGAGGCTGCAGCGCGTCCGTAGCGTCTGCTGCGGGGCCCTTCACCACAAAAGAAAATAGTTCTAGGATATTTTCGTATTTTGTTCGATTGTGTCTTTGAATTTAACATAGTAATGAAGAAATAATGCCCAATTAGGTGTGGTAATTTCAGTATGTGTGTGTGTGTGTGTGTGTGTGTGTGTGTGTGTGTGGTTTCCCGCACGACTGAAAGCGCTTGTCTTGGCTCATGTTTTTGAATCTCGTTAAAAACGCGGAAGTTTCTTCAAAATATTTATGTATCGTGTTGGCATGCAGAAGTCTTCCGCCCGTTCCCTCACCGGGTAAGAACGACACGCGTCTGACAGGATCGATTGTCTCAGAGTATTTGTCTGTGGAAGTGTAGAAACAGAAGTTCTGAGTATTCGTGCATTATGGATTTCTGTTAGTCTAAGACTCGTTTGACTATTTATACCGAATAAACTTGAGTTTGTACGAAGTTTAACCTACATTATGTCACGACCGTCTATTGCTGAGGATTCTGCCTCACAAGTTCACTGCGTGTTTGCTGTGTCTGTTTACGCCTGTTTATGTATTTCTCGTTTCATTTCGTAGTCCTTCTCTCTTCTACCTACTTGTTCGCAATAGGTGTAGAGGGTTTCTAATTTCACTTGATCACACTCAAACACACACCACATTCGTTAGGACTCATCTGAACGAGCGATCGGCCCGTCGGAAAGACCCATACCTGACAACACAGACACTGTACAAGAGACAAAAAAAATCCATGCCCCCGGTGGGATTCGAACCCAGGATCCCAGCAAGCGCTCGGCCGCAGACCCACGCCTTAGACCGCGCGACCACTGGGATCGGCTTTTGTATTTTTACGGTTTATTTAATGCCTCCACTAGTGTTTCAGAAAATATAGCGTTGAAATCTAGATCGCTTATTGAATAATGATTTGGAAAGCGTACGACTGGACTCAGTTGCGGTTTGACGTGAAATACTATGCTGGCATTTGTCTGTAGGGACGGAGACAAAACCTCAACCATGATAGCCGGCATCCGGAAGGAGATTTGAAACTATGATCTCCGGAATATGAAACAAGATTTCCGTCTGCTGCACCGCGTTAGAGTATCTGCACAGAACAATTGGTACAACGGCATCGCCTGCCTCTCCTTTCTGGGTTATTCGCAGACGATCTGTGACGTTAAGTGACAGGATGAAACAAAAACATTAAACAAAGCTTTAACCAACTGTATAGCCTGATTGAGGGGCAGAAACATCGTATTTTGCCCCTCAGAATGCATTCATGAGTTTTGTGTGTGTCTGAAACCGAAGAAACAGTTTTTTAAACAACATTAAAAATATATCGTTATAACTGAGGCGCTGTTGTATTAATAGGTATTATTTGATACGTTAGAAATTGTAGATTAATTTTATGCTACAACAGGGGTGTAGTTAGAAGGGTACGAGTAGTGCCGCTGCTCCGAGCAGTAGAGACCAAGTGGCGGCAAATTGGACCACAAAATGAATATAAGTACGTGTAAATGAAGAAATGTGTTTTTCCCCTCATCAGATTTAAAATTATTGAGCCGAATACAAGGAATTCAATAAACATATTCTTTTAAGTTCGTTATTTATGTGAGGGGCAGACATCGTGATTACTGACTCCAGGAGCCAAAAGACCTAACAACACCAGCGTTCTTCAGTTTGTGTTAAGGGTAAGATGCGCTGTCACTTAAGGTAAGTAGACTGTATTAGAAAAGGTTGTACTTTAGTAACTTGTTTGCTTGTCTGTATTCATTTACAATGCACACCCATTCCAATTCTTGGTTTGCCATTCTTCATATTTACTTTCAAGGTACAAGTGCACGCGATGGATCTGTACAAACTGAACGTTGCCTCCAATTTCTCGACTATATGTAACACAGGATTCAGTAACGAAGCTTGAAACTAGCCGCATACGCCAAACTTTGCTGAAGAGGTCCTCCCTCAGGGGAACAGTGGCAGTAGAAATGTCCAACTTTGAGACACAGAGAGCTTCATAGTAAATTCCACCCCTTTCATGTTGTTTAGGAACTTGAACGCTGTTCAACTGTTCAGAACTGCCTATAGACTTCACTGCAGGCAGGGGATAAGAAATGGGGAGAGGTAACAAAAACGTATTCCGATCTGGACATTATAAATAATTGCAGCTATACAGTTGAACTGTATCGATGAAATACATTTTGTCAATTTCATGGGGCGTCTCTTTATACAACTGAGGGAAGGCGACCACTTGAGAGACCCAGGCGCAGATGGGAGGATAATATTAAAATGGATCTTCAAGAAGTGGGATGGGGCATGGACTGGATTGAGTGGCTCAGGATAGGGACAGGTGGCGGGTTCTTGTGAATGCAATAATGAACCTCCGGGTTCCATGAAATGCGGAGAATTTCTTGACTAGCTGAGAAACTGTTAGCTTCTCAAGAGAGCCTCTGCTCCATGGAGTTAGTTAGCTAGTTAGTTAGTTAGTTAGTTAGTTAGTTAGTTAGTTAAGTTATCTCTTTATACCGCATTATAAGACAATTTTTACTGAAGCACCGAAATTTACCTTAAAGCTAACTTAAGAGACTTACGGCCGTTTTAAATTTGTTTTGTAATTCACTGATATAATGAATCCAATTACTTCGCTTTCGTAATTATCATAGGCGTAACTTGGGATGTAAAAGGCGGGGGGGGGGGAGACAAATGCCCCTCCAATATGTTTTCTACCTAAAAATATATTTTTGGCTACTGAGTTGAATAGGGACAGGTAAAAAAATAGGAGTATTTTATAAACGATTTTTTGGGTGATGTAAAAACAGAAAAAATGAAAAACCTGCGTTTTTTTGGGAGGCAGAATAGAGGCGTCTGAGTCGCCTCTTTATAAGGGAAGAGAGGCGCTGTAACTTCTCTGGTTCAAACCAATCTTCCCCATCCTTCTCACTTGAACCCTTCGTAAATTAAAGTTCCTAATACCCATGGTCGATCTTGCCCCCCCCCCCCCATGTTTTAGCCAAGTTACGCCTATAGTAATTATCACGTAACATTCAAACGTTTGATAAGGGGCATAAGATTTTTTTTGTGAAGGGTCCGCAGCAGGTTCTACGGACGCACCGCAGCCTTTACGCTTACTATAAAACCCTGTGATGAAGATGCTTAGTTTTTTCCGTCTAGTGATTCACCGGTGGAATGATACTGACAGGGGAAAACTGAAGTGCTCGGAAAAATCCTGTCCCAGTGCCACTTTGTCGACCAGAAATCCCACATGGACTGACCCGGGATCGAACCCGGTCCTCCGCGGTGACAGGCCGGCGACTAAGCCTGAGCCATGGCACGGCCCCAGTGGCACACCAAATAAGACAATCACAAACAGTTCTTAAGAAAAATATTAATTCCCATGGTATGACAAGTTGAGTTTCTTCGCTGTCAAAGATCTTGTGGCGTTGCAGCTTGTGTCTTCGACGCGATACTTTCTCGCTCTGACATTCAGAGATGTACAGAAATGCTCGCTGATACGGAACTGTTTGCTGTTTTTAATTGATCGTAGATGTTAACCCTTTAAAGACGAAGCGTATCTGTTTTATGTAAGGACTCAGTGCGTACCGCGCTGTAAACACTCTCCACTTCGGTTATAAAAACCAATCTCTTAATGTTTTATAAGGCAAAAGTTGCTGTTTGTTCTGAGATCCGTACAAAACACATAAACGCAATGTGGGCACCATGTAGAATTTTTTAATGTTAAACCTGGTCTATGTAAAGTTACCGCTAGGCTTTAAAAGGTTAATCAATAGTTTTCTGTTCGTCAAGCTGCTGGTTGAGTATGGACTGTCGCCTGTGGTCGTAGTTAGGTCAGATGGCAGTAACTGATATATTTAAAGGCCGGGGTATCGTGAAATCAGCAATGTGATGCCGTCTACAGACTCCGGAATACCACAGATAAATAAGAACACATGAAAGTTCTGTTACGTTTGAAGTCTTGGAAGTTTTTATTCCAGGGAAAGTCGCATTTGTTGGGCCTGTGGGAAATCTACGGAGTGACTGCTTGTCTGTACACCTCGTTTGTATAGTTGCCCATTTTGCTTTGGACTGTTATACCGCGGCTAAGTAGAAGAGCGGTGATTCGGCAGATTGTGAAACCGTCCTGTACCATTTGACATGTGGATGAACAGAAGTCAGATGTTTAATTTTTATAAGTTTTAATGCAGGGAATGGAATTATATTATCAAATCAGTGAAATTCGCTGTACGATGCTGTAAATAGTCACTTTAGCTGTTTATGAATTGATAGTTTCACATGTAGGCATGTATTGCGGGGGCATGGATGTCTGTCTCTTGTGAGTGTTGTGTGTTATCAGGTAGAGGTCTCTGCGATGGGCTAATCGCTCGTTCAGAAGAGTCCTACTTAGGATGTGTGTGTCTAATTGTGTGTGATCTATAAATCTGTACAGTGAGGTGGCCTAGGCCCGAGTTGGGCTGTTGCGCCACAGGAAATGGAAGGAAACAAAGGTATGTATTGCGCTGTGATGTTACGTAATTTGGTATTAAGTGTAAGAATTTATGTTTAACTGTCCTAATTGGTTCCTCGGATTGACTTGCTTCTTGTCGATTTGGCGGTTTGCATGTGCTAATAGCGGCGTTTATAAATCTGAAGTTATTGCTACTGACGGAATAGATTTGTCGCTTTGAGTGGCACTACCAAACTTCGACACACTCAAATAATGAATTTTCGCTTATTAACCCGGTACATGTAGATTTACGTAAAATGTAAAGCAATCCCATTACAAGCCTGGTCAATCTCTGAGGGTTCCAGGAGGTTGAGACTCCCACATTTCAAGACAATCAGCACATGAAGGTGGTAATGTTGACAGCCCTACGCACCGGCCGCCTTTACCCCCCGAAAATATTCCTGGTACGCGGTCCTGTTAGAGGCTGAGTCAACACGAGGGCCAAAGTGCGGCCTGAAGGATTAGGACAATGAAAAATTCCAGTAACCAAATTGGGAATCGAACCCACAGCTTTCCGGCTTATAAATCAGTGTCTCAACCAACTGCGCCACCGCGTGCTCCGTAAATTTAGGTACGAGCATAAAACGGTGACAGAATTTGCGAGCACGAACTTCTGAACAGTAGTTTAATTCATTAGTTTTATATTAAAAAAAGGCTGATGGTATATGGTGTTACCTTCATTAAACATTTTGGTACTACTTTTTGTTTACACTATCATACGTAATCGCACGTTTCTTCAAAATTTATTTGACATCTATATCATTATCGTGTACAAGCAAAAGTAAAGGTAATTTTCTCCTTGTTCACGCCCTGAAGACTTATGGGGAATAGAAGTATAACTGCGCTAATTATTGACCTTGGCACCATATGAAGGCCAGTGGTCAGCTTTATGCTCCGACCGCTATGCCACGGAGGAAAGACGCCCTTTAGTCATTCAGTAGGAGGCTGGGTGGACCCGAGACAAAATCCGGACACTTTCGAGAAACAAAAATCTCTTTCCTCTACTGAGAATCGAAAGACATCTATTGTGCAGTGTAGTCAATGTACTGGGAACGCTATCCCCCCTCCGTTCTGCTTTGGAGTGAGCGACAAAAGTGCATTTCCAGTACGAAACATACACTCACTGGTTTATTTTTCTGAAAAGATATTTAAGCACTTAAATAACGCATTGTTGAAAGGAATTAAGTAAATGAAACAGCCGTCGTAGCAGCCAGTTAATAAGCCAGTTGTATATTTAAAAAGAAATTGTGAACGAGCTAAAAATTATAGGAAAGATTTTCATGTGTAGGGTTGTTGAAAATGAGTGAGCCCGCTAGGAATATTGTAGATGTGCTATGAATGAAGTTTGATCAAAATACGCCTAAGTGTGGATAAAAACAATTAGATGGCTTCTACATTGGACCACAATAACAGTGGCTGTATAGATGTCAGCGCCGATGCCAGTGGTCGTGCGGTCTAAGGAGTGGGTCTGCGGCCGCTCGCTTGCTGGGAATGCGGGTTCGAATCCCGCCGGGGACATGGATATCTGTCTCTTGTTAGTGTTGTGTGTTGTCAGGTAGAGGTCTCTGCTTCGAGCTGCTCACTCGTCTAGGGGAATCCTACCGAGTTTGGTGTGTCTGAGTGTGATCGTGAAGCCTCGCTAATGAGGAGGCCCTGGCCCAATAAGGGCTGTTGCGCCATGGAAAAAAAAGATATAAATGTCATCAGTGTCCTTTATCAGGAAAAATAGGCATTAGTTTATGATCTTTTATTTGCAGACGCACTTGACAAAACCAATATGTGATGACTCGCTGTCGTTCTGTCACAGCACTTCAGACTGATTGATATCGCCTTCGGTTAGTGTGTTGTCGGATGCTCGCGTTGTCTTGCCGAAGTCAGGCGGTGAATTAATATGTTGCGTATAATGGTTTGGTGTGTATAGTTTACGCGATTCAGGCGTATGGAAGAGGTCAGACTTGTTGAATTTGTAGGTCTGTAATCTGTAGTGTACATGATTCAGCGGGAAGTCGGAAAATTTCTTGAATTTATAGGCCTGTGTCCTGTAGTGTACATGATTCAGACGGAAGGAGATCGGGAGACTTTTTTAATTTATAGGCCTGTCTTTTGTGGTGTACATGATTCAGCGGGAAGGAATACAGAATTTTTTTTAGTCTATAACCCTGTCTTTTTGTAACGTACATGATTCACCGGAAATAAGTCGAAATATTTCTTGAATCTGTACCCCAGTCTTTTATAGTGCATCGGTACGTGATTCAGTGGGAAGGAAGAGGGAAAATTTTTTAAATCTATGGGCCTATAATCTGTAGTGTACATGATTCAGTGGGGAAGAGATGGAAGTTTCTTAAGCTTTTGCGGTGGGAAACGTTGTTGAGATTTTAAACAGGAGATCCGTGACAGTTGCTGGGAGTCCGTATCGCTGTGTTGTACAGCAAACAAAGGGTTATTAGTTCCCCGGAACATTCCATTGATATGCACGGAGTGTTGAGTTGCTCCAGTATTGATCTGAATGCATGGAGTGCACAGGACAAACCTGTGTCGGCAGGAAGGAAAAGCAAAGAACGAGACACCTAGGGGAGATTTAAAAAAATCTTTGTGTTTTACAGAACAGAATTGGAAATCACAGAAACTGTCGAAATTAGCGCCAGTATAGATATTCATCATCATGAATGTAATAAACATGGCTAAATATTAACCTACAAGAATCCAACCGACGTTTCGTTGCAACAGTCTGTATTTATGCAGCTGCCCAGGAAGTTTTGTATCCTAACGATTTTTCATCAGGACAGAGAAAAGGTAAAGCTATCCCTATACAGGCCTGGACAGGCCGCTTGTGTTCCAGGAGGTTGAGGCTTCCAGATTTCCAGACAATCGGCACTTGAAGGTGGTAAGATGAGCCCTAAGCTTCGTTTGCCTTCTCCCCCAGGAACTAGTCCTGGTACCCATTTCTGTTAGCGGCAGAGTCGACCCCAGGGCCATAGTGCGGCCGGAAGGATTAAGCCAATGAAAAATTCCAATGAATCGAACCCGCGACCTTCCGGATTGTAGCCCAGTCCTTCAACCAACTGCGCCACCGGGTGCCGCCATCAGTACAGAAGTATGCAGGAATGTAGCGCGTGTTAACTCTCCTACTTATGAGGAAATATAGGTGTGGGTGGGTTTGTAGATATGCTCGGGTACTTTCTTTATAAATAATAAATTTTTAGCTAGTTCGTGGCTCTCCGAAAGTCACTAGAGGCCACTCTGTTTCATTTGCTGTAACCAGTGGTACGCGTACAGATATAACGGCCGGGCGAACTTCTCAGATTTGAACAGTAGTGTACAGCCCGTGCATTGAATTACGTACCTGTAACCAGGGCTGTGGAGTCGGAGTCGGAGTCGGAAGGAATATTAGGTGCAGTCGGAGTCGGGAGGAATTTTTAGGTGGAGTCGGAGTCGGTAAAAATGTACGGAGTTTGTAAAAATATACCGACTCCGACTCCGACCTCAGTCTAAAATCTTAAATAGATACTCCAACTCCAGAGCCCTGATAGCTATAGTAACCATTAGACTTATACTTAACTATAGCTTATAAGTCTAAAAAGTAGCCTGATGATTCACGTGGTGGTGATGAAATGTCTTACAGGTTTACCATTATTAATACGTATTGAGCTTTGATGAAGGAGTCGGAATCGGAGTTTTAAAAATTGAGGAGTCGGAGTCGGAAATTTTAAAAATCGAGGATTCGGAGTCGGAGTCGAAGCTTTTGTGTACCGACTCCACAGCCCTGCCTGTAACGATGTACAGCCATTATGGGGATAATTTTTGTATAATGTGAAATAATATGGTTTTCGACGTTTTCGCTCTTGTGAGATGTTATGCAGCGTTCATTTGTAGTAAGTTACCGATGTTTTGGGACAGCCTGTCGGCCCCATCTTGAAGGGCGTTACATGCCGCAAGACTGAAAACCTCATATACAACGCGGCGGAAGCCTGAAAGCACGGATAATACGGTGGCCGAACTAAGTCATGTTTAGCTCTTTTTCCCTTGATAACCATTGATAACCATGAAGACCATTAAAGCTAGGCGTGTGTTATTTTTTGTGAAGACAGACCAAATTATATTTTTCTGTGTGAACCATTTTGTACCTTATTTTGTAAATGGAGTTTAGGGCGCCAAACTTTTAGTATTTATATATATATGTATGTATATATAAAATTTGACACAATCAGTCTGTAATTGTGGTGACTTTTCACAAAAATTAACTCTTTTTGGCTGAGCCCTTCAGAATCTAAAAGACACACAGTTAGTCAAGAAACTCCCAGAATTTTATGAACCTCGATTATTTATTGTCATGTTCACAACAGAACGACTCTAGTCGCTAATCTGCATAATCAAATTGTATACGTTTATTTTCGCCGTGCTTAAATCTACCGAGTGTTTGAACTAAATTGATGGGTAATTTTTCAGGTGGCGTGATTCTGCTGGGAAAACGTGTCCTATGGTTTGCACAGCTGCAGTTTCTTTAATTTTTCCCCCCTGAATGCACGGAGGGAAAGAAGACGCTGTGAATTATGGTTTTCGAAGAAGCCACAAACATGTCTATCACAGTATCGTAAATAAATGACTAATTATTTATTTTACAGAAATTCAGGCCACAGTTCTCGAATCCCTGCATATCCAGTTTAACTTTTTGTAATTAGAAACAGTATTTTGTTCTAATCGGTATTAAGGTTATGAAAATGCGTCTGCGATAAATTAGAAGTAGAAGAGCGACGTCAAAGGAGTACACCTTAGATCCTCATTTAATTGTTGATCTTTTAAATACAGCATTGTATTATGTAGATCTCGTTGTGTGTTAAACTCTTTATCTTCGTGGTCTTAATGTAAGCTTCTGTAGCTCGTTTATAAATAAATGTATTCGGTTTTCTCAAGACAGAAAGAGGCTTTTGTAAGTATTTTTTTCTGTTCGGTTATCCGATATTTTGTTTTTATTTTTTGTGTAACTAATATTACGTTACGTCGTTAAGGTGATAAATGAATTGGAAATCATGCGGAAGGAAACTTTTGCCGCGTCATTTTAGGTTCTGTTCCTCAAGGCGGAGGCCCGGGTTGGTTCCCGGGTCAGTCCGTGTGGGATTTGTTGTGGACAAAATGGCACTGGGACAGGTTTTTCCCCGAGTACTTCGGTGTACCCTGTCAATTTCACTCCACCGGTACTCCATTATACGGAAAAACGGGGAAAAAAATAAACCTCTTCATCACAGGGTTGCACAGTAAGCCGGAAGGCTGCGGGGCGTCCGTAGGCTCTGCTGCGGGGGCCTGCACCACAAGAAAGAATCTTTCTGTCCCAGCACTTGTCTGGTAGTACTGACGCAATATATGAAAGACCTCGTTGGGAACATAAGCTGCCAGGGCTAACATTTGAAATCGGAACCCCAAAATTCGGAGCAGGGTTTCTGTCCCATGGAACGTAACCCTCGGTACGTCAGACATTTCTGAACGCTGGAGTTTAGCTCCTACAGATCATGTAGTTATTTCTTGCACTAGAAGTGCTGTAATTGTGATATGCACATAATTAGCAAAATGATATAATGTAATCGGAGTGGGCAACACCCCACAGTGTGACCAGTAACCACCCACAAATTTGTATTTATTTCTTGTATATTATTTAAAATACTTCATCAATACACATCAGTTAATTTTGTTTCACGTGGCAATTTCGTTACTGTACGAACTCAATTAGTTATTAACAGTAAAATACCCCCTTGTCAGTCGTATTACTACAATGTAGTTTGATCTGTTTTACATTAAAAGTCGGAGAGTACAATTTTTCGAATCACACTGTAGTGCCTATGTTTATAGCATTTTTAAAATTTAAAAGCAAATATTTATGTTGACAGCCGTACATCGATATTCACTCCTCATACATTTCCAATCTGTCACTCCTTATACAGTTTCACTCTATCGTTCCTTCCCCAGTTTCGCTCTGTTATTCCTTACCCAGTTTCACTCACTCATTACCCAGTTTCTCTCTGTCATCCCTTATCCAGTTTCGCTCTCTCACTTCTTGCCCAGTTTCACTCGGTCATCCCTTACCCAGTTTCACTCTGTCATCCCTTACCCAGTTTCGCTCTCTCACTCGTTGCCCAGTTTCACTCTGTCATCCCTTATTCAGTTTCGCTCTCTCACTCCTTACCCAGTTTCACTCTGTCATCCCTTATCCAGTTTCGCCCTCTCACTCCTTGCCCAGTTTCACTCTGTCATCCCTTACCCACTTTCGCTCTCTCACTCCTTACCCCATTTCACTCCGTCATGGAGCGCAGGTGCTGTTGACATTTCCGTAGGCCACCGACTATTATACTGGCGTTCTTTGCGCCTTGTGTAGTGAAGCTCCACTGCCGGGTGACCACTCCCTCTATCAGGCGATAGTGTCGATACTGTCGTCACGCTGCGTTACCTGCATTGCCGTAACTCCTTGTTTAGTGCAGTTATGCCGGCACTAAGGACAGTGACACGTTGCTGAAATGCAGAGGGACGGGTTCGGAGTCCGCATAAGGCGACTGGAGTGAGCAGCCAATATGCTGCAAAGTTGTGAGCATCATAAGTATTTTAATTCGGTGTGAGTTTAGCAGAAAATTTCATGTTAAATAGGTTGTTTTGGTGTTATCATATACAGCTAACAGTTATGAACGGGCAGGAGCAAATTATTATTATTATTATTTTGCAGAGTCTGGAATTGTGTTACAGGAATGAAACGCGTATGTCATGTAAGTTTTGACGGTATTTATAAAGGTAATTTTTCAAATAACATAAAGTAAACCGTTACAAACTCTATGAGGTGTTATATTAGAGGCCACAAAATCACGCACGTATTTCGTTTACTGTGGATTCACTTTACCTCTCTCCTCGTTCACAGAATACACGAAATATCGGTGTATAATAAAATATTATGCTTTCGATGATTTTAGAAGTGAAGATAAAAGCCAGTTTTGTATTGGCTGTGCTTTAAATTGGACAGGGTAAATCTGTCGACCCGCACTGCGAAATTAATGTTGGTCCTCCTTTCGCATGTTATCAGGCTGCAGTAGGGCCAGGAATGGAATGGACTAGATGTTTCTGCGTTTAGCGTAATGTCGGCCTCCTTTGTCTTGTTAACAGGCGAGAACAGGAATGGCCTACTTGTTTCCGCAATTAGCTTATTCACACCATATGCTCCAATGATATTCGAAATACAATCTAACCCAGTTATAACGTCACGAAAGGGACTAAATAATTTGTGTCGTTATAAACGAATGTCATTATACCCGAGTAGTATAATGGTATGGTTAACGGTGACGAATTAATTGTTACCACGGAATATCTGACGCTATAGACGAGTTGTCGTATAAACAGATGTCGTTATAACCGGGTTCGACAGTATAATACAAGCATATTGATCTATGCCAGCCGTACTTCTATTGAAATCACGTCCCTACTATAGCAGTCAAGTGTATGGAATTCTGTTATCCGTCCATTTCGTTGTCGTCTCCATCCGTAAATCTTAATTGCTTCCTCTAACCTACCAGCCCCTCTCAACCCTTCACAGCAATCTAAATTAATTGGCGTGTCTTAAAAGAAGACACTTATAGTTTAGAAAGTATGCTGTGGAGTAATATTATTTGTTTCGTGATGGTTTAAGTACGATTAAGTCAAATTTCTTTCTTGGAACTTGCTGCGTCTATGTTTTGCGTTTCATGTTTTGACGTGGTCGTATCACTGATGGTGTCTATTAAAATCCGTATCTCCGTCCACATACATTCAACCACTCGACAACTACTGAAGGCATATTTGTACTTGGTATTGGAAGATTTTACGAAACGTCCAGCGATGCCGATTTTTAAATAAAAAAGACGCCTTTAACGATAATTTACATAAACACCTACATGATTTGCCACGCGTAGAGTTTTCGTGTTTCTGTTGCGTTCGCATATATTTTCCAGCAACATCACTACAGTGTAACATAGTAGGAATTACTCAGATTGTAGCCTTCTTGTTAGGATTATTAGAGGTCAGTTTGTCATTGAATTTACGCGACGCGCACTTGCCTTCCTTGGCGTGTACACGTCTAACTACGGAGAAGGCATAAAGCTTTAAGTTGAAGAATTATTTTATTTATATATATTTACAAAAGTAAACTTTTTGCTGCAGAGATGGAATATTTCAAATAATATTTAATTGATAATTTATGTCAAGTTTCTTTGCGCGCCGTGATTACAGCGTCACTTCGAAGGTGATTGAATGGAACTGAAGTGAGCGTAGAAGATTTTAAGAAAGGAAAATTTAACATAAAAATAGAACTGGTTTTGAAAACAAATTACCATAGATAATCTACTGAAAACGTTAATTTTTCGAGCTAAATTAAGTTTCCTATTAATAACAAAAGTGAAAATTAGCTAGCAAATACACGACCGTGCCGTGTCTCAGGCAGTTAGCTGCCGGTCTCTTATGTCGAAGGCCCGCTTCCGATCCCAGATGATTTCGTGTGCGATATGCGGTGAACAGTGTAGAAATGGGATCTGTTTTTTACTGAATGTTTCGGTTTTCTCTTATGAGTATAATTTCACCAATATTCCACATTCGTCACCGACGCTGAATAATTTTGGCTTATGACAGCGTCTTCAAATAACCCACCTAAGAAGAACGGACGACTGCAAATGCCACGGTACAATTTGTAGATTTCTAAATACGGCCAATCATCAACTAGTATTCGTTTGCTAATTACGTTAATTCTGATTAATCTTGTATGTGTTAGAAAGTCTGTCGCGCGTCAGTTTTCCGTGACTGTTTTCTGACCCAGTTCTTCTCAACCGTCCATCCTGAAGTTTCTGTGGCCGTATCTCATTAAGGGTAACAAATTGGTTTCTGTGCCGCCCCTTCAATCAGACAATCTGTCTCATTCTGTGCCTCAGGAAGCTGACTCGGCTTCGTCGACTGTCTTGTCTTTTTCTCCTTATGCCGTTTTTAAATTTAGGTTAGTTCTAAGGGTTTCTTGGATTTAGGGCGCAGGCTGTATTTGTGCAGATCATGAGAAAATCATTAACATGTGTTCAGGTTGATACCCGTCCGGATTAATTTTATGGTAGGCTACAAACGAGATGGGAGGGTTGCTTTGGTCGAAGAAAACAGCACAGGGAATGTTATGCGATTTACAGGATAAACACTGTATTACTTCTGAAAAACTTAATGTTTACTCCACTTCAGATGTTTAAAACGCACCCATCTCAATAGGAGAGTCTGAAGAAGCGTTTAAATGAATTTCGCTAACAGTTATTTAACTAAACTAACTACGATAAAACAGTATCTTAACTTGGGTCATCCCGGTGTGTTACTTCAATTACAGTAATAATAAACACAGTCTGACACACAACAGTATATATATATATATATTGCACACTATACCATTTTACTCTACGGTTGTGCCAATATGCTACATGTTTCGGCTCGGCCGAGCCATCATCAGGTACATGTATAAATTTAAAAACACAGATCCTTAATCAAATAATATAAAAATAGTATAAAAACATTAGTGAAAACTTCGCTAGTCCAATGTTTTTTTAGACTGTAAAACCATTCAGAAGAAAAACTGGAGTAACATAGCCCTAAGCTAATGCAGTGACTGATCGAACATCCATCCATCGATCACTACATTAGCTTAGGGTTATGTTACTCCAGTTTTTTCTCTGAATGGTTTCACGGTCTAAAAAAACAGTGGGCTAGTGAAGTTTTCACTAATGTTTTCGTACTATTTTTATACTATTTTTATATTATTTGATTAAGGATCTGTGTTTTTAAATTTATCCATGTACCTGATGATGGCTTGGCCGAGCCGAAACATGTAGTATATTGGCACAACCGTAGAGACAAATGCCGTAGTGTGCAAAATATGTATATACTGTGGTGTGTCAGACTGTGCTTATTATCGCTGTAATTAAAATCAGTATCTCTGAAACATAATTCCGTAACGGCCAGTAGCGGAGCTTCTTCTACCAACATACTCCCAGCTACCAGGTGTATGTTGACCATATTCGGTTCCTTTCAAAACCGTCCAGCTTATAGAAGTGACCAACTTACGGAAAACACTTGACACTGTAAAACTTGAACTGTGTACTGTCACCTGCGCAAATGTGCAGGTCAGACTGCAGAGACAGGTGGTCGAGTTGGAAAGCAGGGACGTAACCTTTTCAAGGAATAGCGACTTTAAGCAGAGGAATCGGTTGCCGCTAGAAAATTCCAGTGTATTGTGTAGACTTGTGGAGAAAATATGGAGGTTGAGTGGACAACAGATGGTTCTGCTAATGAGTGAGGGCTTGAGCCCACGCCCTGTAAGATTAAAAACTATACAACTTTTCAGGTCGACCAACAAAGGGAAGTTGAACTTACACAGAAAGCATAGCACTAAATGTGAAATTATGACCAAGGTTCAAGAAAAGAATAGGCCACCAAGTTATGAAGTAATGACCTTATATAACATCGTAGGAATATGTCAGTGTCGGTAACTGTGGCAGGTGGCCAATTTACAAGGGTGGTCAAATTCACAAATTTGACTGTAACTGGAAACACGCGGTTCTATACATCTCCAGTCTATAGATAAGTGCCACGTACTGCATGGGCCGCACTTTTACGTGCAGTGATTGGTCAGAATGTACATAACGTGCAGAACACTTCAGAAGGCATGTCCATAACATGCAGTGCGGGCACCGAGGGGAGTTCTACTCATTCTTAACCTCGATGCTAGCTGGGAGTGGGCCGTTTTACCCCCGGGAAAGTTTCCCAGTACCCACTGTACAGGAAGCTGGGTGGACCCGGGAGGTGGTATGGACTGTTTTGGAGAACATTACCTCTCTTGCACCCACGGGGGCCCTGGCACTGAACCTGCCAGTACCGCGGCTAGTCGCTATACCTACTACGCTATCCCGGCCCCCGGGTGCAGTCTAGAAACTATTGTTAATAGTCATTTCCCAGCGACAGAAGCTTTCCTTGAGTCAATAAAACAATATCCGTTAAGAGCCACACAAACAAAACGAAGCAGCTGGTAGTGAAGTGCCTCTACTGAGGGATTTGTGTCGGTTTGTCTTTTGTGAGCTGTAATGACGTGATGGAAGAACAACCCCTTTTTACTTGCAATTATGCTCTGATAGAAAAGAGGGTATTACCGGAAAAAGACTACACATTTTGGTCTTACATGTATAAAGACTGTGCGCGCATGAACAACATTAGTGAATATAAAAGGATGGCCGGTTAGAGGTGAGGGTACATAAACACAGGAATTTGTAATTCTGTCCTTTTTTTTGTCTGTGTTACAACGGTGTAGCTTTCGCCAATATTTCACAATGCTTTGAAATTCCAGCGCAGTCTTTGATGTGAAGTTAGCAATGGAATAATTGAGAAGAAGAATATCCAAGTAGCAAAGGTCGTTTCCAAAGCCGTATTTAAAGTGTTTCTTTTGGGAGGGCTGACTCCAGCAGTAAAGTTGGATGTTCCTCCCGCCAAGTGAGGCCAACCCTTCACTTGTAAGTTCACAGCTGCGCTGTCTATAAAACACGCTGTTAATTTACCCCGCGTAAGGCGAACATGTGCTTGCTGGTTTGCTTTAACTTAATGGGATACCGTTGTGCTGCTAAGAGCGTGCAGTAACTGACGTGTCGGAAGGTTACACGAACTGAGCCATTCTGTGGGGTCCTGGGTATTTGGTAACTGACATCCTGGTAGGCTCCCTGTTAAAATGTGTGAAATTACCGTTGCAACAATAATATCATTGATAGGTACGTGGAGTGGCGAATTAATTTTTAGGCGCGTTCGCAATATTCCGAAACGAGACTATTAACTTCGTCATGTCTGTCCGTCCGTCTGTCCGTCCGTCTGTCCGCATGGAATAACTCGGTTCCCACTGGACGGATTTTCATGAAATTTGTTATTTGAGCATTTATCGAATCTCTGACAAGGGCATGCAAGTTTGATTAAAACGTGACAAGAATAACGGGTACTTTACATAAAAACCTGTGTACATTTGTGATAATATCTCCCTGAATTATTCTTAGAATGGAAAATGTTTCAGACAAACGCTGTAGACAAAGTCAAAACACACATTTTATTCAAAAACTTGTTCCCAAAAATCGTGCCGTTTATGAGATAGTATGGAAAAATATGGTAGATCCAGACAGGCCACACATGACAATATAATGCAGCGCAGAAAGGATGCGACTTGCATGCCGGATAACTAAGGCAAAAATACGGACACAATAATAATATTTAGTACTTATTATCTCATAACTGATTAATTCCGTCTTGTCTCGTAAAATGTTTGACGGTAGCACTTACAACAACTGAGAACCTGCGCAGCGACTTGTAGTAGTGTCTGTTTAGCCAGATTATACGTAAGAAGGCCATGAGCAAACAAATATTCTTTTTCTTCATTGCAGCATCGGACATTTTATGTGAACACCTACGTACGTTATATTTTTGCTTGCGACATAAATTTGTCATAAAAGCATTGTTGTGCAACATTCAGTATTTTTATGTAGTTGACCGTGACATGTGGCTCCACAACACACACAGAATTCACTGCTGAGCTGCCACTGCGACAGTAGTTGTGCGAAGGCGTCGTAATGTAACGTTATACGTACGTGTCTCTTTTGTCCAGTTTTGTTTAACCCTTTAAAGACGAAGCATATCTGTTTTATATAAGGACTCAGTGCGTACCGCGCTGTAAACACTCTCCACTTCGGTTATAAAAATCAGTCTCTTAATGTTTTATAAGGCAAAAGTTGCTGTTTGTTCTGAGATCCGTACAAAACACATAAACGCAATGTGGGCACCACGTAGAATTTTTTAATGTTAAACCTGGCGGTATGTAAAGTTACCGCTAGGCTTTAAAAGGTTAATAAGGGTCGAAAATGAAAGACACTGGTGTACAGATGTTTTCCAAGTGCCTTTCTTCCAATTTTTCATACTTCATTGGACTACACTCTAGCCTACTGTATGCCAAATATATCGTGGTTACAAATACAAACAGAAAATGTTTTTCTTTTCATTTGTTGAACACTCCGTATGTGTTGGAAAGTGTATTTCAAGAAATGTAGTTTGTGTTCAGGTGTATAATTTATTCTAAACACCAGTTGTTACGATTTTTAAAATTTATGTGTCCGGTTTCATTTTCATGTAGAGCAGTGATTTACAAATACAGGGTTTGCGATCTACATTGGGTCGGGGGGGGGGGTCGTTCTGATGGCCCATGAAATTCCAGAACAGTCACGCAGAAGTGAAGGCTTTAATGCGATTCTGAGTAGATTCTGGTAATGTTTTTGTCCCAAGGCTAAAGTGGTTTACAAGTTCGGGTCGTGGAGAAAATTTTTGTGAAGAATAATTTGTGATGGAGTGACCAGAATTGAAAGTAAGTCCTCCAACAAGTTTTGATATAGGTACCCGTCGAAAACCGTCGTGTATTTTCGGACTGAAGGAGGGGCGGGTAGACGGCATGGACTGACCGACTGAGTGACTGACTGACCGACAGGTTGATCGACTGATCTATCGACCGACCATCTAACAGCCAACCATTAATCCACTAATCCCTTCATCCATCGATCCATCCATCCATTGAGCCATCCATCCATCCATCCATCCATCCATCCATCCATTCATGCATCCATCCGAGAAGCTAGTATTTACTCAGCTAGTCAGGAAATTCCGCGAATTTTATGGAACCCTAACTTTCATTGAGATATTCGAAGACCCTGCCACTTATCTACGTCTTGAGCTAGATTAAGATCGTTTACAAAGGATTTATCCAAGTTTTGCGCCCTGTGTGAAATGTAAAGCGATCCCACGACAGGCCGGGACAGGCCCTTAGGGCTCCAGGAGGTTAGGGCTCCCCGAATTTCTAGACAATAGAGACACGAAGGTGGTAAGGTTGTCAGGCCTACGCATCGGCCGTCTTTACCCCAGGAGTGTCCCTGATACAGATTTCTGTTAGAGGCTGAGTCGTCCCCAGTGAGGGGACATAGTGGGGCCGAAAGGATTCAGTGAAAAATCCCAATGACGAAATTTATTAACATGATGATTTATAAAGTGAGGAGTCCAATCCCCAAACTGGAGGTCCGCTCGTTGTTGACTGTCCGCGAGTGCTTATTCAGTACATTCGCAACTACCCTCCATACCTGCAGGCGGTTCCTCCACCCACAACCTGCGGACGCGCCATGCCGTAGTGACAGGGACCCACTTAACACGGGGACAGAAAGAACATTTTCATTAAACTTTCCACAGAGCGCGGAGAAAGACGAGAGGCTAGAACATATGTTTCAGTCGCCCTACCCATTATTAATTTTCAACTAATCGTATTTCCTTTGTGAGAGAACCTAATGTGGCTGTTAATTTCGTGGTCGAATTCAGATCTTTCTCAGAATGAGCCTAACATGGATTAAGTAGTAATTGTGGAGTAACGAATGGTCTCCAGCAGATATTTATTTCTCCATAATAGACGTTGGGACGGACAAAGTTCCTTCTTCGGAAGTTACAATAGTTGGTCATGTTTCTGTATGCAGACATAATGTTCAGCGTGGGCGCGCCCATCAGCTGGAATCAGCCGGACACTTTTCCGGCCAAGAGTCAGCTTCTTTATCGGGCAAAGACTCGAGAGCGAGGAACTGGTTAAATCGCAGGCGTCACGAGGTAGACGTTCTCCACGACGCGTTTTGTACGATTTTGATGCAATGGAAGGTAGAATAAAAACAGAAGAAGATCGACAATTTACGTATTACGTAACACTAAGGCGCGTTCGCGTAATCGTTTTTTCCGTGGAAAGAAATAAGTATTAAATATTACGAGTGTGTGTCTGTAGTTATCCAGCATGCAAATCCAATATTTTCTGCGTAGCATTGTATTGTCACCTGTGGCTGTTTGTCTGTACCTTATTTTTGCACATCATCTCATAAAAACAAGATTTTTGGGAAAATTTGTCGAAAATAAAATGTGTGTTTTGATTTTCTGTACAGATTTTGTCTGAAACATATCTCATTATAAAAGAATTCAGCAAGATATTTATATTATAAAACCAAAATTTTTCACATACAACATGTATATAATCATACAGTATTTTCTCCTATGTATTTCAGCTGTCGACCGCCATCTTCAGGAAGTAATACCAATATTTAAAACCTGGTAAAATATTATGCATTCTTAGTGATAAAATACGTTATGTCATAGTAACGTCGCAGCCTTGTTAGGATGTAAAATGCAGCAAGATATTTTGTATATAATTAAAATTCTTAACACTAATACACTGTTACGTGTTTTATAGTTTTTGACCCCGCTAGGTCAAACCGCGTTTAGCGTGAGGTTGCTGTGTTTGCTTTAAGAGGAATGAGACAGGTCTAAATACCTCAGCCGATATCGAAATGGCATTTCTGCTTTTCTTTGGGTAAGATGCACCCCCTACGAATCCCCATTAAAATTGCTCCGTCCTTCCGTCTATATTCACGAAGAAGTGAAGAAACACTGACATTTGATATCGCGGAATTTCACCGAAAGAATGTCGAACCATTTGACTTGTTTTTGCGGTCAGATAACTGTAACTATCACTATATCTTCGCAGCTATTAACTTTAATCAAATCTTTTTGGGTCGGGAAGATTTGATTGAATTTAATCGCCTTGAAAACTTCAAGACACAGCACTCGCTTTGCTGCTCTGTTCATGCGCGGTTGCTATCACCGTTTGGACCTACGAGCAGGTTAGAGAAGAGAAATTAGACGCTCTGTCATTTAATTCTGTGTCCCAGAAAAGGACTATAGTGATACGGATAGCAAAATAGGTTTTCCGCGTATCAAAGGAATTGCGTGTTTATTGTAACGCTGTTGCTAGGACACAAGGTAAACACAAAGTATGTGGACAGCCAGATGAGTAGAGCACAGGCGGTTCCATTTTAACCCTTTAAAGACGAAGCGTATCTGTTTTATATAAGGACTCAGTGCGTACCGCGCTGTAAACACTCTCCACTTCGGTTATAAAAACCAATCTCTCAATGTTTTATAAGGCAAAAGTTGCTGTTTGTTCTGAGATCCGTACAAAACACATAAACGCAATGTGGGCACCACGTAGAATTTTTTAATGTTAAACCTGGTGGTACGTGAAGTTACCGCTAGGCTTTAAAAGGTTAATCAGGCTATGTGCATTATTGCTAACTTGTTAGCTTATTTATTTTTATCAAAGAGTGGATAGTTGGTGGGTCTACGTACGAATAAAGCATTTAATATGGCCTTTCAACGTCAGAAGTAATGGAATTAATTGTGGGGATGCTCGATATTTACACGTTGCAAATATCAGTTCAGTTGAGATGAGTGGAATTTAAGGTCAGTATGAGAGACATTTACTGTTGTCAGGTTTGTCACAGCACGGTGTGGAACAATACAAAATGGATTGCGCTACAAACAATGCCAGCACAAAGCGAGAAACAGAGACTCTTTACCGCGAATACCGTGTGGTTTTCGAAATGTGCTGTTAGCCGAGTTGCTCACAGAAATCATGACCAATGTATGGTGCTGTCATGAGACCGAGTGTTGGATTTTCAAGGATGACGCTGCTGTCTGAATGGAGACAGGGCAACAGTTAAATCAGTTAACACAATATGACACTGAGAGTTGTTGGGCCGTTGGTTAGTTTAGCTTCTGTATCTACTCTGAAATGTGACCAGACGACTGAACGGACTACTTGCGGGACAGCAGTCGTTTTCGTTCATAGGAAGTCAGTTTGAGACATTTATTCGGCAGTCTTGGAAATTGTTCTTTTTAATCTGTGTAGAAGATAAGGCATATAATGTTATGCTATGGCCTGAAACGATAACGTATTTTAAGTAACAACGTTCGGTTACGCGAATCTGCTTGTCCATCATCATGCAGCCGGGTGCACGCAGATGTCGTTATTTGCAGCTCGTTCCACCGCTCTGTTTTCTGTCTTCGGGCGGTAGATTGTGTAATTCGTGCATGTGCCTTGTGTAGCGTTGTCGGTTAGCGACTAGGTTACGGGCTGGGCGGTCCGTAGTTCAAATCCTGGCAGAGGCAAAAGTTTTTTCTCTTCTCAAAAAAAGTCCAGGTCGGCTGTGGTGCCTGTTCAACTTCGTACTCATCGGGTACTGGGGCATTTCGCGGGATAAGCGGCCGGGGTGTAAAGTTAATCACTCACTTCCATCTAGAGCCGAGGTTAAGAATGCGTGGAGCTATACCTGTACCCTCTGTGCTTCATGAGGTGGACAGGGGAAAATTTACCTTTATCTTATAAGCCGCTTTTACTGTCTTCAAAATTGCTTGTGCGTATTTTTCGACTCATTGATTTTTCTGTCTTCTGAAACCTTTCTGGAAATATCTCATTTTTCCCATTGTGCGAATATCCCTAGTCGGTATAGTGACTAGCTGCAGGCTGGATGATCCGGGGTTCGAATCCCAAAAAGAACCAGGAATTTTCTCTTCTCCAAAATCGTACACACCGACTCGTGCCTAGCAACCTTCTCTGTACTAGGTACGGGAGGTTCTTTCACGAGAAGTGTTCCCTCTAAGCTGCGCGGGTACGCGGCCTCGTAGTAACTGAAATGCTCCCGCGCACACTGAATTGTTGCCGCGCAGCTGGAATTTTTCCATTTTTCACTGTAAATATTCTTATTATGCATATTAAAAAAATCTTTTAAAGAGCCTCGCAGTCGTCAGATCGTGTAAAAATTTTCTGCGCAGTAGTAGGTCCGCGCAGCTGTAGAAGGGATTAGAGAGAACCTTGTTCACTGTGTTAAAAGGGCCGGGGCGTGAAGTTGAATCGCTCATTCCATCTAACGCCGAGATTAAGATTGATTGGACCTGTACCCCTCCTTTCGTTATAGCGCTTCACGGGTAGATTCCCGTTAGCAGCAAGCAATTTCCCTCCACTCGTAAGGGTGGGTACACACTTGTAACATTACCGCGTAACGTAACACCGTAACGTGACAGGGTGGAAGTGACTCGTGACACCGTAACGTAGCAAGAGTTGGTTACGGTGTAATGTTACGGGCTTGTTCGGTGCGATGTCGGTATTTGCCCGTCGCATCAAAGGGATGTTACAGTTACGGCTTGAGCAAGTGTGGACGTGCTCCGTGTCACGTACGCAGTACACCACCGTCCTATGGGTCAGTTCTTTTTGTGCGGCTTTTGTGGCTCTGTGTTCAGAATGGAGTGGACTCAGGAAAGAGTGATAGAATTTATAGACGCCTATAAGAAGAAGCAAATAATATGTGACCCAAAGCATCCGTTGCACTACAATAAAATATCAAATGAATTAAATATTCAAATTCAGTAGGAGACATTCTGGTGAAATTTTTATATAACCCACTGACCGACTGATAATTCAAGTCCGCTAATAAACTTGAAGCACTGTACACTTCCCTGCTTGCGTACAGTTGCGTTTGCCACCGCCGCAGCTGTTTATTTTTTTGTTTGTTCAGCATAATGTATGTAAATGTACGCAGCTGCTGCTAGCTGCAGACATCGCACTCCGTTGGGCTCCCGCAACAAACAGGGAACCTGACAGTGTCACGCGTGGTGCTTACTGTTACGCCGTACCGTTACGGGATGCAAGTTTAGCTCGTAACACCGTACCGTGTCAGCCACTTGTAACGTTACGGCGTTAACGATACGCGGTAACGCTACAAGTGTGTACCCACCCTAAAACGTGAGGTTGGTTGTGGGGTCCACACAAACTCCTGTTCAGTGGGAACTCTTTGCCCAGAGATAAGGCAACCGGCACGTGAAACGACCACTCACTTCCGTCAGATGGCGCGATGAAGGATGTGTGGAACTATGCGTGTTCCAGTCCTCCGTATGCCTTTCTGATGTGAACTGAAACGACTCTAATGTGTATGAAGAAGCCTGCTTCAGACTGTCAAATTGATACGCATTTAACTGGCTGTAATATGCTAGTTCCTGTATGCGACGTTTATAACTCCGCCTGCCGTTCAGTCTCAAGTTAGGAAATTATACCTACTTTAATTTGTATCTGTTTCTGTCTACAGGATTTGCCATTGTGTGAGGTTTTATGTCCTTACTGCGACCACTATGAATGTTACTATTTCCTGGGATGTAACATAGGTGAATTTTCGCGTATATCGGTAACAGACTTCGGAGAAACATTGGTATCTATTCACGCAACACAGTGCATCAAGACCCAGAACGCAGTATTCTTCATTTCAATTCTCTTATATTTCTATGTTATTTTTTACTGCTATGAATACCGTGGAAATTTCAATGGGAAATTTTTATAATTCCCGTCTCTAGCTCAAATTTCAACAGATACCTCTTCACGTGGTCCGTTTGTCTATATCATAGCTCTAGAGGATCATACAATGAAGTCAGAGTTTCCCTGAATGTACACGCCATGAATACGAAACGTCCTTAGGACATAGCATGAAGATGTCAGCGGCAAAGTACAACGTTGCAATACCGAGCGAACCCTTGGTAACATTATTTTGACTATATTCCACACGAAAAATTTTGTAATCCTAAAACTACGGACAAAATTTTGAGCGTTCTGTATATTTTCCGACTAGTGATGGCTGTCAGAGACACACGGACACTTTTGTTACACAGAAGACAAAGGGAAGTAAATAATAAGAAGAAGAGGACGACGATGTATTATGGCTGTAGAAGGATACTACGAAGTCACAATCTCGCTGAATATTCATCCACGCTTTGACTTTGACACGTTCCTAAGGGACAGCTTGATGTTATCGGCAAAGAATGACACTGCAATGCCGACCGAAGCATTGTTACTCCGATTTGGATTATATTTGATATTTCACATTGCATAATCATCCCATGACTATTGCCAAAAACTCAAGCTTATATTTTTGTTTTCTTTCTTGTGGCTGACGCACACACACACAGACACACACAGACACAGATACACAGACACACACACACACACACACAGACACACA